>RHGH01000019.1:0-308285 GCA_005281585.1 Taphrina pruni | reverse complement strand
GCAAATTCGGGTGCGCGCCAAAAATGTTTGACTGGGCAAACCCTAACCCACGCAGTCCATTAAAATCCCCTATACCATACAAGGTGTGTATGTGCTGGCTGCATTCCATCCATGGGATGTGTATTGATTACGTGAGTTCCATTGTTGTTGGAGTTCGTCCATTATGGAGATATTATTTGATGCAGAGTCGCCAGTGAATGCATAGACCTGGTGACCATCAGTTTTCTTGAGACTAAGATCGAGCTTCAGAGTCACCAACCTTGTCGAGTAGACCGTACTGTTCAAGATTCTCCCAGATCCGTTCAGCCATGTTCAAGCCAGTGTGGACGCCAGCAAGCATTTCAAACCCTAGGATTTCCTGCCTCATTCTGAAGTGATTGTCGCGGAGGCCACGTCAGTGGCCTGCACAACTAGATCTCGAGGATTGAATTGTGTGAAAGCTGCTCCATTCACTATAGCTAGAGGCTATGAATATATAGAGAGGGAAAGGCAGACGACGACGACGAGTATCGCGGAAGTCGGGTGAGCTCCCATAACAGATGCCGGGGATTAATGATGTTGCTCGTCCTCGAGCAAACGGTGAATTGGGTATAGATGTTTTGCCGTCGCTGTCGCTGAAGAGAGAAAGTTGCAATCGAAAGTTTTGAGATCGCCGAAGGATGAGATTGCTTTATTTTCGAGACTTTCGTCTTCGCAAGCGAGCCTGTTTTGACTTCAGACGGTCCTCGAACTCTCGAACTAGTTCTGAGAATGAGTGTGTCTCATTCAAGGGGTACCATTGGGCATGAGCGTTCGAGTAGCCTTCGAACTTTGCCAAGTATTGCGGAGAGCCGCAACGCACACGTTTGTCAATGACTGCTTCGACAACATACTCTCCGATGTCGCCGTCAGTAGCTATTGGTGGAGGCTCAAGATCGTCTCGAGAGAAATCGTCCTGAGGCCGGCGACTCAGATGTTGCAGGTTGATAACGTTGTGCATCCGGTACGAGTTGGGAAGGTCAACTCTGTACGCGGTAGCTCCGATGCGATGCGTGATTTTGAAAGGACCGAAGCGTTTCGCGCCTATTTTGTTGTGATCGTAGCCAGGAATAGATAGGTTAGGTCGACCTTCTATGTATACCATGTCACCGACTTGGAACGTCGTGTCTTTGCGACTGTGATCATAAAAGCGCGCCATTACAGCCTGAGCTTCCAAGATGGCGTCCGAAACCTCCCGCCGCATGATATCTCTGGACTTGACAAAGTCCATTGCTTCCTTGTCGCTGGGATCGAAGGTCTCCGCGACTGCCATTGACGGGGTTCTGGGCAGAAATCCATATAGGACTTCGTAAGGGGATTTTTTGGTGGCAGCGTGCGTTGCTGAGTTGATGAAGAACTCGACCTCGCCGAGTTTGCTTTGCCATTGTTCGTTTAGCCCGTAGCCCACTATGCTACGTAACACGTTTTCTACCGTCTGGTTGGTTCGTTCTGAAAGTCCATTGGTTTGGGGATGAAAGCTAGTGGACATCAACAGACTTGTGCCGATCAAGGAGAAAAGATGCTTCCAGAAGGAGGAAGTGAACTTGACATCCCGGTCTGAGATGATCGCCGATGGTAGACCGTATCTGCAGTAGAACGATTTCCAGAATCTATCAGCTGTTTTCTTGGCATCGTCGGTAGTCCGACACAGAATGAGGGTCACGACTTTGGAGAATTTGTCCGTGACTGTGAGGATAGCATCGTCTTCATCTGGGTTTGCAGGGAGACCGGTGATAAAGTCCATGGATACTGTATGGAAGCATTTCGCGGGGCTCTCGATCGGATGAAGAAGACCCATCTTGCGCGACCGAGGTTTCCCTACGCAACATTGTGGGCACGCGGCGATGTAATTTCCCAGTTTCTTGGTTAGTTGCGGGATAAAGTAATGCTCAAGTCGTGCGTGGGTCTTTTCAAATCCGAAATGGCCTTGTTGGTCGTGAACGGAATGGAAGATTTCTGGGATGAGAGCTTTGGGAACGGCCAGTCTCACACGTCGACTGGAATCTTGCAGGTAAAGGAGCCCGTCGTGCAGTGAGAAGGCATTGTGTTTGGTCAATCCCTTTGCTTGCATCATATTGTATAAACCTGAGAAATGACGGTCTTCTAGGTATTCTTTGCGGAACCTTTTCGCTGTGTCTTTCGAGATAGATATCATCATCGAGGACTTGGCGTCTGAGCAAATAGATTTGATATTGGTTGGCTCGGTTTCGGGGGGAATGAAATTTGCCGTGTCCTCACGCAACTCTTCTGGGAAAGAGCTGTTCATGGGAAACCGGCTCAGGACATCCGCGTTCACATGAGCTCTTCCTGGCCGGTGCATAATGGTCATGAAAGGTCTCCACTTTTGCAAGCTCAGCGCCCATAAAGTCAACCTCTGATTATGCTTTGTTTTGGTAGCCGTCGTGTTGAGCAGCCATGTCAAAGCCGAGTGGTCGGTGACTACCGTAATCTCGTGTCCTTCGATCAAATGCTCTAACTTGTCCAGGGCCCAAATGAGACCACCCAGCTCCAATTCCGTGCGCCAATAGTTCATCTCGTTTCTTTTGAGTTTGCGAGAGACGAAGCATACGGGTTTTTCACTCTTCTTTGGCCAAGTATCCAGTTTTGCACCGTCGTGTACAATGTGCAGGGCACATCCAAATCCGAGTTTGCAGGCATCCGTATACAACACGTATCGACTACTGGTACTTGGCAATGGATGATGACGCATTACTGAGCTCCCCAAAGCGGACTTCAGGGAGTCGAAGGCATTTCGGCTTTCTTCCGGCAATTCGAAAGTCATCGTACTGTCTTTGTTGACCTTCGTTAGGAATTCGGACAACGGGTGGCATAATTGCGCGAAACTCTCAATGAAGAGTCGATAGTAGCCAAAGAAGCCCAACACTGATTCCAATTCTTTGATATTTCGCGGATAGCCAATCTGCTTCATTGCCTCGATTTTGGATCTTTGGGTTTGAAGTCCGAAGCGGTTTACCATATGGCCCAGAAGAGAGACCTATTGGAAACCCAAGAAGGCCTTACCACGATCTAACGTGATCCCAGCACAATGCAACCTTCTCAGAACCCAGTCAATGTGCTTCAAATGGCTATCCCAGTCTTTGCTGTAGATGACTATATCGTCCACATAAACCACCACGAATTTCCACTTGTACTGGGAAATTAATTTGTCCATCTCGCGTTGGCAGAATGCCGGGGAATTGATGTAACCCATTAGCGCTGATGTCAATTGTTTCGCTCCGCGGTGTGGTGTGATGAAGGTAGTCTTGTGTCTTTCTTCTTCTTTGATTGGCATCTGGAAGAAAGCTTTTACGATGTCGAAGAGAGATATGTACTGTGCTCCTTCGAGGGCGTTGAAGATTTCGTCCTGCCTCGGCAGAGGATACACATCGAGAGGAGTCATCGAATTTACTTTCCTGAAATCGACGACAAATCGAGGTTTGTTCTTTTGTATGACTAATAGGATGGGAGAGCTAAAGTCAGATGGCGTGGAATCCTCGATTATCCCACTGGATTCCAGTTGATCCAGGATGGGATCGGGAAGCTTCCGTTTGTGTAGGCTCATTGGATAAGGGTTTTGTAGGGACTGCTTTCCCTGAAACTCTGGCTTGATGGGCATGGACATTTCTGCCCCTGTGTTCAATCGTCCAATACCATCCCACATGGGTACGTCCTAGACGACCTTCAAAATCTGCTCTTGCTGTTCGACGGACAAAGATGCGTTAATCTTCCAGCCTTTGTCGACTACAGGTTCCTCGAAAGATAAAGGCTCGAGCGTGTCTTTATCTTCTTGCAAAAATCCTCGGTTGAGGTTCTTGGAGGTAACTGTTGATCTTCGGATGAGACCATAGATACGTCTTTCATGATGTCTTCTAGGGCAAGACCCACGTTCGGTAGCTCCTCTTCATTGGATGGCATGGGAAAGACATCTAGAAAGTCGGATAAAGGTCGTTTCAGACCTTTGGATTTGGGGAATTCTCCCACCGCATCAGAAGTGTCTCCGTTTCCTTCTGCGGGTGTCGCACTGATGGCATCCGCGGTTCCCATCACTGGTTTCATCACGTCAGGAACATGGGCTTCCTGACGTTCCGTCACCTCACCGGATACCGCGTTCTCCGAGCCTGGCACGCCACGCGACCGCGTACCAAACTTCTGGTTCTCGTGTGACTCAACCGAATTGGGAGTCAACGGGGCTGGTTTATAGTCTGTCGACTGTGGTGATTTAGAGTCTTGCGACTTAGCGTCATAGGACGTAGCATCGGGTGTTTTGAAAAGAAAACAATCATCATCCATGATTCGAGCAATACCCATTAGCTGGCCCTCCTTAATATCCACTGGATTTGGGGAGAAATTGGAAAATTCGACACAACACGACTCCCCCGAGATGAGGCAGGCAGGAATGCTCGAGAATCCTGAAGCAGTTTTGTGCCGGATGGGCTGAACCACGAAACTTTTGTTCGAATGTAACTTGTTGATAGGCAAGTTGATTGTAGAATGTCCCGGTAGGACGGCATTGACAGCGGCTTTAACTGGCAATGGACCTATTTCCCCAACCGACATCATAGGGCAATTAGTTATCCCGGACGATGTTTTGACCGAGACCACATTCTTCGAGAAGTCGATGTTCATGTTGTTGTATTGTAAAGCATCGGTCCCGAGAAGGAATCCCGTTCCTTCTATCTTTTGGTTGGTGATGTGAACCTCGGCTGAGATTCGGACCACGTTTCCATCTAGAGCTGGTAGAAGGATTTTGGCAACGAAGAAATGTCGGATTTCTTCGCTCTGACCAGCATTATATCCAGATTTCGCCACCAGAGGTGTCTCCAGTGATTTGATACTGGCGAGAGGAAAAAGTGATTTACGGGTGGAGGCGTCTACGAGAGTAGGCGCACAGCCCGTATCAACGACGATTGGGAACATCCGACCAGAAAGACTCGTCATGGCTTGAAGAACTACTTCGCGCGACTGCCTGAAGGCGTTTCCTTTACCGAAAGGAACTGAACCATCGTGCAGAGCTTCCACTACCAGATTATTTTCCGATATAGATGGCAGCCTAGCTGAAATGTTCACATTGGCTATGTGAATGAAGTTGGCGGTGATCTCGGACGAGTCGCTGGTTTCGGAATCAGTAAGCTTCTCTGATGAAGAGGCCTCTTCGTCAGAATCTGATTCGAAATGGACGCGGCTGACCTTCTTCTTAGTGCTCTCGGGACACTCGTCGCGCCAATGCAGAGCTTGAGTATCCGACTTCCCAAGGCCGACGCATGTCCTACAGGGATATGGAGGGTCCTTCCTCCGCTTGTTTGCGGAGTCCTTTTTCTCCGAAGAAGAAGTGAAAGTTGTTTTGCCGGCCTTGCTTTCTATGGCCACCGCTTTGCTGCTGATTCCTTTTACAGAAGAATTTGAAGGCCAACCAGTTGCTCGTTCTAGGTCCCTGAGCATGGTTTGCAGAGTTGACACGTCTCTTGGGTTAGATACGGCTAACTGCTTCCTCCAATCCTTTGGCAGAGTGGAAATGATGTTGATGCATTGTATTTCTTCGTCTACAAGTCCTGCGCTTTGCAGCATCGCCAGCTTGCGGGAGATGTACTCAATTACCAAATCGGCATCTTTGTACGAAAAGGATGTGAGCTCTTGCATGGCCTGAGCTTTGCTGACGCCAAAGTCTCGCTCAAGAAGACTAATCCATCCTTCCAAGGTCGACTGCAGTTCTTCATCCTTGTGTGATAGACTTCCTACTCAGTTCGGCAGCTTCGTGAGAGTCTTGTCGAAATTGGTCCACACGTTTTGCTCTCCGTAGCGGCGAGAGAGTTGTCGGAGCCTCTTCACGTATACGGAAAGGGGCTCGTCACCGTCTGGATCCCAACTTCCAATTTCAGATGCTTTGAGTACTCGTGATTGAGCTGGATTGGTAGCTCGTGAATGATCGAAGGGGTCCCGATGGATGGAATTGTCAAGCGGACTGTCCAGAAACGTCGCAGGGGTCTGCAACCTTCCTGCCCTGGAAGCTCTAGATTTGGAAGGTAATGGCGGGTAGGCAGAGAGCTGTCTTTGGAGGTCAGCTAGCTGTTGCTCCTGAGCTTTGATAATCTTTTCTTGACTGGAGATAAAACGAGACTCCGAGGCAGACGTTCCCGCTCTGGCTGCTTCTTCCGTAGCAGGGGGAGGAGTCCCCCCTTGAGCAGAAGCAGCTTGTGGAGATCTGGCTCTGGACTCTGCTATCTCAGTCAAGCAAGATTCCAATCGTGACTGTCTCTCTCCTAAGTCGTTTTGTTTGGAAGCCATAATTTCTAAGGCGTTCGACATTCGCGAGAATCCAGACAGAATCTCAGCCTGGTTTCGAATCATGATTTCGGTGGCCGCTTCGGTGCCAACGTCTTCCGCTTCTTGCTCTGTTGCTGGCTGGTCGGGAGTGTTGTGTCTACTTCTCTCTGAAGAACGACCGGCGACATTTGCCGGTAGACCTGCCACCGGAGATCTTGGAACGGGCATCGTTCCAGGACCTCCCGATTGTGTCTGTCGAAAGAAGAAGAATGTATCCGGCTTGTTTTTTTGCGTTCTATTCGTTGGGAGCCAATTGTCGCGGAGGCCACGTCAGTGGCCTGCACAACTAGATCTCGAGGATTGAATTGTGTGAAAGCTGCTCCATTCACTATAGCTAGAGGCTATGAATATATAGAGAGGGAAAGGCAGACGACGACGACGAGTATCGCGGAAGTCGGGTGAGCTCCCATAACAGTGATTGTCGACAAAATGTATCACAATGCCCAGAAATGGGTGATGGTTTGGCGACATCCAGGCGTCTAGGGACACACTGACTCTTGACTTGAGCATCTTTAACTCCTCTGTGAGATCTTGCCGAGCCTGGCTTGCGTTGTACGCCAATGACCTTGCCAACTTCTTTTGATTTGAGACTTCCTTGTTACTGGGTGACTTTCAAACGAGGTCCAGGAAATCCAGGAACTCAGGTCTCTCGAACGTTGTGAAGGGTATATTACAACATACCGCTAAAGCTAGCTGAGCTTCTTGCAGCTTCTTTGTAGAGTATGCATAATCAGAGGCCCTCCAATGGCCATCTTCCTGGAAGCTTGCCATGGTCTTTGCTCTGGCTGGACTTGCGTTGCAATCGCGAACATGCTCTTTGAGCGCGTTCAGGTCGCCTTTTGCCCGGGTAGATGCCAAAGGGTGTGCTTGGATCCTACTGCAATATTGACAAGCTACCTTAGCGCGGTGTGGTGACTCAGTATCAATACCGACAGCAAAGCTGCTCCACAATTTGTCCTTGCGCCTGCGGTCAGATTCCCATTTAATGTGGGGACAGTACTCTGCAGCAAGATCATTGAAAGCTTCCCTCTCTCTTTCTTTGACACCGGGGTCTTTGTTATAATAGTAGATAGACCTGTTCTGCCATCTATGAATCTGCAGATATTCACTGGGCACAGCGAAAAGGCTAAGTCCTTGTGTGGACGGCATATGTGTCGAGCTCTATAGACGGCGCTGGCTCTGTACTCGCGCCCAATTGTTGTAATCATGGAGTCATCAAGTGATTCGTCTCCTGCTTCAGACTCAATTGGAAAATTAACCCGGTGCTGTGTGGACTTTGAGTGCTTGCCATGCGGAATATTGACAGATCTTTCCTGCAGCACTGGTGTGCGGGCCTGCATAGCTGCGCGGCTCATATCGCAGGTAACGCAGTTGTGGTGACCAGTACAGCATTTCGGGGACTGAACAGCACGATATGTCACCAGATCAAGCGACGTATCTATAAATACGAGACAAGCACTCCACTTTGCTTACAAATTTCTCCAACCGGGATCCCGGCCGTGATCCCGGTCGGTTGGCCATGTCTAGCCATGTCTACTCATGCCTAAAAGCAGAAAAGAAAGCAATAGCCTATTTATTCTGCTTGATATTTGCTGTATTTACTAATTCCAAACCTTTGTCCTCATTCGCTCTCTTCTTAAAACAATTTTTTCCAATGTAACCAAGTTTCTTGCAATAGTTACAAAAGATCTTTTTCTTAAAGTTACTCTTGTTTTTGGAGTAAGACTTAGACAAGGATGCTGTATCTTCTTAGAGAATAACAAAGACTAGACAGGAGCAGCAATCTTACTAGAAGAAGAATTGCAGACTAAACAGCAAGAGATCAAAGAGGTGAGGAAAACAGTTCTTACTTAACAATAACTAAGAATTGCAGCAATATTAAGGGCCTAGCTACTTTAGATGCTTAATATAGTAGCTTAAGTTATAAGTATCAAGTTAGCTTTAAATATTGTCCATGCTACAATTGTCTAGATACATTAGAAAGAGTTAACTAAGATAGAGAAGGCTTTGATTGTAGCCTACTACAAAGAAGGAAGGTCTTTTGCTTAGATTAGTCACAAACTTAGCCGCTCAAAATATACTATCCGGAATACTTACAATAGGGTCAAAAGTTATGGTACTTATACCAAGGAGCTACGCCCTAGCAGACTGCCGCTACTGTCTCTAGTAGCTCAGAGAGCTCTAGAGCGCTCTGCTACTGGCTTCTAAGAGAGGAGAAGAGTTCTATCTGCTAAAATTAGCAGTAATGGAGCACCACCTGAATTAAAGAGAACTGCCTAGCATAGACTTAAGCAATTCAATATAAAATGGTAGCTAGAGACTTAGAAAATCGTACTAATCAAGGATCAAGCAGCTGTGCGGCTTAAGTAGTGTTGCGCCCATGTTTAGTAGACTATCAGTAATTAGCAGAAAGTGGTATGGTCAGACAAATGCTCTATCAGCTGCTATAGCAACGCTAGGTAGTTTTTCGCTAAGCTTAACCTCTCATAAAAGATAGAGTAGCAAGTATGTCAGGCAAAAGAAAGATAGCCCATTATCTCATCTATATTCTAGAGAGATTACTATGCTGGTACACTTAGACTAATAGCACCTATAGATAGATCTGTTACAGCAGCACTACAGTCTACTGTACTTAATCTAATGTTCAGGAACAGCATCTTTATGCAGAATAATGCTACAGTATATAAGGCTCATATTATTTTACAGTAACTAAGTTTTTAATTACATATATAGATCAAAAATTGTCTACTATACTCTTTGAACCTTAATTGAATTAAGCATATTTGCAGAAGACTTAAATAACTCTTTAGACAACAGTATAGTGCATGATAGCACTCTACCAGAAGCCTTGTCTACATCTAGGCACGGCTGAAAGAGAATTGTGAAGTTATGGGAATAGATAGATTTAGACTTTTCACAAGAGCTCATGAAAAGTAATGGCATAGCCAGCATCTATGATAGAGATAATATTGTAATTAGACATGGCCAATTGACCGGATCCCGGTCCGGGTTTTTTATCCGGTACGGTTAACCGGGCTGGAACTAGACATGGCCAACCGACCGGGATTCGGGTTCCCGGTACGGTTTGCCAACCGGGACCGGGACACGGTCCCGGTTCCACCAACCGTACCGGGATCCCGACCGGAATCTTGGTCAGAGAAACCCGTGCACAATTACCTCGTATCGGACCTGTTTAGAGAAACCCGTGCATAATTACCTCGTATCAAAGACCCGTAGCCTTATCAGGTGACATATTGTGCTGATTAGTCCATAAGACGCATCACTAGTCATCTAAATTGACTTGTGCGCAGCTACTGCAGCTAACTAAAATTGGCATGACATTAGCTCGAGTCTTTGCAGCTTTGTGAAGCTGGCTCAATTTGACTTGTCTTGGCTTGAATTGGCTCAACTTGCCTTGAATTGACTCGAATTGACTTGATGAATTGGCTCGAATGCGCACGAATGCACACAACTTTGCACGACTTTAAAGCTGGCTCGACTTTGCACGGCCTCACACGAAACTACACGAATTTGCACGACTTTGTGGCTGGCTCGAATGCGTACAGATTTACACGAAACCACACGAATTTACACAAATTTGCACGATGTGAAGCTCGCTCAAATTCGCACGAATCTACACGAATCCATACAATGTAAAGCTCGCTCGAGTTCGCACAAATTCACAAGAATTCACACAAATTTGTACGGATATGCACGACGTTGAGTGGGCCCGGATTGACACGGATTTGCACAAAACCACACGCATTTGCACGACGAGAAGCTCGCTCAAATTTGCACAGATTCACACAAATTCACACGGAACCGCACGAATGCACACGGCAATGAGCTGGCTTGAATACTTATAGATTCACACGAATTTACGCAAAACCAGGCGAATTTGCACAACGTGAAGCTGTCTCAAATGTACACAAATTTAAACAAATTTGCACGACGTGTAGCTCGCTTGACTTTACACAGATGTACACGACGTGAGACTAGCTTGAATTCACATGACTTTACGTAACGTTGAGTTACCAAATGCGGTGACAATTAAATCTTCTCATCATGAATTCAGGTTATACCGTCACCAGATGAATTTGCAGATACATACCGGGATTAAACCGGGATCCCGGTACGGTACGGTTCAAAATACCGTACCGGTTTCCCGGCCCGGTTAATTGTACCGGGAAAAAATCCCGGACCGGGACCCGGTCGGTTGGCTATGTCTAGCTGGAACGCTGATTTAATCCCGGTGTGTGTCCGTAAATTCATCTAGTGATAGTATTAGCTGTATTCATAATAAGACACTTTTATTGTCACCGCACATGGTAAGTCAAGGTTACACAAGGTTGTGTACATTCAAGCTAGTCTTATGTTGTGTAGTTTTGTATACATCTGTGCAAATTTGAGCAAGCTTCTTATTGTGCAGTTTGTGTGGTTCTGTATGAATCCGTATAAATTTGTGTAAATTCGTGTAGTCTTGTAAACAATCCGAGCTAGCTTTACGTTGTGCAAATTTGTCTAATTTCATGTAAATTCTTGTAAATCTATGCAAATTTAAGCAAGCTCCTTGTCCTGCAGATGCGTGTGGATCCGTGCAAATCCGTGTAGATCCAGGCTAACTTAAAGTTGTGTAAATCTATATATATTTGTTTAATTTTGTGTGCTTTGTGTAGATTTGTGTAAATTCGAGCAAACTTCACATTGTCTAAATTTGTGTGAATTTGTGCGATCTTGAGCGATCTTGAGCAAGCTTCACATAATATGAATTCGTGTAAATTTGTGTAGTTTTGTGTTAATCTAGACGCATCCGAGCTAGCTCATTGTCGTGTCAATTTGTGCAAATAGTTTGAGGTTTTACAAATTCAAGCCAGCTCTTTGTTGTCTAAATTCGTGTTAAGTTGTGTGAATTGTCTGCTTTTGTGTAAATCTGTATAAAGTCGAGCCAGCCACACGTTATCTAAATTTGTGTAGTTCTCTACAAATTTGAGCTAGCTATATATTGTGTAAATTTATGTTGTTTTGTGTGAAATTGTGCAAATCTGAGCGAGCTTTAAGAGCTAGAAAGATTTGAGCCATTGTTGTGCTAATGCTAGCTGCGCACAATTTGAGTGACTAGTGACACGTTTTGTGAACTGATTAGCACAATCTGTTACCTGACAAGGCTTTAGATCTAAAATACAAGGTAATTGTGCACGTGTTTCTTTAATTAGGATCCCGTCTAGAATCCTAGTATGATTGGTGCAACCGGAACCGTATCCCACTCACAATTATAAAACCGTATCGGAATCCCGGATCCCGGTCGGTTGGCTATGTCTACATATACTAACTGGTAATTGGATCTTGGATCATTCTTGGTCTTATTTCTTGTATAACATTACATATAGTTTTTGTAACTAGTACTAAAGCAGTAATAAAGAGCATGTCGTTGTATAGAGATCTAGATTATACTGAACTGCTACATATAAAAAGTTAACCTAGATTTAACTTTTTTAACAAATCTAGGGATATAATCTAGTATAAAGTAATTACATGATATCAATAGTAGTATGCAATAAAATTGTACAATAAAGTAGTCAGGTAGAATTTTCTTAATTAGGTTGAGAAGTACTTCTTTCTTACCACGGGTAATGTTTTTGAAGTTAAAGTTCTCTATACTCTACAGTATAAGTAGTATTAATTTATTGATATAATTATTAGTTCTTGCCCAATAAAGATATAGTGCGCACCTATTCTTATCAAATATAACATTCAGAAGTAGATATACTTTTATACTCCTTAGTTTTATAGCCTTAACAAGCATATAAGTTATATGCAATAGTTCTCAATAGTTGCAAAAATACTTTAGATACTGCTCTAAATAGTTGTCAACTTATATAGCAGGCTCGAGCTAATACAGCTGTTCTTAGCTTTTTCAACATCAATTGTTTATATTGCCTAGTTTGCTAACTTGGACTGAAACTACCTGCCCTTGACTTTTTGTTAATATAAAGCTCTTATCGAGTTTCTATAGGCAGACTATGCATTTGTATTCTTAGAGTTCTACTTAAGCTTGTACAATTTGCATATTAATGCATCTATAGCTAAAGATAATGGCTCTACTATAGCAGTAAATATGTACACTAAGCTCTAATACCTGCTGCATTCACCTATAAGTAGCTCAGCACTGACAAAGATTTTTTGACGTTTGCTTGGATTCCTCTATACTCGTCTAATTGTACCCGTTGGTAGTCTAGAGAGTGCGCAAACTTTCCGCCAGCTCGGTATTCATAGCATGGAGACTGATCTGTAGAAGGTAAGATAACTATTGCACTATAACTCAATGCTTTCTTGTTTGTCAGATGCTGCTAGTAGTAGTTAAAAGATTGGCAATATCTGAATCTAATCATTACGATTCATTGTACGGGTTAGTGTAACACTGTCAGACCTGCCCATAGCAAGTAACAAGATGCTCCAACTGTGTGACATGAGCTAGCAATATAACACGAAACCTGTAAAGTAGCACACATCGAGCAACACGATATTTGAGATCTGGTCTTGGAGCCGCTTGTAGCTTTATTCGCATTGTTCACTCGTGCTGCTTACACGGAAATCGTGCCGTCATGGCACAATAGTATTGACGGCATCTTCGAAATCGCGTTGAAATCGACTCTGGGCATAAGTTTTTGCGTAATCGATAAATTCCAAGAACCTCAGACAGCCTCCAGCCATCACCAGCGAAGACGACCCAAAGAACACCACGTAGATCTGTATTCCTTAGTACCACAGCATGGTGGTCGTGGTTCAACACAAGTTGCGTACCTCATCTGCGTAGCGATTTATTCCATCTTGTGCTTGTGTGCTGATGGACAAGTAGTAATGCGCACAGACACCAACTTGAGCTATGCCAAGTAGAAAACATTTCCTGTGTAAGTCGAGTGAGTTCAGGATATCATTTCCCTTGATCAAAGCATTGCAGAGCTGGTTTTCTGCAGTCCTGATGGATCCATTGTTATCTTTGGACACCACGATAAGGAAAGGCGCGGTGAAATCACTCAGACACAGCGGCGAAACCGAGGGCGTGGTAACATCCTTCAACTCTCTCAGCTTCCTGTGAAACTCCATATTCCAATTGTGGTAATTCAGTCCGAATGCACAGTTAGGCCTTGGTGCCGACAATGATGAACGATTTGGCAGGTGTTTTTCAAGAGCTGGATCGAATTTCCATACTCGGTCCTGACTTTGCTGATGAATGTGTTTCTCGAACAATTTTTTAGACTTACCAGCGGGAGAAATTCTTCTTGAATGAGAGGAAGTTCCAGACATCGCTCAGTATGTCTCTCCAGTCTTCATTTTCTCCAGTATCACGGGCAGCAAAATATTTGTCGGCCAAAGTCCTGGCTTTCTCAAGGAATCTATCCTCGTTGTCGCTATGACCCTTGTTGGGAGAACAAACCTTTGGCTCCAGACGATCTGCTGGCGATGAAGTCCTGCGCAGAGACGTGAGGCGTGGTTCCAAGATGTTGCTTAAACTGCGAAGATCGTTTAGGAACGGTGCGAAACTCACATTACTCAATGCCGATTTGGTTGAGATAAACTTCACATTGTTGTCCTGCAAACAGTGAAAACGATATTCACTTTTTGCTTCGCTGCGCAGCTGTAAGCGATTGACACCTCTAAAAAATTGTTATCACTACCTGGCCGTTTCCGATGCTGTGGCCGACATCATGTCAATTGCAGTTGAGTATTTGTGATTAATTCGATCTTTGGTCAATACAAGTAGAACATTTTAACTCCTCGTGTCAGTCACCCTAGGGCTGATCGCCCCTGCTTATTGATCAATCTATTTTGCAGATGTATTTGCCCTTCATTTCGCGACAGGAGATTTAACAATTACGTGGTGTAGTTGTCTCGTAACTGGAGGAATCGATAGGCTGCCCTGCAACACGCCGTGTTCAAAAAATAGACTTCAAGACTCGCTACAGAGGTCACTGCTCAGAACATGTCAACATTGTGTCACCGTGGATGCTCGTCGAGCGCTTTTGGGCTATGTAGAGCATACTTTACAAGTAGAAATTAGGGTATAGTGGTGTCCTGTGCACTGTTTGCTGACTGCATGATGGCAGCGGTAGAATGTCCACATGATCGTCGTTGAAGCCAGAACGTACCTATTCTTCCAAATCACGAGCAAGGGGAGGACCAGCTGTCAGCGCCCACTTGCGGGCCACGGTGAGCGACAGAGTGCGATGAGCCTGGGCCGTTAGGCAGGGTTACAGAAATGCTCAAACGACAAAGCGGAGTATACAGTTACAAGGTATTTGAGCAATTGTAAAAGCTTGTGTAGTACATCTTGCAATGAAGGGATTCATGCCTGATGCTTTTGGGACCGACTGGCTTTGTAGGAGAGCAGTGCTGTCTGGCAATGCTTCGACTCCTTCAGAGGTCAGTATCGCATACATCGATTGCAAGGCCGACCCGAAGACCCTCCATCTGGGCACCATCTTGTTGATACATGGCTACCCTGAAACTTCTCACCAGTTTCGGTACGTTATTGGTCCTCTCGTGGCAGCTGGCTACCACGTTATAGCACCAGATTACCGTGGAGCAGGGCAGTCCTCGCGACCACGGGTCGGGTACGAAAAGGTGCAGATGGCCACAGATTTGCACGACTTGATCACGAAGCATTTGAAGATTACGGACAAAATTCATGTTGTCGGACATGATATCGGTGGTATGGTAGCTTATGCATACGCAACGAGATTCAGTAAGGATACTGCTACGGTTGTCTGGGGAGAATGCCCGATACCTGGTACGCGAGCCTATGATCGTGTTGTAAAGGACTTGGCATACGGAGGTCTCTGGCACTTTATTTTTCATTGGCAAAGTGATCTGCCTGAATTGTTGACAGCTGGTAAAGAAAGGGAATATATAAAGTCTTTTTACGATCGCTTGATCTTCAATACTCAAGGTATCACAACGGCTGATGTTGATTTCTATGCCGCAGCTTTTTCTCAACACGGGGCTATGAGGGCAGGCTTCGATGTCTACCGTGCTTTTCACCAGGACGCTGATGACACGCGAAAGTGGCTAAAAATTCACGGCAAGTGTCCAGTACCCAGCCTGACCCTGAACGGTGACAACAGCTTCCTGGCGAACATCGCGATTGAACAAAACGAGGAGTTGTTTAAGACAACAGACAATACACAAATATCAGGGTCCGGACATTGGTGCGCAGAGGAGAACCCGGAGGATTTCGTCCAGAAATTGCTCTCTTGGATAGTCTCCAATTCGGAATAGTGTACGACCAATGATAGTTAATCTGACATGTGCTGCGTAGCTTTGAACGTTCTTTACATCACTAATTCGGTAATCGCGATGCCAGTGATGACTAGACTGAATAAACAGGATATATATATAATGAGTGGTTCACGCCTCGACAATCAAGCAATCCCAAGCAATAAATCGATTCCATATGTCTGCCAAGAAGTAGTGCGAGTGGCTTCAAGGCGTAGTAGAAGACTGCAGGCATCCTACTAATATGCACAATTTTGCGATGGACGTATAGCAAGGTCAGTAAGTCATGTCTCAAAGCAAGTACAGAATTTTGCTTGACTACCATCTCAATGTCAATCTTGCTGACTTCCTATTATGAGACAGAGAATCGACAAAGTGCAGCCTCATGCTGTATGCTCAGCACAAGTCAATGTGCGGCTGTAGAGTTATGTTGAGGACTTCGTATTTCAAGCCATTGGCTGCAATTATGATGTAAACTCTTCTCAGACCAGCGTGGAATGCTTGATTGTCGATCACGTATAATAAAGCACCAGCCTGAAGTGCAACAACTGCAAAGGCAGGCAAGCTGCGCAGGGCTGTCCTTCAATCGTGAAACGGCTACCAAGTCTGGATATATGTTACACGAGTTGTGTTCGTGTCGCGACACGAGGATATAGATAGAGAAAACGACCTTAACGATCATGTTGTATTGTCCAACTTCTCGTCCATCCAGTAGTCGCCCTCCACGAACCCTGGACTCGGTACGAAATGACTGCTTTCAACATAGTCTGTGGCATTGTGGATCTCGCTAGTGGCCAGAGGAAAACCTTGTGTGACTGCTTGCCGGCGAGCTTCACCATGGGATCGTGTTTCTTGTGCTAGTTGATGACTTGTTCGTCTGTCGAATTCGCTTGAAGCAGTTGAGACAGTAGTAATGGAATTCTGCGGATCTTGGCTGACATTGAAGCTTGAGTTCGTGCTTGATGTTTGAGGCTGTCTTGACATAGGATGGTGAATAATTGGCAATTCTACCTCAAAATTCGTCGACACTCGGCGTGTAGGGTGCGGAAAACTCTGTCGAAAGCGAGCCAATAGTCTCTTACCACCGATCGACGTGGTATGGTTAAACTTGGTCGATTTTGATTTATCAGATCCCATCTCATCTTCGAAGACCTCACGACCAAGCACACCACTTTTCGAAGACTTTTGAACGCTCGTCTGAATTTGGTCAACCCAATCCCAGACTATAACAGAGGCCGCAGCACTGCTGACCCATCTGACATAGTCACCCCATCCGTTCACCTGGTCGTTCCATATGTCCAAGCAGAAAAAGATTACAGGACAGCAGATCGCCACTATCGATGCCAGGGCATACGGTAGATTTTGAAATGTGTATGCATACCTCCAACGCGTACTTGTGCAAGAAAACACCAGTACACAAACAGCATACAATACACCAAGAGCTATATGAAACAGATAGTCGAGGACTGGTATCGCAGGAATGAGTGAATTTGTCGAATCGGGATTGACTGACGAGGGATGAACGAAATCGTTGAGAATCGCAAAGACAGTCTGTAAAATGATCAGACACAAACCGGTCCACTTGATTACCACTTTGTCGATGCGGCGTGGAAATGTCCGAATCAGAACTTGGACTTGTGCGAGCCACAGAAGACTGTTGGAGATAATACGAAGGACCTTGCATGAATTAGTTGCGACTCTCGGATGAAGTGCATAATTCAAACCTTGAGAGCAGTGTTGGCCCTGATGTCCTTTACGTGATCGTTGCTGCCACCAAACACAGAACTGTGTTGTTTTTCAAGTTCTTGCCACATCAGAACAGCAGCCAGAGTAAGTGAAACCACTACGCTGAGTGCTGAGCACCTCTGAAGCCATGGTCTCCTGGTTCTAGACATGATGCTGAATAGCAGCAGTACATAAGCCAGACTTACACTTAAGCCTACGACGAAAATTAGTGGCGTTGGTGTAGTCCAAAAAGGTCCTGTTCTCTCTGCTGTGGTTGATGATAATTGCTGTGCATTCAAGGCCAGCATTGAAGTGATTAGCTGCTCGAGACAACCATTAATTACAGTGTTGTTTGCAGATGTGTTGGTGTATAGAGTCTGCTGCTGAGGATCGAACATAGAAAAAACACCAGAGAGAGTTATAATGCTGGACACACAGTCCGTCGCGCTAGATGACGAATTCGGGGTCATAATGTCAGAAGGCCTATTGAGATCGTTTATTTGGTTGCGCTTTGCTTGCTGGCGCACCGGCCCCAAATTCGAATTCTGCGTCGTTCGCAGTCTATATGTATCGTGCCAGAACTTGATCAAGAGATCTCTAGATCTTTAGAAGGCGCATTTGCAAGACCATAAGGAGAAAGAGCCATTGGTCGACGTCTGTAGATTATCGAACACTTAGCCGCTGTCCACGAAAGAATATGAAGAACAAGCCTGCTGACAGTGGTCGCTGCATGCGCGTAGCATAGCACGTTCTGTAGCTTGTACAACGTCCTCGCTAGCATACCGTGACACAGGCAGGTAATCGCTTATTCTTGGCGTTCCAGATTGCCGTACCGTACCGATGGGTATGTGCCGTGCGCTCTATCGGAGCTCCCAGACAATTTGACGCATTAAAATCTTTGAATCTGGACATGCATGTGGAGGCACTATTTCGTGTGGGTGGTTATGATTCTTGCCAGAGAATTGATGCATCTGGTTTTGTAGGCGGCGGCTATGCGATGAGACCTACAGTATGACCTATCCTTGCCAATGATCAGATTGGCTCTACGACGTCAAGAATATGCATCCAAACCTCGTACGTTCTCTGATACCATAAAATCAGGTGTGAATGAAATTCCGAAACAATTCTATGGAGAGTTCACACGATCCCCAGCCGCAAAATCTGTTGGCAAACAGTTTCTTGCAGATCTTGAGATCTCTGGTCATGAAGCCACCATCAATTCAGACGTACGTGACATATACAGGACAATTCGAAGTCGTTCGCAAAACCAAATCATCAAAAAACTACAACACATGCAGGATTCAGGACAATCTTCTTCCATTAGCGACATACTCTTGGAGTCAATAACCAGATCTATAACGCCATATGACATCTTCCGGCGACCACCAAACATGAACACTCACAAGCTCTATCGGCAACGTATGGGTTATATCAGAAAATGGTTCATATCCCAACGACGTACACCACCATTGGCTATATGGTTTTTGATGCTTGAAGAAGCACGAATCGATAAAGAACAAAACCCTGGAAGTCAATTAGCCGTTCAGACATGGTTATTCATGCTTGAAGCCAACGTCGAACCTGACGTACATTGTTACAATACATATATGGCTGCGACTTGTGTGCAACCTGCTATGTACGATCGCGCGAAACTTCGCAGACGAGGTGTACAACCCGATGCCACAAAGCGGAGGGACTTCAATACAGCTAAAGCTAGGATCACTGTTCAGAATGCTGTAAAGCTTTACAGACAAATGCTCAACCAAGGTATTACTCCGAATAGCATGACGATCGAACTACTCATTCTATCTCTTGGATGGGAGTCAAACATAGATGCATTGAAGTCTCTTCTTTTGCAAACCTGGAATATTGTAGTGCCAAGTCCGAATTTTGATGCTCTGCAGGACCAAAGTGTTGCGGATGAGTATGAAGAAGAGGGGATCGATCTGGACGACCAAATTCAGGGCTGCCCTAACACTGCAAGGTATGCTAAGCACAGTCCATTGTATCCTAGTGAACAAACAATGCTGGCAATCGCAATGGCTTATGGTGCGAACTCCCAGTGTCAGCTCGGAACAAAAGTCGTGCAAGCATTTGCGCACATATACGACCTGACAATCACTACACGAGTCTGGACGGAACTAATGAAATGGGCCGCTGCCGATTCTGAGCATCTCAAGGGCTTCACTCCGCGAACTTACGCTGAGCAATTGTTGCATCTTGCTGAAGACCGGTATAGTACGCGTCCATCTATAGCCATGTTTGCCGTCCTTGCCACTCACGTTTCGGCTGGGGATCGAAACCCAGCACTCGCCTACCAGTACGCCGATAGAATGCTCGGCTCTGTCGAAGGCAATTTGACTGTAGGCCGGCCGAAATTTCAAGCCAGTACAAATTATCAGTACGCACGTCACGTTTTCACGAATTTATACAGGAGAATAACAAAGAAACTTGGTTCGACAATACATCAGTTGCAGAATAAGCGTGCACGAGCCTCTGGCGGTGTAGATGAGATCCGCCTCCTCGATGAGGACATTCAACGTCGAAAAGAACACTTGAAGGATGTGACAAATGTGTGGCAAGGACGTCTGCATACCTTCGATAATAATATGCGAAACATGATCATATCGCAACGCTCCAAACTTGCGTCGCAAGCCGGCGAAGCACGTAGTGACACTCCGTAATAGCAATGTGGATGGGCAGAACGAGATGTGGCATCTTGTAACAATACCTTCGACACACTTGAGCGATGGCGCCACTAACTCAACTCCAATCGACACTTCAAAGTGTCAATGGTCATGTAGTGTGCTCAAGCAGCCTCCTTCGAGCATCACTCTCTAGCTCCTTGTAAGAAGGGCAATGGAATAATTTGTAGAAATAAAGGGCCAAAGTGTTCGTTGCAGGGTTAGAACAGCATCTGTTGCAAGCAGGCGTGCTACAATTGCTTGAATTTCATTATGGCAAGGGACAACGGGAAATGTACTATAGCTTCACTTTTTCAATTCTATACCGTAGCGACTGCACTACGATTATCGGCCGTTCGGCACCAAACTTATTCGTTGCAGGGTGAATGATATGCTGCATAACTTCTAATAGTCATAAGGTCGTTTTCAATCATTAGATGATTCTCCCTAATACTTGCAATCACGAATAAAGATCATCCTCACCATCAGCGCCAAATTGTGGAGCGATTCCAGTAGGATTCGCCGCCTCATTGGCAGATGGAAATCTGAATCCACTATTGCCAGGAGCTTGGTTCTTAAGCTGGGTTGCAAACATCTCATATCGACGAATGTCTGAGTCGGAAACAGATCTACGAGCAGATCTCATAGCCTCCTCGAAATAGTCTCTCGTAACCTCAGCATTTTCATCCACATCCATAGTCTCACCACCTTCCTTTGCTGCCTTGACCTCAGCTGCGATAGCATCTTTGATGGCCAGCTTAACAGCTCGTTGCACAATGTAAGACATGTCAGCACCAGAAAATCCATGAGTGTGTTTTGCAATGTAACTCAAATCGACGTCGTCAGCGACAGGTGTCTTGCGCAATTGCGCCTTGAGAATGGACAAGCGAGACTCTTCATCTGGCAGAGGAACGTAGATGAGCTGGTCCAATCGTCCTGGACGCATTAAAGCAGGATCGATTACATCGGGTCGATTTGTAGCTCCGATGATGAACACGTTCTTCTTCGAACCCATGCCATCCATTTCAGTTAAAAGCTGGTTGACAACTCGATCAGATGCTCCTCCAGCGTCACCGCCGCCACCGCCACGACTGCGGGCAATGGAATCGAGCTCATCGAGAAACACGACACATGGTGCGGCTGCTCTAGCTTTGTCGAAGATGTCCCTTACACCAGCTTCAGACTCACCAAACCACATTGACAAAAGTTCAGGACCTTTGACAGAGATAAAGTTCGCAGCACACTCATTTGCAATAGCCTTCGCAAGAAGTGTTTTACCGGTACCTGGGGGTCCATAGAAAAGGACACCTTTAGAAGGAGACATTCCGAATTTGAGGAACTTGTCCGGATGCTCAACGGGATATTGCACAGTCTCCTGAAGCTCGATCTTGACCTTTTCAAGACCTCCGATGTCGTCCCATTTGATGTTAGGGATCTCCACCACGGTTTCACGCAGCGCGGATGGATTGGAAGTTCCGAGCGCAAAGCGGAAGTTCTCCATAGTTACACCAAGAGAATCCAGAACTTCAGCATCTATTGTGTCCTCGTCGAGATCAATCAAGTCCATCTTCTCTCTAATCTGCTGCATTGCGGCCTCAGAGCATAAAGAAGCAATGTCAGAACCGACATAACCATGAGTCTCGGCGGCAATTTGTTCCAGATCGACATCGTCTCCGAGCTTCATATTCTTGGTATGAATTCGCAGAATTTCCAGACGTCCTGTCGGATCAGGAATGCCAACGTCTACTTCACGATCGAAACGGCCAAATCTTCGCAGAGCTGGATCGATGGAGTTTGGTCGATTGGTAGCGGCCATAACGACTACATTCGAACGTGCCTTCATGCCGTCCATCAGTGTAAGCAACTGTGAGACCACTCGACGTTCAACCTCTCCGTTTGTTTTGTCTCTCTTGGGCGCAATCGAGTCTATTTCGTCGATGAAGATGATGGCCGGGGAGTTCTTTTCAGCTTCTTCGAACGCTTTTCTGAGATTTGACTCAGACTCTCCAGCCATCTTGGACATAATCTCCGGACCATTAATCAGGAAGAAGAAAGCTCCAGTCTCATTTGCAACTGCTCGTGCCATCAAGGTTTTACCCGTACCGGGAGGTCCGAACATTAATATACCACGAGGTGCCTTGACACCCAGAGTCTTGAACAATTGCGGATGACGTAGAGGTAATTCGACCAGTTCCCTGACTTGTGCGAGCTGTTTCCTACAGCCTCCGAGATCGTCGTATCCAACCTCGGCCAAGCCAGCTTCCTCATCCTCTCGGTCGATCGGTTCGCCTTCGCAATGTATGATCGTTTCAGAGGAGACTATGCCATACTCACCAGGGTCGACTTCTGTACATTTGAACTCTACCTGTCTCATGCCACCTCTGCAGGTGAATAAATCACCTTTGCGGATTGGTCGATAAGCTTCGAAGAAGTAAGGCTTCAGGAAGACGTCGAACAAGCTGCCAGTTATTCCTTCGACTGTGTCAGAGAGAGGAGCAACTTCGATACGCTTGGCGTATGCTACATCTTCGGCAGGGTGGACCACGACGACATCACCCAATTTGACTCGTAGATTGTGCCTAACCACTCTGTTGATACGCGCCATACCATCCTCCATATCATCGTCGGCCTGTCGTCGTCAGAATATGTGGCAATGCAGAAAAGAAAATGCATACCAATGCGACAAGGACAGTGTCCTTTCGTTTCTTTCCCTTGACAATGACATTATCGCCTCTGAACAAGTTCAGGGTCTCCATGGTATTATTGCTCATTGTTATAACACTGTTGTCATCATTGGTAGCATCATCAACGACCAAGGAGTTCGGCTTGTTCTTTTTGCGCAAGATGGCCGTGGCGGTCTTGTCTGTTTCCGACTCTGGCTCTGCACTTGTTAGAGATAAGTTCGATAAGTCGATGAGTTTTCATACCACTTTTGGGCATGACAGAACCTTTACTTTGAGGCTCGCTCATCTTTATTCGATACGTTCACAAGGAGTCTTGAACGTGATCTAAAGAAGTGTAAAGACCTTGTCAATTGCTATAGATTGAGTGAATTGGTTTAGCATGTTCGACCGCACAGCACTCGTGTCTCCAAAGACACGTAATCACTAGGAGCTCCAATAGTGCCACAACCGACGAGCACTTCAGATCAGACCAGATACGGATGATCTTCGGAAGTTGTTGCAGGTGTAGTAGCTACATGGACGGACGTGCTCGAGGATACCGGGGTTGAAGAGGCATATCCAACAGTCAGATGTTCTTCAATCCAGGAACTAGCCTATCGGAAATACCTGGACGGATCGTGAGCATAAATTTATGTCTCGCTCGTGGGCAAGCTACAATATGTCGTTCTCCGTTTGCAGTTTCGTTGTTGGATAGACGAATACGGTATTGGTTGACAGCACGGAAACATGCCGAATGTGCAAGATGAAGACGTCCTTGCGATTCTCGGTCCGAAGCACAGGTCAGCATGCTAGGAAAGTTTCTATGAATGCTGCAGGCAGCGCGGCTGAAATCGCTGATGTGCTATGGTGTCATTATATATTTTATGTCTCGTGCTGCTCTAAAAAGTGCCAGAAAAGCGTTCTAGGAGCTTACTATGCTTTAGTCATTATTCGTGTTTGATAGATGTCTGTCTGAGTGCGAATGATCGGCCCAGACGATGGATCGTCCATGAGAGGTGCTACGTGAGTCTGGCCGGGCATCAGATGGAACGTTAAGGAGATTCCCGCCGCCTGAGCTTCTTCCACGGCCTGATTTCTCATTTGGTAGAGCAGCAGTCGTTCTCGTGTCGGGTCTGTTGCCCACAGAAGAGTGGAAGGATATTGTCGCCTGCCTTTCAGATTGTCTGTCGCTCTGTTGTTCGGAATTGCCGTGTTCATTCGTCTCGGTAGAGGATGAATCTTGATGGTCATTCGACTCGACCGAGTGTCCAAGTGCTTGCAATCTGCGTCGTCTCTCAGCTGGCGTCTCCTGGTCGTCATCCTCTTCATAGTCGTCGCTATCATTGCTGTCCTGCTTACGCAGCTGTGTGCTGTCTGAATTTTCGTCGTGAATGCCTAAAGCATGCAGGCGCCGTCGACGCTCTGCAGACGACTCTTCGTCGTTGTCATTCCTAGTCTTACGGGTAGGGCGTTCACGACGAGCTGGCGACTCTGAGTCCTTTGTTTGTTCATCGTTACCTGAAATCGTGCTGGACCCGGGTTCGGACTCATTATCGGTCTCGTGATGTCCTGACAAACTCAGGCGGAATTCCTTCACATGACGGTGTTTGGGATGACTCGGATCTTCTGCTATGGCTTCTCTCTGTTCATTAGACATCTCGTCAAAGTCGTCTTCCTTGTCCAACAGATTGTGAGCAGCCTTCTGGGACAACTTCTTTGGATCACTGACAACACGTATGACCTCGCCAAGCTCATCTTCCACGATAAATTGATCTCCTTCTCGGAATATTTGCTGCCCACTCTCGTGGTAATGAGCATCTCCAGGCTGAATTCCGTCATTTTCGAGGTATTCATGCTGTTTTGCGGACTCGATTTCTTCTGGACTACGGACATCATCCATAGCAAAATTGCCACCTGAGTCATCGGACTCGTCCTGATTCCTTGACTTTTCGGACAGCCGGCGTGGGCTATGTGATCTACCACGAGGTTCTCGGGACTTGTGTATGCGCAAACGTGGCACAGCATTGCCGATTGCAGATTTATTGACTGGTCCACCAGCACCATCTCGAGATCGAGAGCGTTCACGCGACTTCGAGAAAGTCATAGATTGACCCAATTCGAGCCGTGGAAGTCGTTGTAACCAGTTCGGGCCACCGTCTTCGCTGTCCCGTCCTCGGGTAAAGGTCATCGATATGGATGGCAACACGTTCGTGTTGATGTGCTTTCCAAGGGTGAAGACCGCGATCGAGGAGCCATGAACAACTATGCTAGCCAGGACAACGAAACTAACAATAGGATAGATCGCGCCAATCAAAATTCCATGCTCCTCTGTTGCCCCAGGGAGTCGTCCTGCAGGCACTTGCGATTCTGTTTCTAGCTCGGCTCTGGCCAAGATGCTGAAGAAGAGCGCACCTACACCGATAGGGCCGAAGTGTCCACAAAAGAGTGCCTCGCGCCAGTTTCTAATGTCAGGGCATATTTTATAGCAAGCAAAAACGGCTGGTATGCGACGGAATAGTAGCACAAGAATCGCTAGGACAACCAGCCTCCATGGAGTGATGCTTAGATCAGGAGCATTGAAATCAGACCAAGGGATGATCGCGCCAAAGTAAACAAAGAAGGCCATGTTTAGCAACAAGTCGATCACATTTGAAACGTGCGACTCTTCAGTCTTCTTCGAAAACCAACCATCCCAAGCAAAGGCTGCGCCTGCAGAGAAAGCGACAAGGAAGTCGTCCACACCGATAACAGTACCCACTCCTGTGCAGAACAGGGCGAGAACGAAATAGAATACCAGGAAGCTTTCCCTGTCAATCAATTTCTTATCCTCAGCATAACGGATTGCTCGTCGTGAGGAGTAGCCAATGATAATTCCGAGAACGATGCCGAAGAGACATTCGTAAATGATCGTAATGAGGATCCAATCTTTTGCAGTCTTTGTGACTTCGATATCAAGTATGATATACAGACCAATGTATAGGAATGGGAAAGCAAGACCGTCGTTGCATCCGGACTCACAAGACAATAAGTTCCTGATATGTCCTGGAACTCGCTCGGCAAACTTGCCTTTGCCCACTACTGAGGACGCGAGAACTGGATCCGTTGGCGCAAGTGTAGCAGCTACAACCAGACTCTCGACAAAATTCAGACTAGGAATGAGTGCGTAGATGAAACCGGCACAAATGAACCACGAACTCGTCATCACGGGAAAAAGCATGACTGCCACACCCTTCCAGTGACTTTTGAGGTACTTTCGTGGAAGTTCAACTCCGACTGCAAACACCTGGACCACGATGATGATGCGCGCGACTTCGAGAGTGATGTAATCAGTATTGCCCCATGTATAAGGATCGAATATGTCGGCAGCCACGGGGCCAAAAATGATGCCAACGATAACGGCGACAGTCGCTTCACCGATATACAGCCTCTCTTTGATGAAGAGGGAGACTAGTGAGAAAATTGTCACGAAGCCACCAATGAGCGCATATGCAATGTCTGTAGAATGTTAGTACGTTAGCCCTTACAAAGCATGTAGATTGCGCGTACGTGGCTTTGTCGCCGATAACTGATCCCAAGCCATCTCGTAGTATGATCAAGACCGGGGCACGTCTTCCGTGTCGCTCCGCGGCCGTTGTCGAGGAATCTCGATATTGTAGGAGAATTGTGTTAAAGCATAGCTTAATTTTCAAGACAGGTCGACTATCCCAAACGACGTTGTACAGCAGAATTGTCAAGGTAAGATCCTAATGAAAACGAAAGTTTCACACAAATAGCCGTGTACTGGAGTGCTCCGATTCCTCGAGGACTATAGTTGGTACCACGATGGCCGGCAAAGCAATATACCGTAACATGGCGCAGCATTATTTCGAGGGATTTACAGATATGGTGGCTGCGCGAAATCAGCCAAGGCAATATGTACCCTTGCGACCCCGCCATTGCCACTGGATGCTGGCAGTATACTCAACTATATAGTAGGTATTAATGCGTAAGGACGCCATCTGCAGAACAACACGAGAACGCAAAGTGGCTTTTAGCGAAAGCTCAAGATCAGATGTAGCACTGCAGAGACTGCCGAACTTGCACTTCTTATGTTCCCATATGCTAGTCAGTGTACTTAGCTAGATCATAGACTCTACGTTTTGATTGTCGTGAGGGTATCTGATCTTTGAATCTTATTGCTTTACCAATAACACGGAAAAGCTTATCGGTAATGTCTTCCATAATTGTGTTGGTCAGACGAATAGTCATGCTTTGGACGATTGTAATTTTGTGTATCATCGTCTCTCAATGTTCCCGGATATCCGTATGGTGTCTGTTGAGGTCGAGTCCAATCTCCTGGATCACCATAAGTTTGTATATCTTGTCTTTGCTGAGCTGGCTCAACCATATAAGCATTCTCGAACTGGCCATATGCTGCGGGTGATGCCATTTGATTGGCAGGAAACGACTGATAAGCGGTTCCTTGTGAATAATTTTGACCTGAAGCCTGATTGTACGGCACTCCATTGCTTATGCCCGAATTTGGCCTCGAGAAGCTGGTCGGCATTGTTGAATATTGGTCCACAGCATACGCAGCTGCATCCCTGTTCTCGCTCGTTGTGCCATAATAAGAGGCTGCTGCTCCGATTTCTGGAGCTTGGTGTGATGCGGAATCGATGTCTCCTGCGGATAAGGGTACACGTATGTCATTTGTATGTGAGGGCCTTGGATGAGCAGCGCTTTGACCCGGATGGGCTCGTCGCTGCGGATCCATGGTTTGGCGTCCCGCTCCATATTGTGAGGGAGCTGCATGACTGTGTGAATGATTTGCGAACACCCCTGTTGTGTCACTGGTGCCGCCTTCATGATGTTGACCTTGCTTGACGCCGTTGAACGAAAGGCCTTGTAAAACCTTGTTTCTTTTCGGTCCAAGATTGTCAGCCCAAGTTTTGACGATGTTTCGCATCTCTCCTTGAATTGTCGTTCGTCCGCGAGCACTGGCAGGGTGGTGCAAAACTTCGAGAATTTCGTCGATGATTGCATAAGGATCGATCCGTGCATCGTGCCATGCGGCCGTGATCCGGACTACGGTATGTTTGACAACTGCTTGGCCAATCAGACCTGCAGGGTGATTGAGATAGCACTACAGAAATCAGACTCACGAAGTGATGGCGATGACACAAGTTGCAATACTGACCGAAAAGTGGTCTTTGGCCAGCATAGAATGAGTAGGATCACTGCAGTGAGGGTTTTCGAAGACCGCCAATTGATCATCCTTCGCCGTGACCAAGGATTGGCCAGCTCCAAGACCTGCTGTCACTTTATCCACTATCGGCTTCATGAATGGTTCAATAGTTGCCAGGACCCAAACAGTCAGTGTTTCACTGATCTCGTCGATCAGTGCTGAAAGTCCAGGTATCTTCTCGAAAAAGGCAGATAAGCTAGACAGTTTAGTCTTGTTCTGCTTGATCACCGTGACAAAAGATGTTACCCTTTCATTATCCGGTCTCGGAAGGCCATGATAGGATAGATTTTTCGCGCAATCGCATCTGCATCTGTGTCTACAGTATAACCGATGTTGGCTCGACTGCTCTGATTGTTACGCAGAGTATCAGACTCACGGGAGATATCCTCCATTTCTCGCGGAAGCGCAAATCCAGGTATCTTCGACGTCATGCCCTGCAGTGAGTTGAGCAGCCCTGATGATCCATGAGACGAACTAGATGACAGACCACTGGTCACTTCTGATATTTGTGTCTGGCTAATCTTGTCTGTCGCTTCACTAAAGAAATCAGATGAAGCACTTTCTTGCATTCTGCCTTACCCCAATAGTGAATGTACAAAGTCGAGACCTGGCAAAAATAAGCACCAAACATGTATGAGCGTTGACACGACTTACCACCAAACGTTCCTGTGGTCAAAGGGTAGCACATCTTCCCATTGAGATTTATGGTCGTCGAGGTACCGACTTGTGGAAAGACATCATGGTAGCCCAAGTCATTCAGCACTAGCTCACAAAAATTGGAGTGCGCTGAGAAATCTGAAGGAATGAATATCATCTTCAAGTGGAAAAACATTGTCCGAACTCACCCTCCAGCGTGTGTAGTGCTTGTCCGAGAACTCGCAGCGACTCAAATTTGACGATGTCACTGTGATTCGAGGCGTGCTCACGCCCAAGCTCTATGCAGCGTAAAAGGCTGTTCCTGATGTAGCTTGCTGAAGTCATCCATCCACCCCTCTCGTTCGCTATATAGTTCTTCATGCCCGTTTGTGGATCGATCTCCAATTCAGCAGCCTGAACTGGGCCACGTCTGAAGCCGTCAGCCTCTTGCAACGAACATTGATGACAGCACACACAATCGGGGATCAAACTTGCGCGCGTCCGGTTCCTCAGGGTTAGGATATCCTGGCGTCATGAGAGACAGGAGAGACGCGCTGTCAGGAACAAACCTTTGGGATTGTCGATGTGTTCTTCTGGTCTGTAGACCCCGAGCCTGGCATCTGTGACCTAGAAATCAGTTATGAAAAGAGAAGTTCATTCATGTTCATTGCATACTTCGAATTCTTCTGTGGCATATCCGAACGCCATGAAGCCCATCTGACTTACTTAGAGATTGCGTTGAATTTCGAGATATTGACTCACCACCCAGACCAATAGTCGTATGGTCTTTGAATCCAAGCCTTTGGACAGTGTGCCTACATCAACGGCCTGACTATAGTCACGAAGCCAATTCCCGAAATAAACCCTCTTGACAGCCATCGCATTGAACTTCTTCCCAGCATTCGATAGAGGGTTCAGGCTTGACAGGAATCCGGATGCTCCGGAATTGATTGGCATCATAGCCAATTGAAGCAGGATGTCCTAAGCTGTGAGTCTGGAGTTCGCATCTCCTTTTTCTGGACGCATACCTCGATATCGCCGTGTCGAAAGGCGACTCCCTCCAACGCTCCATACGAGGGGATATTGCCAGCACCAAAAGCAACGACTCGAGAGATTGTGATGCTCAAGGCAAGGATGTAGTATATCGTGTTTGACATGACAGCTGAATCTTGTAGAAACCTGCCAATGCTACAACTGTTGTAGAACGCAGTGGTTGTTGACAGCGGACCGTACGCGAGATTCTTGTTCTAGATGGGTTCTCAGAAGTACCGTAAGACACAGGTAGCGAGGCTACGGAACAAACTTGGACTGGCTTCTCAACAGGTCATACCTTATCTGAGTCTGAGCACCAAGCTTCACGCAGATCTGCAGAAGGAGAACATCAGAGCGGCGCCACACAAAACAAGCAACTCGTGGTGCTGCGCCTCTGATGGAGAGACTCTGCCCAGGTGGTGAGGGAACTCTGTCGGTGAAATCCTTGTCCACAGGTGCTCATGGATCTAGATAAAACCTGGTTTTGGCACCGCACGCCTGCGCCACGAGAATGTTGCGGTCCGCGCCAGATCTCTCGCAATATTGTGGACCGGCTAGCAAAGTTTCATGTCTAGCTTTCCTCCCAGTCATGTATGTACGACGTTTCGTCGATTGTCAACATGGAGTCGCGTCTGCAAAGATTGATTCACAGATACGAAGGCAGCTTGATCTATCATGTTCTATAGTGCTTGAAGTGTCGACAATCGCAGCGGCGGCGGCGGTCAGGGATTCATGTGTACACTTTCGTAGACAGAATCAGGCTTGGTCATGAACGCCGTGACGAAGTTTGAGTTGGACAGGAGATTGAGCGGAAAGGACATTCTCGAGATGGTTTGCACAAAGTTTATTATCTCCAAGCTACAAAATCGAATAACCACATAAAGAGCTTTGTTGAGAAGCGTAATGTGAGATTGAGTTATCTCGTCTCTTGCTTAGGAAGAAAGAATCGAGGATTTTATGGTAGCACGACACAGCTCAAGCATTTGTTCTCTAGTGTTCGTTGATACAGCGTCTCGTGATATGAGTCAATTGAGAGTGAGAGGAGTTACAGATCTTACCTATTGCCTCGCTTTCGACCATTGCTGTGAGTTCGGTTATTGCTCGGGCACTGTACATCACGGGTCGTGTTGATAAAGCATTCTTCAAGCACGTCCGGACTTCGGCGTGCCAATGACCCTCATTTAAGCTGATACCTAGTTGGTGTTGAAGCTGCTCGTATTTCCCAGATTCTACAATATGCCTGCCCATGCGATCGCGAGACTCTAAGCTCTCAAGTTCCACATGTGCGTCGTTCATCTTCGAAGGATGCTTTTGAGCAATTGCCAGTCTAAGTACTAGCACATCGTTTCAGGCATAAGACGGCCGGTGATGTAAATTTAAACCTGAAATTGTCAGGCATAAGCCTAAGCGTAGCTGACACAGCTGCAGTACTCAAATCGTCGATTGTCGAAAGATGGACCTTGGGAGAATGAATAACTCCCGTCCCGGCCAAGCAGCCCCGGTGCGGCAGCGGCGGCGGCAACGGGGCGTTACCAGCCGTAACAGGCGCTTGGACCATATGAATTGCGATTGGACCAGTACTCCTCAGACCACAAGGACGACAGCAGCAAAAACATTATCACTTACGATGCTGAATATCCGGAATTAGACACGATCACACGATCACAAGTTCTCGCGTCTGTGCAGACAGCATTCTCAACCTGAACAACACATTCTACACAATTTGTGACCTTCACCTACAAAATCGAAACACTCCATTCGCAGTCTTGGCCGACGACGACTTTGCGAGGAAGCATGGCATTGTCAGCGCCCCCAGATATCTGGCGAGAGATAATCTTGTCGATCAGACGACCTGCTGATCTTCTGTCATTGACTGCAACCCATCCCTGTTTTATAGATTTGCTGCAAAACGTGGCATTCCTACGCAAATGGCTCAACATGGCAACACCCAAAGTCAGGTACGAATTTGGCGACATCGGTTCTTCATACAGGTTCGGGGACTGGACCATGAAGTATTTATGTCACACATTGGAGAATGCCAGCTTGCGCTACAAGATTGAAGCTCTGCTTAGTAAAGGCTGTAATGCTGCGGTCATCAGGGAAGGCAAGCTCGAACGATGCGGACAAAAAGGAGGATTTTCCAAACGAGACGAGTCAACATTCTCTTTCGACCTGTTGCGTTCTCACGGCTGGAAAGTATGCAAGTCGTGTTTATCTTCCCTTGTTCTGGAGTTGAACGACCATGAAAATCTGGCATATCTGAGTACATTTACCAAGATCTTTCCGGCAGAGGGATCTTTTGAAGATGCGTTAGAGGTTAGATATTTTCGACATCTCAACGTGAATCATGCTTATTACCTACTGTCCGAGGTCAATACTTACATACTACAAAAGTCCCATGGCTTGTTCTCCACATTTGCCGTGTGGAAGTCCGGAGTCATTGCGAAGCGCGGATCGACGTCCGAGCTTCAGATTAGTGCTCTTCTGCACAGTGCTCGAGGACTAGCACTTCCAGGAGGACCAGGACGGACACAAATCGCCTTAGAGATTGCTCGCCAGTCTATCAAGGAGTATGAGCACCGCATGAACCAATTTCTTCTTGCGAATCATCCCGATCTCCCACGACTAGGTCTAGCACGAAGGACGACCGCCTGACTGCGTCAATCATTTGCATACAACACAGCAACTCGACGAACGTAGACAGCAATGCTCTTAATTCTAACACATCAACATCTCAGAACGACTTGCAAATTGTTTTATGGATTTGGGCTGCGTTGTCGGCCTTGTGATCAGAATTACCGAACCATTGTTAGGTCTACTCTGTGGCCGTCAGCAAGCATCAGTTGCACTATTTGCTTCGAATAAGCCTAGAAGACGCGAAGCAATACAGCACCATTGGAATGGTGCTTCACATTTTCCTGGTAGAGAGTTGAAATATTCCCAGCCAGCGACTCCTCCGAACCTGCAGGTCGCATCTTTAGAAGGTAATAGTCTCGTTTCAGTTTGCATGTCTCGCCAGGTCTGTTTGAGGACTCTGAATGGTCTCCAGTCTGGACCATTGTGCCAACTAGTCAGACAGCCTACGACGATCTTGGCTGGATTCCAAGAATGTGCTAGGATCCCTGAGTATGATGACACGTTCAGTAGAGTGCCATGGCCACAATAGAACTGTACATTATAAAAGTCTATAGCATAGCCGCATTCAGCTGCACATATCAGCATCAACTGCATGAATCATTTGCAGAATTACACTGAAGCATTTAGTAAATCACATCATCCTTTCGTAGTAATAACGCACCTCAAGCGTGGCATAGTCGAATCCTGACAAATTCCGGCCTCCGAACAGAGCACTGGCTACAGGAGCCAGACTTATCACAAATTCGGTACCAAAGTCCTCACGCAAACGATGAATCAGCCGCTTCATGCCATGCAATGACATGTGTTCTTCCACATCAAGATCAACACCTTGGAAGTTGCGTTGCCGGATCAGTTGCGCGAGTAAAGCATAATATTCTTCAAACCGCTGCACGTTACCGTCAAGCAATGCGTATGAGCCTTTTGCAGCTCCACCGAGCATCAACATAACAATGACCCCATGGTCTTGTAGGTAGCGGATGTCTTCCCAAAGAGGGTCGAAGATGATATCACTTGGAGGCAGGTCGTTCAGATGTACCTTATGAGGTGCCTTCTCACGATTCAGATGTAGTGCCGCTATGATCAAGTGCGTCAAACCTGCACTTTCACTTATCAGTGGTCTCAAGTCGACATACTTGGATTGATGATGTATGGTCTGATGGTATATGACCAGACGAGGCAGCTGTCGAGCATCTAACATCATACATGAATTTGCATTGTGTCCATTCTGGTTCCTCTCTTACAATCTCAGGCGTGATTGGTAGACTTCCACTGAGGACAAGTTGTTCGATGATACTCTACTATAGCCATAGCAATCTGCTCATGTTCGCGTGACTGAGCTGAAGAAGAACTGCGCAGAGAGTCTTATTCGCAGCATGGTGACTATTGGCTGTCGGGAATGATACAACCAACTAGAAGCGACCACGAGATAATAGAATTTATATATGAGTACAATTGATATTGACTGCGATCACAGATGAACTCCGACTGTTGATGTTGCTGGCCTGGACAATCATGGTCGGCCGCAATGCCGCAATGCAGTGGAGATTGTAATTGTGGAGTCCGCCAAAACTCCAGATTCCAACGTGCTGTACGCCATGGAGTGAAGGTCTGGAACGGCATCAATCGTCTTCCAAGGTTTGCATGGCCCTGCGCGTGTGCATATATCTGTCGCGCTGCACATTAACGTTGACTCGATCACCTTGCCTGGCTTGCAATCGCGCGGTCTGCAATCTGCCTCGTATGAACATATGTGTGCATGCTTGTGGGAGTACTCGGGCATGAACCACTACACGATCTTAAAACCGGCTGCAGTCTGGTTTTTTAATAGTCCTAGCATGCACAACTTTGAATTCAAACAATGAAGTTTGAATCATGTCTCCCAGCTATATCCAATATCGTCTAACATAGACAAACTACAGAGTTTTGGTGCTGTTCAGTTGGATTGCAGGACAACAATTTGTCAGCCATCAAGCATAGCTAGTCATGACGCTCGCATAAGGTAGCGCGATGCCGCCGATGAGCCGGCGAGCTCGAGAGACAGACAATCGCCAAGGACATTCGCGAGATGCTAGGATGAGGATGTCGGCTAGAACTATCAATGCATCAATTGGACAAGTAGTGCCTCATGTCTCTTTCCTTGAAGCCATACCGCAGCTTTCCAAGCTGCTGCAACTTCTGTGGAGCTTGGCACCCCTGAGAACGCTGATTATGCTCACGGGAAACTTCATCAAGTCACTATTGCCGGCGTTTGATTTGCGAGTGCGGGCAAGACTGATTCAGATCATCAATAGTACAATCACAAAGGATCGCTCTTTCGAGGGCAAAGCTATTGGCCGCTTGCTGTTGCTACAATTTGCGTCCTTGATATTCAAGAACTTGTTGGAAACGGCATTGACAAGGAATCAGCTGACTGTAAACACACAGTTGAGCGTGGTCCTGAAACGCAAGCTCTTGGAGGCGCATCTACGACTTGATTCCGCGGCGCTTGCGAATCCGGAAACACAAGCAATTCTTAAGGATGCATTAACTATGGCGGGTCCAAACTATCTCAGCAGCCTCGTCATGGTCAACTTCAATTTGGTCAATTCATTGACGGATATCAGTGCCCGCATAGTAGCAACCATGCAAACAATCAGCCTCGATGCACTACCTTACTTCATGTTGTATAGTATCGTGCCCATCTCCAGAATTATGTTTAATCGTCTCCGTACGAATAGAAGGATTATCCAAGCAGCGGAAGAGGATGTCGTCCGCAGAGCCGACATTGCATCGATCGCTTTTGACACTAAGGTGCGAGAAGACTCCGTCTATGGACTAGCCACTGATATTGTAGGCTCGTAGAGAAGTTTCGTTATTTGGACTGCAAAACTTTATCACCTCAGAGTACTCCGGGGCGGACGAACGGATCTCAGCAAAGGATGATCAGAATCATCGACATGCTAATATTGGCGGTCGAATACTCGATGTTTTATCATCCTTCTCGAATCCAGCCATTTACGCTTTTCTAGCATGGAGATCACAAAACACACAAATATCCTTAGCTGATCTACACTTGATCGAAAATACGACATCAAGTCTGATCAATACATCTGATAGAACAATTTCTACTCAGCAAGCTTCTTCGAATGTTCTATCACATCTCATCAACTACTACAAAGCGCTCGAGCTTCGTCCTGCATTACTCGTCCCTGAAACTCCAATCAAATATTCGCCACTAGAGGCAGGTGGAATGACCATTGAATTCCAAGAGGTATCGTTCCGCTACAGCTCGGACGGTCCTCTAGTACTCGACAATTTATCCTTTACCATTGAAGCTGGCACTATTACAGCTCTTGTGGGATATAATGGATCTGGCAAGAGCACACTAATTGCATTGCTCGCTCGCGTTTATGATCCCACCTCTGGGAGAATACTTGTAAATGGGAAGGATTTACGACAGTATGACACGAACGATCTTTGGGAGCACATGTCGTTCACCCACCAAGATTTTGCTCGCTGGCCTTTGACGGGAAGGGAGAACGTCGCTGTAGGCAAAATCGATATGAGCGATACAGTCCAAATAGAGAATGCAGCGCGTGCCACGGGGGCATTCGAGGTACTGAATGCAGAGCAGCACCGAGCACTAGATACACTTTCAGCCAACGACTCCAAGGCATCTGCTCCTCGCCGCTTATGGGATGAACGTCTCTCCAAAATGACCGTGGAAATGCAAGCAGCAAATTCAGATTTGAACGAGAACTTCTCGCGGCCGACACGAAATCGCAAGAACAACTCTGGCATTGAACTATCTGGTGGCGAGTGGCAAAAAATTGCGCTCGCGCGGTCTTTCTTGCGGGAAGCAGACATGCTTGTATTGGATGAACCTTCTGCGAATTTAGATCCCTGGGCCGAGCACGAGCTCTTCACAAATCTCATCAATTCACGAAAGGGCAGAACGACATTATTCATCACCCACCGGCTGGGGGTTGTCAGGGCATCTGATGACATCCTCTTTCTTGAACATGGGAGAATAAGGGAGCAGGGATCGCACGATGAACTGATGGCACACGAGAACGGATCTTATCGTCACCTGGTCGAGATTCAGACTGCTGGTTTCAACAAGTGAACAGAACATCTAAGTACACCTGCGCAGTAGTTTTCGGGAGTTCTCTCGCATGGAAGAAATCGGTGCTTCCGGTTTTGTTGTTTTCATCATCTAAATGTGACCGCATCAGTTTGGGTTTGAGGAAAGCGCAAATATATTGACATGTTTCATTGTGCTCTCGTTGCTTCCTGGCTGATCTTTCGAATGTTCTATCAAGATTGGCAGCAATCCGAGACTATTGGAGGCTGATTGATCGACTGGAATCAAGACATCAGGAGACAAGCGCGAACCTGAATTAAGAGGTAAAGCATTCGAGACTTTGCGTTAGTCTGCATATGCTTGGCGATTGGTGGAAGCGATGGTACGAGTCGAAATTTCCCTTGTACAACTGGAACTGACACAGACTCAGGTGGTGGGCGGTCGCTCTAGTATTCGTGGCATCGTGTTCGGTATTCACTGCTCTGTTCTATTTTGTGACGCTACGTAAGCTGGTCGAGCCTTGACTCCGCTTGCTCTTACAATCTCTGTAGCGATCATGGTAAGGACGGCGCTGAAGAATGAAAGCTTCAGCATAAGAACAGTGAACATCTCAGCCATCACGAACACGACATGCGATATAGCTTTCGGTCATGACATTAAAAATATGCCTTTCAAGGCAAAACGACTTGGCATTCAGTATCTCTTCTACGACCGCCGTGATCGAAAGATCTTTGAATTGTCGACAACGTCCATTAGCAATCTGACTGTAGACATCCGGAGAAGCACAGTGCAGATTTTCGACCAAGGAGCTCTGGCTGATATGACGAAGGATCAACTCATGACTGGACACGCCACCGTCCGAGTCAATCAGAACGTAAAATTAAGAGGACTTGGGTCAGAATTCAATTGTGCTGTTATGAGATAATGCTAACCTCAAAGTCGTACTTTCAGTACTTCTGTAGATAAATCAGCAGAGCTCGAAGCGTTTCATAATTTCTCGAGCATCTCAATGACAACTGAAACGTCTGCTGATCCCAAGCTCTTTCGGGCGAAACTCGAAACTGCGACAAATCAACATCCTCAACTGGCCATGGATTTGGGCATGGTGAATATGACGGTACGTTCATTTCTCGTTGTGAGTTTTCTGCTAGCTGAAGACTGATTGGATAGTTGCAATATCAAGGCATTGCCTATGCAGACTTGTGGTGCGGCTTCGACTTTATGATGAATACAAACAATATTGATTGTCATGGTCAGGCAAATCTTGCTCTACTGTCAAATCCTTCAAGATACTCCGATCTCAAGAAGGACATTAAGAAGGCTCATGGCATACCAAGTACATTGATGGGACATCCCTCTTCTGCTGGTACTCTTGTCGATACTGCAATGCAGGCTTTCAATGGTTCAGTTGTTGTGAGCAACAGCGACCTGAAGAGAATGCTCGGCACTATAGGCTCCTTGAGCAAACAATTGTACTTTTGGATCGGTCTGTGATGCAACGAAAAGGACGCGGATGAGGGGTGCATTCGACAGATCCTTTCATCATTTTCGACCGAGAAACACGAGACACTGACAATCATGATTCGAAATTCGAAACTCGGCACGCTTGAAAAGAGTTTCATGAATCATGTTGCAGCATGGGAATGAACCTGATGAAGCCCTGGTCCAGTCAGTATCTGCACGCGTTGATCGTTCATTTGACAATCGAATCGACTACTGAAGGTTGCCATAGGATTAATAATATGGTTGCGGTGAAGAAATACTTGTTTTCCATTCGATCGAAACTGGCACTGGTGATTGTCTTGGGCATTTTCCTCAGTTCATGCTTTGCCATAGGTACGTGACGATAACAGTACAGGGTTACCACCTCCGTGTGCTGACATTTCTCCTTCACAGCACTTGTTCTCAATGTCGATTCACTGGTGCGCTACTTTGCAGCCCAAGGTAACCTTTCACCACTCTTGTCATCGACGATTCATCAAGGACTCAAATCTGTGTAGCGACCCTGGTGCTCGATCGCCTCTCTATCGATGAAGCGCGTGAGGAAGGTTTCCGCGTCCACATGGAGGCTCACTTTGAGCACTTGCTCTTCCGTGCCAGGTTGACGGAGATGTCTGGATCCCTGCGATCCGATCGTGGAATTGAATATGCACGTACGTCAAACTTCTCCCTTCTCTGCGCGCATTTGGGCGATAGTCATCTAACGACTCTTTCTGTAGGCTTGACGTTGCCCGCAAATTCAGGACGACGCATCGACGCGGTACTGGAGGCCACAATCACAAACGCGACGGAATTGGTACACTTCAATGCGGGCATGTTGAGTGCCGAGACGGTGCGCATGTCCTTCCACGGCACCACGACCGCCGTCGTCGGGTTCCGCACCGTGCCACTCGTCCTGAACAAGGCCATGACGGTGCGCGGTCTGAATGGTCCACAAATCACCGTCCAGAGCGTCACGATGATCGGCGGCGGCGGCGGCGGCAAAAACAACAGCACCGAACAAGGTCTGCTCGCACTCGCACAACTCACGAGTCCCTCTCCAGTCGAGATTGCCATCGTCAGTCCATTCCTTTCAAGGTCGCGGAGTTTGGCTAACGATGGGTATAGGGCAACGTGACGTTTGCGTTGCGGTACAGGGACGTCGTGATTGCGGAGATGCAGGGCGAGGTGGACGTGAAGCGCGGCACAAACGCGATCGAAGAACGGGGCCGTCTGATGCTGGACGAATTGACGAGCAAGCCGGAGATCCTGGCCGCGTTTGGTGAGGAGTCTGCAAGACACAGCGTCGATGCTCAGTTGCAGGGCGTCTCGGCCGCCAGCAACGTCTCGTGGATCAATGCCATCGTGCGCGGCATAGATAGGTCCGTCACATTGCCGTTGGAAGGGCTCTAGCGGCGGTCGTGGCCATAAGGGGTAGAGAGGCAAAAGGGTAATCATGTATAGTTGCGAACGCGATGATACGACTTGTATTGACCAGAACGTGTACCGCTGCTACGACATCCATAAAAGCTCCCCTTTCCTTTTTACCCCAGCTGCGCAACTACTGATCCTTTCGGGCATCCGCCTCGCGCTTGAGCCTGAGTTGTCTCTTTGTCTTGGTGTTGATATCTAATCTCTCGTCAGCAAGATTGCGCCTGATCACAATGACGAATAGCTCACATGTGCCAAAGACGAACGCGATGAGGTTGAAGAATGGCACCCAGGCCTCGGGCGGCAGGAATCTCTGTGCGATGGCCAGGGCGATCGGCGAAGTGATCCAGCTAATTCGCATCATCTGAGCATCGTCAGTACATGACATTTCGTCAAGGAAGGAAATTCTGCCGGAGGGGACGACATACTCCGGGGAGACCGGCCTTGAGGGTATTCAAGCACTGATCCGTGGTCCTGGCGCCGGCAATGATGGCCATGGAAATGAGGAAGGCCGAATTCTGAAGCGGCGAGACAATCAGGTTGCTGGCAATGATTTGCAGCAACTTGTCCCGCGGGGTCGTCCTGCCGGCAAACGCCTTTTGCAGGGTGGTGACGAGGAAGTGACCGAGCGGAGCAGAGACGCAGGCACCTATACGCATGTCAGAATCGCCCAATTCGTTCGAAGGACAGATCAGATCTGGACTGACCATATATCATCATCTTGGGGACGCGCTCAGAGACGTAGGAGCCATTCTTTGACTTTTCTCCCGCGAGGTACGAGGCCAGGACTTCCTGGATGGCATTGAGCGTCGCATTGGTGATTGCCTTTGTCCTCAACGGATTGGTCGCCAATTGTCCGAGGTATTTGTAGAGCAGGGTCTGTTCGGTGACTTTGACGGAAGAAGCCATGATGATTGCGCGTACAGCCAAGAGATGAGGCTGGCCTCAAGAAGTGATGACTGCGATGAAGCAGGAAGCTTGGTGACACGATACGAGGATGGGGAAACAAGTGAGCGAGCGAAGCGGGACCGGCAAGTTCCCCGGACGGACAACCCTTGGGAGCAGTGGAGACAACCAAAACTTGCCAAAACTAAACTTGGCAGGGCGCTCGCTTCAAGCAATTCTGCGCAAATGGCCGGGCGAGAGAAAAGTGGAGAAGCGGGATCCACGTGCACAGCAACTCGAACACCTGCGCAAGAATCGTCCTTTAATTGCAGTTGCGACTTCAAATTGCAGCGCGAACTGAGACTTGTAGTAAGACTTTCAACGATACATCACACACACACCACGAAACATCAGCATGCTGCATGATGCTCAGAGATATCCTAGCTAGACCTGAATCTGTAGCAAGAAGCTGCACAATCCATCAATCCCAAGTGATCATGATCAGGTGGTCGTATTGTGAATACGAGCTCTGGAATGTCAGCCCTTGTTGTGTATATACTCGGAGCTCCTCTATATTCCAGGATCACGCGCGCGAGAACGGGAACGCAATCCGCAATCCGCAATCAAAGTTTCCTGGCATCACGAAATCGTCCAACGTCTCCCTTCCCTTGGTCTGCTACAACGGTCGTCCCCTCCTCCTTCCTGTGGTACGTGCCTTTGATGCTCACATAAAATTCAGTGCAACAAATCTCTCGCCTTTGAGACTGCATCACAACCATGTACGCCCCTAAGCGAGCTCGTGACAAACCAGCAGCGCCCTCAGTAGACGATTTTGAGGACAGCGCTTATGCTGGCTCGGAAACATTGTCGATTGCCAATGGTGACCTCAAGACATCTTTAGACGTGACCAAGCCGAAAGCGGCCAGCACCAGGCGTCCATCAAGTAGCACAGGTGCGGAGACTCAGTTGAAGTACAATCACGACAGGCATGAAATCTCGCGCTCCATCTCAGAAGCAGTCAAGGTGGCAAGTGCCTTCAAGGTCCAGGCCACCGACAAGGAATGGCCGATGCAGGTGCCCATGTCAGATTCAACAAACTCGAGACAGGTGAGACCCGGTTGCCAGAGAACCTCTACTATGGCCGCGGATGCGCACGGTCTGGACGCTGCTACCACGGCTCGACGGGCACTCAAGCGCTCCTCCACAACACTTCAATTGCACGAAGGAGATGCTGAGCAATCCAACGTTGCCGCTACCGACCAGGAACCAACGGTATTGTCAGCAGAGGTCAACAGACAATTGCAAATCCTGCGACCGGAAATCATGATGGCTGCTCACGAAGAGAATATCATTCATACCATGAATCCCACAGCTGTTGGCGAAATTATGGAAAAGCAATTCATGAAGGTACAAAAACACTTGGGCAAGTTGCAGATTCGGGTCGAGGATATCGCGTCCAAGGTGCTGGTCACGGGCGATCTCAATGCCGGCAAGAGTACTTTCTGCAATGCGCTTCTACGACAATCTATCCTACCCATCGATCAGCAACCGTGCACCGAAGTCTTTTGTGAAATTCTAGACTCTCGCGAGAATGAAGACCTCAATGAAGTTCACGCTGTCTATCATGATGTGGTCTATGACCGGGCGGACGATTCGACTTTTAAGCATTTGGACTTTGCAGATCTGGAGCAAGCCGTCTTGTCTCCCACAGAATACTCAGCTCTAAAGGTCTATGTCGATGACCAGAGATCGTTGTCCGAATCTCTGTTGCGTAACGGAGTGGTCGATATCTCGCTCATTGATGCTCCAGGACTCAACTCGGATTCTGTGCAGACTACAGCCGTGTATGCGCGACAGGAAGAGATTGATGTCATTGTTTTCGTGGTCAGCGCTGAGAACCACTTTACCCTTTCGGCAAAGCAATTCTTATGGAATGCTGCAAACGAAAAGGCATATCTCTTCATCGTCGTCAACAGATTCGACAACATTAAGGACAAGGAGCGTTGTCGCCGCTTGATATTGGAGCAGATCAAGTCGCTTTCGCCAAAGACACATGCTGAGGCTGCTGAGCTCGTACACTTTGTTTCTGCCGAGAAAGTACTTGAGGAATCGGACGCTGACTTTTCAGAGTCTTTCAGTGAATTGGAGTTGCAGCTGAGAAACTTTGTGCTGAACAAACGGTCGCAAAGCAAATTGGCACCCGCCAAAAACTTTGTCGGCAAGTTCTGGGCCGACGCTGCCTCAATCTCTGCTTACAACCACGATATCGCTGGCGAGCAGAATGCGAAATTGGAGGCTGAATTGCTTGACACTTCTGGCAAATTGACGTCCTTGTCAAAGGAGAGCCAAGTAGCCATGGAGTATGCCGTGTCCCAAAAAGAGACCATCAGCGACGATGTTAGGACGTCCACGAAGCTCGCCATCTTGAGCGCGGTCAATAGCCTACACGAAATACACGAATCTCATCAGTATCCAGGACTCTTCAGTTGTTACCAGTATGCATGTTCTCTACGCGACCAATACCTCAAGTCGATCTTGTCGGCTACGGTTCAATCCGAGATGCGCTGCCGCGATTCGACGGCTAAAGGTGTGGAGATCATTCGCAATATTGGTCTTGCTCACTTTGACGCTGACCAATATGCTCTACGTCCCTTCAATGCCAAGATGATGTTCTCGCTGAAGCGTGATGCCATACAACGCAACGTTCCGGTCGACCTTCAACCTCTGGACTTTGTGGACTTTTCTAAATTCGAAGCTGTGGTTGGAACTTCGAGTCTCAGTGCGGCTTTGCTGCTTTACGGTGGTAAGACCATGGGCTGGACTGCGCTCGTCGATACTTCTTTCCGAGTCTTGAACACTGTCGGCATCGAGAGGACTCCAAAGCTTATCGGCGGCGTTACTGCAGTAGCCATGGCTGGATTATGCACTTATATCATCTATCAGATTCCTAACGCACTACAGAAGAATTTGGCCAAGAAGGTCCAGGAGGCCGTCAACACGTCAGACTACATCAACAACAATGCCAACAGAATTGCCAACGACTGTCGCAAGATCTTGCAGATACCCGAGAACGAGCTTCGAGTCGCTTTCGCCTCGAAAGTTGAGGCCGAGCAGAGGGCAAAGGTTCAGATTGAGAGAAATCTCATGACGACACGAGCAACGATCGACTTTTTCAAGAAGCAAGCTCAAACTATTGCTCGAGAAGGAAAGCGATTGGAGAGAATCACACTCTGAACCTTAGACGAAATCATCCTTCGCCCTGAGCGCATTCACGACTAATGAACAACTTCTACTCAAACTTTTGCTCTGATTACCTTTATGTAGCGTCGCACATGCATGCACTTTCGAGAAACAGTTGCACCGTTGTAGATAGTCAATACAGCAATCATCCCTCTTTTCTTCTCTTGCTCGAATGAAACATGGCGTTCAGCCACAAAAGAATGAGCAACGTCGCAGCTAAACTGTTGTACATGTCTGCTCTCCATTGAACCAACACAAATTTGCATTGCTAGCCTTACTCAAGCAATCTACACGGACGACTTGCTCTGGCACCACTCAAGCGTCCCAGAATCGTGGGATGAGCTACAATGGCATTGGTCTGCAGACTCCACGAGGAAGTGGGACCAATGGACACATCTCGAGAAATCTGTCGTCAGTCAAGCGACGTGAGCCGTACAGTTCATCCACCGTGCAGTCCGAGCCACAGTATGAACGCAAGAGACACGCGGATCTAGGCATCTTGCAGCATGAGGCGAAGCGTCAGATTCAAAATAGGGTCTTGATATATCAGACGGAGCTGGAGGATGCCTCACCTGCCATGACGGAGGATGAAATATCGGAAAAAGTCGCCGCATACAAGTCGCGGATAGAGGAAGAAGCTCGACAGAACCTGCACACGGCACAAGCTCGAGTACAGTACAAGTCGTATCAGACACACGATATAGCGCTATCGAAAGACAAGGAGATGAGCAACTTGCGAACAGCAATTGGGGTGCGCGAGGACTATCAAGAAGGCAGCGCCATCAAAAGAGGTGACAGGGACGCCATTCCTGAACCCAAGAAGCAGTATGATCCGAAGGACGAGCGTCCTTGGAATCCACTTGATCGACGCAGACGAGACGTCCGTCGAGATGACCCTCGACGTCATGACGATCGTAACGACCGAGACAGACCATCTTCCAGGAGGAACAGGTCCACCCACCGTGGTCAGTCCATCAGTGCTGACCGCTGGCGACACGAACGACCAGACTTTCGAGCTCGTGGCCAGGGATATAGTCCACCACCGTCATCGCGATCCGCACGACGACGTACACGGTCTAGGGAACCACGAGCGCGAAGACGCTACGACTCGAGGTCATCATCTCCACCGTCGCGCGAGAGACGCAGAACAATCAGCAAGAGTCCTCCGCCGCCGCCGCGTCGCCGCAGCAGTAGTCGTGGACGCCGCCGTCGTAGTCGTAATCCATCTTACTCGAGCGACGGCGATGGTTCGCGCAGATCGAGTCGTTCTCGCAGCAACAGCAGTATTTCACGCAGCAGCAGGTCACCACCCTCGCGATCACGAAGCAGATCTCGACACAGCCGTCGTGATCGCCATGCCCGATCGAGACGATCACGGTCCCATGATCGTCGTCGTCGTCCGCGTCATCATCATCGCCGCAGTCCGGTACGGGATTCTTCTGCGTCGTCACGAGAGCGACAGAGTCCACCGCGCGCAATCAGAGAGCCGTCCGAGCCCGCGCAAAGGAAGCAGACCGTTGTCACAGAAAATGACGGTCCACCACCGCTCGTCTTTGATCGCAGAAAGGCACTCGGAATCGACTAGTGCTCGCAATGCTCGAACTTTCCAGCATTGAGTATACGTCTCGTGCAAATCGAAGAATGTGGCATTGACAACGCGAGCATAATTCTATTTCTATATGTATATCTATCTTCTGCTGTAACTATACTTCTATTGTTGCTGCCATGTAAAGGTCATTCATCAGTCTACCATGTCTTGTCGATGTCTAGATTAGTCGCTCACAACTGCTTGCCAGCTACGACTGGCTGGCCTTGTCTGCGCAAGCAATCGATGCCATCAAAGAATGTCATGCCAGGCAGTTCATTCTGTCGACCAGCATCTCGCAGGGTCTTGATGTGCCAGAAATAGCTGCCACTACGATGGTCAGAACTCAGCGAAGGTTTCCGGAGTGCAACTTACTCATAGATACGCTTGATGTCTTCTTTGCCACACAATCCGGTCTGTTTGTTGTACGTGAGCAGGACAGTCGTGTACCATTCGAAAATTGCAGCGAACCAGCCGAAAGGGTCCACAGCCACTCGTTGGCCGGCCAAGAAAGTGAAGGTCTCTCGTACAGTCAGCGCCTCTGGAGACACTTTTGCGTACTTCTCAAAGATTGAATTGAATTGTGATGGCTGAAAGTATCCTCTCGAGTCATAGGATCCAGAGTCCGATCCATGCTTGCACTTGTCGATTCCGTGGAGGTAGACACGGAACAGTGGATCTGGCAGCCACGAAGTCTTGAGGACGCTCGGGTAACTGAATCCAGAGTGGATGATGAAGATTGCCAGGAATGACAAGAACCAATTGAAACCAATATCACGAAATCCACGGTATGTGTCTAGTGGCCAAATGACACCATCTTCATCCCTACGAATCCATTAGAGATCTGAAGTGATGAAGATAATCAGTGTATATCGTACCGGTCCCAGAAAGCACAATGCTGCTGCATGACTGTCTGCTTGGAGGTGGTAGCTGAGCCATCCAGGGAGTGTGCAAGGGCCAAAGTTCCGTGCGAATGTGGATCGTACGCTCTTTCTCCATTCATCTTTGCATCCTGTAGCGCAGGCATAGTTGATCCACCTATTGTAAAAGACAGATAGCAGGCTGGTATCGCTGAAGACGAGTACTGGTGACTCGTCAGTAAATTGTCTTGGGAGACGTCTCTGCAGCATTTGCTCGAGGAAGGCTATCGCCGCACAAATTGCGCTGATCGTCACTCCGGTTTTGCAGGATCTGGCTTGTGCAGCCAATCACATTCGCGCAATCGACCTGTTCCCTTGCACGAGGTCGCTGCATCTTGGTGCTGACATGTGATTGCTGACTCTCTGGTCTGCTTGGGTCCCCTGATCTCTACAGCAGCTCCGGGTAGCAAGAATTGATGGAATTATGTTTCGTTCAACGTGCTATCCAGTGACTGATGGCAGTACTGGCAGAGTATCTTGTCTCTGTGTGAGCAGATTGCAAACTGGAGCTGCTTGAGTGCTGCAAAGTTCTGCAGCTCTTGTCTACAACTAGAGAGATCAGATGCGATATCGCTTATACCGTACTACAGGCTTATCGCCCACAATGGGAAAGTGGACACCAGCCACACGAAAGATGTGGACAGTCGAAGGAGAAGCGAATCGATCGCGACGTCGACCTGAAATCACGTCAAGTACCCCAAATTGCTAGAGCAACCGCATGCCCTTTAGGCAGACATTTCCTCGGCAACCGACGCATTCGCCCTGAACAATCATCGCCAAGGAGTTTCGACATGGCGGACGTCGTGGAAACCTCGCAGGTGTATGGCGACAATGAAGACGATGATACAGTATCGGACCTTTCGAGCTCTCCAAGCATTCCTGATGGAGAAATTGACTTCAACTTTGTGTACGCACTCCACACATTTCTCGCGACTGTAGAAGGTATGCATGACACCTGCACCAAGCGCGAAGTTCTAATTTCATTGTCCAGGTCAAGCGACATCACAAAAGGGTGACACCCTAGTCCTACTGGACGATTCAAACTCATACTGGTGGCTAGTCAAGAACATCAAGGACGAGAGTATTGGTACGAATACATGGTATATTTGACGCGCAAAAGCTTATTACTATATAGGCTACTTGCCGGCTGAACATATTGAAACTCCTCCGGAGAGGTTAGCCCGCCTAAACAAGCACAGGAATGTAGACAATGGAGCCTCACAGATGAATGATATCGCAGTCGGGCCTAAAGCTGCCACGAGCCTCAGCAGCAAATTCAGCTTGAGAAAGTCACGAAAACCAGCCACCAAAACGGTCGTCTTTTCGAGCCCGAAATTCATCGAGTACGAAGTCTTTGAGAGTGAAGACGACAGTGCCGACGAGGAGGAGGACAGAGCCATCAATGGCTCCCGACAGGACCCAGAACTCAGGGCTACGATTGCGCGCGAGGCAGGTTTGAAGTCGGACGAGAGACTTGGGGATCGAGAATACAGCGAGGATCAGGGGTCCAATAATACTGATCAAGTTGGCAAGCCCGAACCCAACGTTGTCAAAGTCGGCACTGGACCTCTACACAACAACGATTCCGGATCTGCTCCAAGGACTATTCGACGCGGCGATGCAACCTTGCAAGCTAGCACGCATCTGCACAAGGACTCAAATAGTTCATTCCAATCCGAAGCGAGCAGCTCGATCAATACTGCAGATGACGCTGCAGCAGAGGTAAAGGAGTCCAAGAAAAAGAAGGGTGTATTCGGAGGCCTGTTCAAGAAGCGATCCAAGCGCGAAAAACAAGCAGCTGAGCCTCTGACGAGGACAACATCGACCACGAGTCAAGACGAGACAACTCCTTTACACTCCAGAAATCCGGAAACGAGCACCGAAGTGTCCCAAGCTCAACCGGACCTCGTCTCTACCCAAGCTGCAACCCATGCCGCAGAACATGTGCCTGAGCTGCTCGAACTGCCTGCGGGAGTGAGGGAGATGCGGTCGTCGGTACTGATGAACACCGATCCAGTGACGGTGGACATGGTCGAGGAGCCGCATCATCGCGGTCCCGTAGATGAAGTGGAAATGCTCCATGCGCAACGCAACAAGACACCGGTCGAGGTGCGAGAAGTAGACCCTGTGGCAGGAACAGCGACGGGACCAAAGAATGAGGCTTTCGTGTGGACGGACAGGGCAATTGAGGCATACCTCAAGAACGAGAAGGACCTGCACAAGCAATTGATTGTCATTATCGCGCAGCAAGCGAGGACCGAACGATCAAGGACTAAAATGCCGGAGACTATACATGCTTACGACGCCATGGAATTATCCATCAATGACATGCTCAAGGTATGCTTCTTACAAAAATTTGTACATTGATCTGTCCAAGAACTAATATGGACTCTTTTAGGAGCTCGATGGACTCTTGCCACGATAACTAGGAAGTGTCAATTTCTATATTTGTGACTCGCGCAGAAACTCCACGAGATCCCTGAACTCCTCGACCATTGCATTTTTCGACTTTTTCATGCGCTCTGCATGGGTTGTCAATTTTTCATACCACGTGCCGTCGAATCTGGACAATAGCGTCTGCACCACCGGCATTTGAGCGCCGAGAGACACGACGCAAGCTACATAGACACGTAATAGGCGGACTGCATTCGAAGCGTCTTCTGAGCCATCTGTAGGATTAGTTAATGGACTTTGCTTAGTGAGCAGCGGCATACCAAGTAATGTAAAGTATTTTTGAGCCAAAGCATTCAGCAAGGTCGAACTCTGTGTGAGTTCCTGCGCTCCTGGTCTAGTCATGGCAAGACGTAGCACAACGTCGAATTGCCGTTCCAGAGCGTCGACCTGTGTGTCTGTATTTAATGAGACTTCGAAATGGTGGGCAAACTTGGCAAACAGGTTGAGCGACACGATCCTTTGAGATAGGATTGGATTGCCCAATTGCTCGCAAATTTTCAGCATAAGGTCCAGAAAGATGCACGCCGAGATGCGAACCACAGTTTCATGCGCCACGCTGTCGCGACAAATGATTGTGAGATACCGATCGATCCCTGCCTTTGCGATCGAAAGCATAGTGTTTCTCGTGGTCTTGTCGTGCGATTGAGCGTTGATGTATTGTAGGCACCAAGAACCAGCAAGATACAAGCACTCCCGTTGATGTTGAGTGCTTGCAGGACTTTGCAGGCAGACGAGTATGGACTTGAAGAAGTGAATCAATTGCTCAATTCGTTTTTCGTCTGTGAAATGCATGGTGGATGCTATAGCTTCGCAGAGAGTGTCCGCCAGCTCGTGATCCGTTTCTTGGATACTTGGTAATTTCACCAACAGTACCTGTAAAACTTCCCTTGCCACAATCGCAGCATATGATCTGTCCTTCAATATGGTCTGGAAGCAAACGACAACCAATTTCGACCATTCCGTCAGACATTCTCTGATAGACTCTTTTCTGAGCTCAAAACTCTTGATTGTGGTCAGATATTCTCGCATAGCCGCATATTCAGCCTCGATCGACACTTTTTGTGATGCATCAGCTTTTTCCAACAACGAACTTCGACGCAGATGCAAGGCCAGCTGCAATTTGTGACGAGCCTGTTTCGAGTTATCATGAAGGAGTTCGTGATATACTTCGGGTCGAAAATACGACCAGACAGTCTTGCTGTTGTTGATCTTCGAATCGATTGAAAGTATATCCAGAAAATCGCACAGTACTATGCCAGATTTACTGTCAGTGCCACGAGTCGGAAACAGAGCAGCGGTGTACTCCTCGAGGTAGTGTCTCTCGTCTGCTAGATAGCATGACAAGATTTCATATGCGGAATATGTGATAGCAGTGCAACGTCGGTCTATATTGCAGTGTAAGAGGTCAGGATCTGCTGGCATGTGATCTGCACTAACTACAGGCGACTCTGTAGACAGGTCGAAAGCAGTCAATCTCTGTAATTGACTTTGCAGGAATCGGGCTTGTTGTAGAATGGGACTAATGAGCTTGGAAGTTCTCTCATCCTCACACAGCAATAGTAGAATGGTGCTCGCCAGATCTAATGCTTCAAACACCGTTGCTGGTTCGACTTCGAGAGCTTGGGAAGAACGCTCAAGTAATGCTACCAGAGTATGTACCATTGATCGTCCAGATCCAATCTGTCCAGGGTCCTGCCCAATTGTCAATTCACCGTACGATGTAGAAGAAGAGAAGCCTAGTAAGAAATGTGCAGCAACGGGATTTTGGGTCTTGGCACTTAGGTCCGAGACCAAAAATTGCAGGAGTCGTATAGTGTTATGTTCCGTTTCATGATTCTGCGACTCGACCATACTAATGAAACCCATCAGAATGTTTTTCGATTCGTCTACGGATGAAAGTATTGTGAAGTGTCGCGAGTTAAAGAGTCCTAGAGCCTCGCAATGCGATAGTAATAGAAGAGCATTTTGGTTACATATGGTCTCAGAGCTGGAAGCCAGCATGTAAACATTTACCACAAACTCGGTATCGCGCGAGACGTCTTGTGCAAGGCTTCCTGTGCGAGGAACTTTGGCTTTGGTTAAAGGCTCTACAAATTCGTCGAACTTTGCCGAACGTGTCAAGATACCGCTGATTAGTCGTAATGTTATGTCGACAACTGGATCGAGCAGAGTCCGAATTGACTTATCTGCTGTATCACGGTATTTGATAATCTGCAACAAGGCCTGACGGTGCTTAACTTCGCCAATTTGCTGCAATATTCTTGTACCTGGGTGTAGATGAATATACTGCTTTAAAGACGTCGTCATCGAGTGTATGAGTTCAACAGCACCAGAACGCGCCAGATCAATTAAATCCAACTCTAGAGTGGAGACACAGCGTTCCAGGAAGGTGACGGAGACCAGTGTCGTACTCACTCGTTGGACTAATGTAAGGTTGGCATCCGCAGTCTGCGATGCCAAGAGACAATTCCAGACGAAATCGACGTAGTCGCCGGCCCCTGGATATCGCGAATTATCTCCCAATGAGATCGGGAACATCAGCGAACCGGGCACATTGCTTGTAGGAGTGAACATCGAGGTCAGGCAAGTGATGAGCTCTGTTGTGGAAGCTACTGAGAGACTTGAGAATACAGACAAAGAAGTCAATGGTCGATGTTCTGATTGTTTGTGTCGACCTGAGACAGAGGATAAACCATGGAATGTCTCTGGTCTGATCGATCCGAGCCAGGTCTCAAAGTATTGCCAGACCGAATTCCGCAGTTCTGGGACTAAAGAAATAATTCCAAGAACTCTGAGAATCGCTGCAGATAGATCTACAGGCAACCGGCAACCCAGAAGTTTGAAGAGAACCGCTACAGCCTCAAACTTCTTATTCAAGTGTATACAGACATCAGAGGTCTGAACATGGGCTAGGATACTCGAGATAGACACGAGGTATGCTTCGAGGATGAGTGCATTGTGTTGATCTAGCTCCATAAAGTCCTGGAATTCCTGCGTGTCATTTTTCCTTTCCAATTGTTGAGAATAGTATTGCAGAGCATTGAAGATGAAATTCCAGGAAGTGTTGGTCGATGGCACGAGAGTTTGAGTGGCGTGAGATATTTCTTCGTCAACATCAAAGAATCCTACGGCTGCCTTCGAGCACTGAGGACCCATGGTCAGTCCTGCCATCATTTCGAAGTAGGCATAGATAGTGCTTGGAACTTCTGCATAAGACGCCCAAGTCAAGAAACCATACATATTACTGGATTTGTCTTGCCAGAATATATACGCTTCGTCACAGCTCGATGAGTAAGCCGTGTAGATAAGGCCATAAAATAGATCTTCGGAATGGTCTTCGACATCTGTTGTAGCATTGTCTCCAAGTTCATTCGAGAGCATAAGATCCTCAGCTGCAAGGCGCATTTCTTTTAGCACATCCGCAAAATTGACAATGAAGGATACACAAAGTAGTCGTAGACATGCATCCAACATGTGCAACGTTCTTGAATTACTTGTCTCGATCTCGGACACACGGTAATGGGATAGGGCATTGCTCGAGAAAAACAGAGCGAATGGGTGTTTTTCCTGTATGTCGTTTTGTACGAACAGCCTGAAAGTTATAAGGTGCTGAAAAACGTTTCCACGAATTGCCTCCTTGGTTAGACTTAGCAGCTCTTGCTCATAATCGAAATTACTGCCAATGTCTTCGGATTCTCTACACACGCTGACAAGCTCTGTGCAGACAGCCAACTGCAGAATACAACATATAGGTTTACACTTCCATTCTTCAGTGGATCGCAAATCTGACAGTATGGTGCGATACATGGTAACTGCCTTCTGAGGTGTTATTGGATCTGCATGTGTTTGATTGATAGCAGCGCCAGAACAGTATTGCACAGCTCTGATCAGGAAGAGAACTTGATGCGATATGAGTTCATTCCAGTTTTCACAAGTTTTAATGTCAGACAGAACTTTGGCAATTGATGAGTTTTTGCAAGGTTCCAGATTGCACAGTGCAGCTGAACAAGCACAGACACTTTCGTGTTGCTCATATAAAGACCTCAAGACGGAACTATAATCATTCTCCGGGGAACCATTGTGAAGAAGTCTTTTGTTCTTTTCCGTCTCGATCATGGACGCGATTCGGTGCTGTATACGTTTCATGCTATCATAGAGCAGTTCCTCAAGATTCTTGTCAACCCCCTCGAGGCAGTGTAGGAAGTTGAGGAGAACACGAGTTGTCAGATCGGAGGTTTCCTTAGTACCGGCAAGTGACACGATGTATGAAAGCGTCTCAAACATGATATGACGGCACGAAAGATAGATGTAAACCGCAGCATTGTATGGATCTCTGTCATACCTTGTGGAAGTCTGAGTGCCAAGGTAGAGATACTGGGCGGCTAATTGTTCATTTAGGTCAAATGAGTCTGCCAGCCTTAAGGCGTTATCGACGAAGTCCTTGTTGATGGTGCATTCAGTATCACCAAGGATAATAGAGCCTTCCACGTCAGCGACAAATCAGCCCGAGACGCTACACTAACCTGATTGGACCTTCTCACGAGCTGCAGACTCCTTCAGATCGGGCTTCAGCAGTCGCTTGAAATCCATGCGACACTCATCCAGTACTCCTTGCAAGACATCTTCCGCGCCCTCGTTTTCAGAAAGCGCCAAGATTGCTTGTTGTAGTTCGAGGATATAGTCCAAGCTTCGGATCGGCACCTCTGCAGCCATGACAGACAAAAACGATAGAACGGTGATTCAAAATCAGGTCAATATTCCGTTCTTAATTTGCAGAGTGTTCTGTGCATTCAAGGATGCTAGACAGAATGCATTCCCTCAAGGTGAACATTCGCGTTGAGCGGTTATGATCGATTCGCTTTTCGCCAAAAAACACTCCTAGAAGTTATGTGGCACTGCCGCTCTGCTCCAGGGGCTGCATGATGCCGCCAAGCCTATGTGTAGGCAAAGGCTCCCCGATGATATGTGTTCAGCGAGTGACACGCGAGAGCTGCATTCAAGCTACAGCTGTAGTCTAGCAACCATATGCATGCAACGGCACAAACTTCACAAATCGTAGCCTTGGTCGTGGAGTTGCTTGAGGCGTCTTGTGGTTGAGCCCACCAACAACCGATGATCAGCCGGCTCCAGCCTGCGCTCCACTCGAATTTGAAACTGCAGCAGCTGCCTTGATGCTCGGGATCCGTTCACATGCGCACGCGCTCAGCTGATAGCAGTAGCTAAGCGGTGCCAACGCACTATATATATATGTATATATATGTAGACATATAAGTATACCTTGCAAATGTATGACGGGGCGAGACGCATGCATAGAGATTGTATACAGTCGAAAATCATCGAGGAGGCTCACAGGAAGGTCTAGTATCATGGCCGCCCTAGACCACCTGGCGCAGTAGATGAGGAGCAGCAGCATCAATTGCAAGGACGCTCGTGACAAGAACTGATCACGAAGTCAAGCTTATGCTCTTGTAGAAGCCTTCTACTAGTGGCAAAGCATAGGTGAGAGACGAAATGCACATTCAATGCGCATGAAAATAGTGGCCGTCCAACTTTTTTGTGGTTGCATGAGCTGAGAAATTATGCATTAATAACAATATTTGAGACAAAGAGATATATCAAACTGTGCGTTTTGACGACAATTTGGGCGGTCTCATCACAGCCGGAGGTGGTGCTGCTACGGTGCTTGTGCAAACGCACAGAGTTTGAACGCTTAAGGCCAGTATTCGAAAGGTTGTTAATCATTGGGCAACCAATTCTTTCAAGAATGCTAAGCAACTAGTATGCACAATACTTGAAGTGACGATCAGATTTCCTGGAATGTAGTCGACTTTACAGTTCTTTCATAACTTAGAGGTTGGTATCTCATCTCTTGATGGAACGCCTGAAAGAGATTGTCGCGAGTCTCTATATTGATGCCGGTGCTGCTAAACAGAAAAGTTCACTGCATGAGGATCTCAGGAGATTGTCCTCAAGGATTGATTGCGCTTCTGTACCAGAGAAAAGTATACAGCCAATATTGTCTCAGCTCTTTTCCATCATCAAGATCGAACGGAACGCTTATCTGAGAGCCAGTGGATCAACACAGGCTATCATAGCACACCGTTTGGGTAATTATGGCCAATGTCTCCTGCATCTAATCGATGGTTTTGTGCTTCATGTCAAATTCAAGACTGTTCGGCTGTTCATTTTTCACTCGCTAGACGTTCTTCCTTGCATTCGGGAGGTTCTGCTTCCTCCAGTAGCAAGTCTCTATCTGCGCATACTTCAGAAACTATTGAGCATTCCGATGCACTTAGATCATCTCGACCATGATATCTGGCATAGTCTAGCTGTGTTCTGTATTCATGCTCTCGAGAGCTATGAAGGACTGACTTCGTCATCGCTAGAAGCAGACTCTGAGAGCGAGAGCCAGGATGCTTCTATCAAGAATAAAACCAATAGAAATGAAACTGTGTCTTTGTTCTCCTGTTTGACATCTCTCATAGGATGGCACGCAGCTCAGCTGGAAATCGATCGCTATGCACAGGACGACACAATCATCAACAGAATACTCAAGCTGGGGCATCATTTTCTGGGAAGACAAAGCACTGATACGTCTCTGATCGCACAAGTACTTCTCCTGTGCCGACTTATTCTCCAGTATGTGTCGACCAACAATGTTGTCGTTGCCACGACGATCACCAGATTATTTGTCCGTATTGGTGAGAAATTTTGGAACTCGAGGCTGCCCGTCGTCCGAGAAGAGCTTCTTTGCGGGCTGACGACAGCCGCGCCTTATCTCCCCTTGGCTATACACAACAGCAAATCGATAGGGCAAGTGCAATCTCTTGTTCAGACGTTAGAAAACGATCTCCTGACCATACCGGAACGACTTCGCCTCGCACTATGTGATCTCCATTTATATACGCCAATGTTAAAAGAGACTTCTTTTTCTCGCGATGTGCCTAGCGGCACGAGATCTTTCGAGCTCAAATCATCCGCAACGGACAAACACAAGGTATTTTTCACAACGAAACTCTTAGCTATGCTGTATTCGTCAATACACCAAACTGTGAAGCATGTGGTCAGAGCAGAGCCAGCGAACAAACGTATCAAGCTCAACGAAACAGCCGAAATTATATCACTTATGGTTCTCTTGCAGGATACTAGAGAACGTAGCATTGTCCTGGGCTTGCAAATCCTCACTATAATGGTGGAGAACGATTGCGAGTTGGACAAGTGTGCGCTCAATCTATCAACAATAAAGGCATTTCTGACGTCGGAATTTCAACAAGTCCAAATATGGACTTACGTCTGCTTGGCCGCAGCTATTATACGTGGAAAGAACAATTCATTCTTCGCAAATGAGGATGATTTGAAGTATATCTGGCATTGTGCTCTGCGCGGCACTGAATCTGCCACAGTCAGCAGAAGTGCATGTCATCTTGCTTGTGCCATGTTGTCTTATTGCAATCTATCACCTTCAGCGATTGGAACCGCTTTAGCGATAATTGCACGCGATATACAGACACGAGGCCCCCAAGGACTATCCAATTCGTCGTCATCGTTTGTGCTAACGATCCTGTTCTTTCTTCGAGATTATAATTACATCAATTCCTCATCCCCGCAAACGATCGGTCTCAATTGGCTACAAACTAGACTGTGTAACGACATGCCTGGAGACGGTGGACAAAGGCTCAGTTGTGTGGCCACATCTCTTGACTTCCTCAATGGCAATGATTGGAACATTGTAGCCGCCTCGGAATCGCCCCAAGGAATATTGCCGCGTGCCAGCTTCGCGGTCCATGTCGAACGAGATGTCCGCGCACTCTTGTTAGACACATATCGGCCGGTGATCACAGAGGTTGCATCACCTATCATAGTCGGTCAGGTATCGACACATTTTCATGGTCCTGTCACGCGGGAAGCTGTTCTCATCTTGGCGCGACGCGCTTGCGACCTATACACTGCATTGTCACAAACGGAGACAGTGTCACAAGATCAGTTCCTCGAATCTCTTGCAACAATCTTGATATATATCAGATATGCTCAGGCACTACCGAGCGCAGGACATTTGCAGGAACAGGATATTCATGCCCTCTGTCTTCTGCTGCAGAGCAATTGTGCTAAATTATCTATGGAAACCTCATTCTTCGGAGAGTTCTACAACGTGTTGTCAAAGCTATCGATCTTCTCGCTACAGAACTCTGGACACATTCGAAGTACACTCCCTGTACAAGGACTCTTGGCAATTGCGTCTTCCTTAGTTGCGACGATGCAAAACTTCCAAGCACGGAATGTGTCTGAAAAGCTGCCGATCTCAACCGATTTTGACTTCGAACGGAACTATACTTCGCCAGGTCCATCAAGCTCTACGACAACTACTGCCAACCCTTCTGATCCGTGTATCGTCGACAGTGCAATTTTATCTTTGCTTATTCTCGATTGTTATTGTGAGGAGCTGCCCTCCCCAACTCATTTCGGCTCACAACTCATGGAGAATGATGCAGCATGGGTGTTGCTCTGTCAGGCTCTGTGGAGTCTGTGGGATCAGCTGCCAGCAAGGATCACAGTCGTTTACACCCACGAGCTCATGGACTTCCTGGTCGAGAAAGTACTACATGAATATTGGCATGAGAGGAGTGAAAACACTCTCTTGTTTGTGGCCGAATTCCTGTCTACGACTATCCAAACTTGGGGCTCAATAAAAAAGGACAGAATTGCAATTATCGGACGAAAGATTTTCGATTGGTTGGTGCGAATTGTGTTGACAGCACAATTGGCGTCAGCTGTGATTCGTCGTAAGGTTGTTGGGCTATGTTCTGACCTGTTGAGATATGGACTCGATACAACCATTCACGAGAGTCCCGATGTGAACTCGATATCATTACGTACCGTCCTTGTGAATTCATTGGGGGACAATGACCTTAGAGTGGCCATCGGCACGGCTAAGGTCATTACATCAATTTTTGCCGCACACGACGTAACCACGCATGATCAAATCTACAATGATGTTACAGATGCCCTGTCAACAGAGGCAGATCAGGCGAACCGGCTGCGAGTTCGATTATACACTCTCAGTCTCCTTGCTTCGAGAATTGAGGTTTGTCGTTCAACAGCCCTTTATCATATTGTGAGTATGATGCACAGCAAGTGTTCGCTTCGCTAATCTACTTACAGATCGAGATGACGCCTATAACAGAACTCCAGCCTTTGATTGTTCAAATCGTGAGATATGTTGCGAATAAGTTGCCAGTTGAACCTGGAGAACTTCTTCAGACTCATCATAAAAACTTGCTTTGCAACTGGTTAGCGAGTGGATCGGTGCATACATTTCCCTATCGAGTTTTTGGTTTGGACAGTCTCAAGACGTACTTCGAGCTCTTTGGGCAAGAGATCACGGCGCAGGCAGCTGTATTCAACCACTTCCAGGAAATCCACCAATGTGGCCAGGAACTCGATCTCGACGTTGAGATTCTTCTCGACCAGGCGACTACTCGAATCATGGTCTACCGAGAACTCGTTGTTACTTCCAGTAACAACTCCCTAAGCGACCATGAATTTTTCTTACATAGAAGATTTGTTCCTAATGCAGCCAGAGATCAAGAAATGTTGCTCCTACGCTTCGAGCTCCTGAATGACTCGATCGACGCCGCAAAAAGCTTGACAAAAGGTGGGATGCCTGGGGCGGCACATCACGCGAAGGCTATGTCAGCGCTAGTTCTCAGTGGCCTCACCTCCCTCGGTCGTGAACCTCTTCAGACTTCTATGAAGATGTTCATAGCATCCGTCTGCAGAATCGCAGGCGGAATGACTCAGACCACAATATCACGATGCATACGTTTCACACTTAATGTGTTGCAAGCAGGGACGCCTCTTTTGAAATGGCAGGCTCTACGCAAACTCGTCCTGATCTTGGCTATGGTGGATCCAGCCACACTGCCAATGTACATCACCACGATGATCCTATATGGCTTCTGTCCATTACTGATTTCAGGAGACGTTGCTCTACAGACGTCGCTCGTCAGACTGGCATTATATCTGTTAGCGGAGACGAAATATCTTGCAACTGTCGAAAACCCTTCAGCTTTGGCAATCATGCTACACATCATTGATGCAGTACAAAGTATTGATCTTGAATCAGAACGACGACGACTCGTGGACCACATGCAAAGGTTGACGGATACGAGCGCAAATACGCAGTTGATGGAAGTGATTTGCCTAACTCAAACGAAAGAGCTGACACAGGCAAGTCTTGTGCATCGAGTGCTACTCACAATCCGACAAGTTCGAGACATTCGTCCCATCAGCAGCGTTACTTACGCCGCACGGCTTCGGGTTGTCCTAATAGAAGTCTTGAGTCATTGCGTTGACAGATCAATATTAGAAATGCCTGAAGTTGTCTGTGATTTGTATACGTTCGCTGCACAGACTCCGGTTGAAATCTCTAGCGAAGGCTCGCGACTTGTCAATTATGTGATGGGCAGATGTCTATGGGCTAATACTGTTGATACAGGTTGCAATCGAGATTACACAACTCAGGTATTCTCTCCCCGGTATTGCCATGTCATTACAGAACAGCTCATACGAGCTTTGAATGGCTACGATTCAAGGCAGATTGAACTGATCGAACAAACCTTAGCTCGGTGTCTTCTGGTGTCAGGCAATGAAATGGCAAATCTGCTCCCCTCAAACCTGAACCAGATTTTTGGTGGATACAGTCTTCCGTCTGCGAAAATTCCGGTCAAAAACCAGCTTGAAAATGATATTTCTCATGACTATGATGGCTGGCTGCGAAAATTGGTGACTTTTCTTCTCCATTATTTACGCAATATACCATTCTTCGTGAGCCTCTATGGACTTCTGATCACTGATTCGGACTTTGCCGATCACACGGTCAAGTGTCTTGTTCGTCAGGCAGTGATACAATCTGGTTCTCGCAGAGACAACATTAATCATCAGCTGGAAAGACACCTTGAATGTGTCTTCCAGCAGCATGTCCACCTTTCACGAAAGCATATCTTGACATGCTTGCAGATCTGCCACTGGCTTCGTGCTGACGGCTGTCTCTATAATCGTGATCCCACTAAACAGGACGTTGTGTTGCTCAAGATCGATAGTCTGACGATAGCTCAAGCCGCTGCACATCATGCTTGTCTGTTCGATGCTACACTTTTTCTCGAGATTCAAGGACTGGTGTCTCCTTCATCAGCTACCTCAGCAGCATTTCACACTATACAGACAACAGTGTACAAACAATCGACGGAGCCAGATTCCTATTACGGAGTGGTTAATGTGCCCTCCTTACAGACTGCTCTTCAACGCCTACAGCACGAGCATGGTCCTGGAAAGAGCATACCTTACCATGCTGCAATGCAAGCCGCCGAACGAAAGTTAGGTCAAGAGCAAGATCAGGAGCTTCAGCAGCTTATTGAGTCTTCCTTTTGTGAACTAGGCTATGATTCATTTAATCTTGCGTCGAGTAGCTCGATGCCGAGTACAAATGATGCAAAATTCGAGTCAGCGTGGCGGCTTGAGGAGTGGCATCTTCCATTCACGTCTTCTCCGGGGATTAAACAAAACATGTATCGTGCTTTATGCAAGTTGTCTACAGTCGCTTGGACGCAATCGAGCGAAGTCGACACAATCATTAACGCTACACATTCAGCATTCTCAACCGCTGAGCACCATCTACTACCACAAGCAAAATTGATTCTCGGCTCCTTTGTCGAGCTATTAGAAATCGCGAATCTTTCTGGCAAGCCTGCACAAGCTATACCCGAATTGCTGGCAAGTTCGTGGCAAGAAAGAGCAAATCTTTTGAATGAAACTCTAGAGTACGTGAAATACACTTCTAGAGGTGATTTGGCTGATCCGCAACAGACCCGAAGCATATGAGTCCTTTATCGCGGCACGGCAAGTCTATGCAAACATGGCAAGAAAACGAATTTTCAAGCAGACAAGTCAGGACGACTCGATGCTCATCACAGCACAACTAGAACTTCTGATTTCTGATTACGAGAGATGTGATAAGGCTCGATCGCAACAAGCACTGCTGAACGCCACGATCTTTGCAGAAAAGCTTGCGGTAACTTCTGGCTATCTGTGTCCTCTCACTTTGCGAGTGAAGCTCGATGCCCTGATAGCTGATGTTTTGTGGCAGCAAGGGGATTATTCGACGTCGATACTCTTATTGCGACAGGTGATCGACAGAACACGCGACTCTACTGAAGTTGCCGCGCTCATGCTCGCCACTAATCTTATCAACATGGGTCTTCGGTCAGCCATTGGTAGACTTGAAAAACCACGGGAAATCTTACACCAATATCTGTTGCCCGCTATTGAGCATGTACAAAATGAGAATTCTGATGGAGCTGGAAAAATCCATGCTCGCTTTGCGTCCTTTTGTCATGAGCAGTTTATGTCCCACGACCAGAACAAGGATTTCCAGCGGCTAGGACGGCTCCGAGATGAGAAGGGACACGAAATTGCTTTGCTAGATTCAATGAAGGAGAGTTGTCAAGGATCCGAAGAAAAGCGTAAATTGTACGCACAACGAGAAAAAGCCAAAGCAATTTTCGAAGTAGACGACACCGAGTACCAGGAAGTAAAGAAAACGCGCCAGGTGTATCTGCGAAGTAGTCTGACAAGCTTTCTGGCAGCTTTCACTCTTACCGACTCGGCAGATATGTTGATATCTCGATGTTGTGCTTTGTGGTTCGCGAACAGCACAGACACAATCGCTAATGATGCATTCGAAAAAAATGTCGCGAGGGTGCCATCACACAAGTTCTTGATTCTGCTGAATCAGTTGCTGTCTAGGATCAGCACAGCTGCTGATCCATTCCAGTCGAACCTGACGAGTCTTGTGCTTCGCTTGGCGAAAGATCATCCATTCCATTCATTGTACACGATCTATGCAGTCCAGTACTCAAAAAGATCCGGCGACGAGCCTGCAAAGGACAGAGCCAGGGCGGTGGCTCGCGTCATGCAGAAACTCACCAACGATCGCAGCTTCGAGGCAATTTCGACTAAAGTTCAGTACATCTGCTCAAATTATGTCAAGCTGGCGACAACTGCAGTGATTAAGAAGGACTACCCGACCAAGGACATACCATTCCAAAGCGCTACCAATCATCGCTCGTTCCTTGTTCAGATTCCGACCCTGAATCTTCCGCCTCTAACGCTGACCATTGAGCCCCGTGCTTCGTGTGATTATGCAGACATACCCAGTATCGCGAATTATGACAAGACCTTTAGCATCGCCGGTGGGATTAGTGCTCCAAAAGTGCTAAGGTTGCGGCTGACTGATGGCTCCCACAGGAAAGAACTTGTAAGAATCGCAGTCAAGATGTAAGAGCACAACACTAAAGAAGATGCAGGTTAAGGGAGGCAACGATGACTTACGACAGGATGTGGTCATGCAGCAAGTTTTCGTCCAGGTCGATGACTTGTTCAAGCGAAACAGAGACACCACCAAGCGGAAGCTAAAAATTCGCACCTACAAAGTACTGCCGCTTGCCACCAATGCCGGCGTGCTAGAATGGGTGTTGGACACAAAACCACTACAAGGTACGTCACAAGCCAGTATTTGCTTCCATACCTGCACAAAAGGCTGACCTGGACCTCTTTAGATATCCTACAACCCCTTCACGAAAGATACAACGTTGGCGACTGGTCATACAGCGAGTGTCGCCGCGCCATTGCGGACGTCTCGAAGAAGAGCCGGCAGACGCGTATCGCGACATACCAGCGCGTCAAGCGACACTGCAGACCCGCCATGCGGCACGCCTTTCTTGACATGTTTTCCGATGCCTTTGACTGGTACCACGCACAACTGGCCTACACCCGCAGCACGGCGGCCATCTCCATCGTCGGACACATCCTCGGACTCGGCGACCGACACCTGCACAACATCCTCCTCGACACAGTGACCGGCGACGTCGTGCACATTGACCTCGGCATCGCTTTTGAACAAGGCAAGACCCTGCCCATTCCCGAGCGTGTGCCGTTCAGACTGTCACGCGACATTGTCCACGGCATGGGCGTCCTCGGCGTCGAGGGCGTCTTTCGTCGATGCTGCGAATTTACCCTCGACATGCTGCGCACCGAACAAGCCGGCATCACCAGTATCCTCGACGTCCTCCGCCACGATCCCCTCTACAGCTGGACACTCTCGCCCCTTCGCAAGCACCGCGTGCAGGAACGCACCAACAATGATGGTGGTGCTTTGGCTGGGGTTGGCGGCGGCGGCGGCGGCGGCACCGAGTCGAGAGGTCCTACTCTGGGTGGAGAGGCGGAGCGCGCTTTGCTCGTCGTCGAGCAAAAGCTATCGTCGAGCCTGAGTGCGTCGGCCGTCGTCAATGAATTGATTCAGGAAGCTATGGACGAGGAAAATCTGGCGCTCATCTTTGCAGGCTGGTCGGCTTGGTACTAGATTCTTATTCCTCATCATATGATTATGTATATATCAGTATTTTGTCTAGCTTTGGATTTACATATTGTGTATCTATCCAGAGAGAACTTTTCGAGACTTTATTAGATTTTGCTTGTGCCTACAGATACAAGGCGTCAAAGTCATCAATTGGAATTGAGGACCTCTTGGACAAAGGTCTACCATCGGTGATGTTGGGACTGACAGTGTAATTGCCGAAACAGGCATAGTTGTACTCTGCCAAGGTGGTCCTGTTTGCCTCTGCCGACAAGAAGTTGTTGAGCTCGCACCAACCGTCGACACGATTGCCACACACGGAGAATGACGCACCAAAGGGAATCGTGCGTTGGTTCGCACTCAAGTGAATATAAGTCGTGTTTCCACTGCTCGTTGAGTTGCTCGAAGTGACGGGCAAATGCTGAGCATTGATGGGTGTACTGCAAGTGATGACCTGTAAAATTAGCATACAGAAAGAGATGGACAGCAGATGTGTACTCACTTCAGTGATGAGTCTGGCACCGAAAGGAATGAGGTTTGAGGCAATGAACTGTTGGTTGGCGGGTGGCCCGGTACTCGGAAGCACAGCGCCGAATTGTGAGAGACCGAGGGCGGCCAACGTGTAGCTAATGTCGATGTCGTGCGTGGCATCAAAGTAAATGGTTTGACCGAGCGGGAAAAACGTGCTGTTGAGGTCGAGTGTCTTGTTGACACCTTCAATCGTGGAGTTTGGCATGATGTTGGTTATTCGGTCGATGAGCTCATCGACATAACCCAGACCAGACGCCCGTCCCTGGGCACTACCGAGGCCGCCGCCTTGTTCAAAGCTGATGTCGACGGAGTACTCGAATCCCTGCCACTCGGTAGCGGTGAAAAGTTGACAGAATGCAGAGTAACCGAGGGCCACGGTCTCGTACGGACCTGTCATTTGTCAGCGTGCGCGTCAAGGGACACAAGAGGCAAGACATACACATCTGTTGAGCGGCGTATATGAGAGGAATGGTCCAGTTGAAGCCTTTGGTATTGGCTTGGAATCTCGTCAAGGCTTGTGCCAGATAAATCTTTTCCCAAGCCGACATCACACCGCTAGCAGTCGTGGTGGATGCCAAGTCTACATCGAGTCAGCACTTGATATAAAGCGTATATGCATGGCTGGCACTTACTGTTGTTTGTGCAAGTGTCGTACGAGGCCAAGGAATTATTGAAGCCGGTGTTCTCGATGATAACCTCCAAGTTGGCATAATTTGACCACTCGAAACCAAAGAATCCCGCGAGCCAGTACTCGGCACTTTTCAAGATTCGATCTTGAGAGGTGGTTCGCGCGACGATTTTGGGGGCCGACGTGTTGTAGAGGTACTTGTACTGATAGGAAGCCTGCACGCCAGAGTCAAACAATTGTTGTCTACCGACGGGCACGAGGATCTCGGCACCGAGTTTATAGGTGAAGCCATTGAGGAAAGCGAGCGGTCCACTAAAAGTCGCACCAGTGGCACTCTTCAGGGCAGCCACGAGTCCAGCGGTGGACGCATCGGCGGTGGGGTAACGAGCTCCGTGTCGGTGCAGGATGTTCACCTGCTTGATGCTGCATTGAGCTGGCAAGGCATATTCCTCGACACCAAACCCAGGTGCGGGTTCGTATGGAGACAGGTTACCCCAGTTTCGTGCAATGTTGATGTTGTTGGTATTGTTGATGATGACTTCGTTTGTCACAAGAGGGTTCGGAGCCACCTGTTAAGCATGAGCAACTTCGAACGATTCTTGGTGCGGGGATGATCGTACGTATGTCTGGGTAGCATTGGGCAGACCGTAGCCATTGACTGGATTGGTCAGAGCGAGACCGGCAGGTGCTCCAGTGGCAGTGTTTCCCGGGTAAATTTCAGGTGAGGTTGGAAAGAGGTTGTTCGACGTCGTGCTCGCCGATACAGTGACAGTGACCGTAGCCTGAGCAGCCTGTCTCTTGAAGATATCGAGAGGGTTGGCAGAGACGGCAGCTGCCTGCAACGTCGACAGTACAAGTAGAACATTCATCATTGCCGAAACTTCTCGAGGCACAGTGCAAGTGCCTGTCTGGTGGTGATGATGATGAGCGGTGCAAGTGCCTGTGTTTCAGGATGGATGGAATAGCAGCAGCAGCAGCAGCAGCAGGAGTACTTGTAGTAGCCCGAGACAATCTCTGACTCCCCCGGTTGTGTCACCCTGCAGCTCTCCTCCGGCACTTGCGTCAGATCCAACGGCCAGCCGCAAGATTGTCCTGGACGCTCGAGACGGAAGATTTGTGTCTGAGCGTGCGTGCATGGTGGGGCCAGACTTTGAGCGTGGGAGCAAGTTCTTGGGTGAGTGAGCGAATCCGCGAAATCCGTTGGCTGCTCAACGGTCTGGTGGCGCCTGTAGATGCGGGCTGGCGGATGAATAATTTAGAGTGATCACCCAGCCAATGGGAAGCGCGGACCAGAGGCACGCCCTCCAACGGCAGAATTCCCATTCGTTCATGCAAGTCGTCTCTCGGTGGTTGAGTGGGGAGACACGCTCAAACTGTCTGGCCTTAATCATCGGGAGCTGCTGCTGCCGCTGCTTTGTCTCTTATTCCCGAGCAGAAAGGCAATTTGCAGAGACCGTATGTACATGTGGCCTGATGTTGACTCATGACTGGTGCGCGCTCTTGAAGACGTTGAAGCCCGTGAGCGCAGTTGTGAGGACGACGCCGGGAAGTTGCGCGTGCCAGCGAACCTCCTTGATGTCGCGCTGGCCCATGTGCACAAACATGAGCTGCGAGGGCACGTCGCCCAGACCCTCCGACTGCTTGGCCGCCTGCTCCTCCGCGTCCAGCTCGACCGAGAGGTCCCAGAGCGTCACCTGGTCGTCCGCACCGGACGCGACCAGCACAGACTCGTCCGTCGGGTGCCACTGGAGCGAGGTGATGGCGCCCTTGTGCCAGCTGAAACTCGCCGCGGGAGTAGCAGGCTTCTCCGCCGTCTGCTGGGCAAAGGTGCGCAGGTCCCAGACCGAGATCTGGCCGTGCTCGGAACCACTCGCGATCAGGTAGTTGACCGTTGGATTCCATGAAATCACATTCACATCAGTCTCGTGCGCCTTGACCGTCAACGCGGCAGTCCGCTTCTTCGAGCGCGTGTCCCAGATCTTCAGGGTGCCGTCCGACGAGCAGGAGGCGAATACCGTCTTCTCCGTCGGCGACCACTGCAGGTCTTCCACTGACCCCGCGTGACCCGTGAAGGGGCGCGTGTCTGTCGTGAAGGTGCCGTCGTCGTGTCTACTCGTCACGTAAATGCGGCCGTCGTTGTCTCCCGTGATCAGCTTGCCCGGTATCAGTGGGGACCAGTCCAGGGCGTAGCCCTCGGTGGAGTGCGCTTTGATGATGTGTATCGGTCGGTTCGCGCTAGTGTCCTTGAGTAATGAAGTATTGTTATTGGTGGTGGTGTTGCTGTCCAGGGATTGAAGATGGGCCTCAACATTATGGATATAGACATGCCCGCTCTCATTCATTGATGCGACGAGGTGAGGCTGATCTCTTGCCTGTGTCGCACGAATCCGGTTTGTTCCCCCTACAATAGGTATTGCACGATATGATAATTCAGGTTCATCGTCCTCGTCCGACTCTGCCGAAGAAACTGATGAATTGTCATCAACCTGGGTCTTTACCAGATTCGAGCACTTGATGACCTGTATCTCATTGTGCTTTGATTGATCTGCTTGGGTCCCGGTAACCAAGTAGCAGGTTGCTGGGTAGGTCCGTCTCTCCTCTCCTAACTTGTCCCATAGAATATCGAAGGTCAGGCAAGGCCACTTGACATTGATGTTATGAAGCAATTCGTACGCCGACTGATCAGCCTCCAATACCTCGTTTTGTGCTAATTGTGTTCCCGGCAACCAAACTTGAGCTGTTTGTTCGTCCAGTGTCATGACGGCATCACCTTCTTCTTCGTCGCTCTGTTGGAATATCTCATTCTCGTCATCACTTTCAAACTCGTCGCTGTCCTCATCGGAGAATTCTGCTTCCATTTCTGCTTGCGGCCGATCGCCATTCTTGACTGGCAGCAGCTGATTTTCATCTAGATCTCTTTTGCTCATCGCTTCTCCGTTGTTCTCGTTCTCGCAGACTGTCGGATTTCCTCAAAACCTTGCCTTCACCGTGGTCGTAGTACACGAAGGATCTTTTGCCGCCTTCCTACCTTACGTGTCTAGCCAGCAAAATGGCTATTCGGTTCTTTAACTATTTCGTTGCATTTCGCTTCAAATGTTTTTTTGTGCGCCACAGCTGCGCCACTCCCGTCTGTGGTTGATGTTCATGTGGGCTCCTCCCACTATTTTATCTCTAAAAAGTTGCAGCCAAGCGTGTGGTTATGGTCAGTCTAGAGGTCGTCTCAAGATTCGTCTTTCGGTAAAGCCTGGTGAAGGGAGTCGCTCCCAGGTGTAGTGTCAGATTCTGTAGATTCGCGTCTCTCGTCGAAGGAGCGATCAAGTCACTGCCGGTTGTGGTATGGAGCAGCCGTATGTACTGACAAAGTTGCACAAATCCACCTCTACTAGCGACCTCAATGTTTTCGCGGGCAGCACGCTAGCTGGCAAAAGGATTTCCAGCAAAGAAGTCGTGCTTGCAGTTGACTCACAAGGTGTTAACGTCTACAATGTATTGTACAATTATCAATGCAAACCAAGGCTGACATGATGCAGATACAATCAAATCAAGTCGCTAATTCCTACTCCCTGTCACCCTCGACCAGATTTCAATGCGCCCCGGTGTCCTATGTCGACCGTACGTTGTCCACGCGGCGCACTTATGCGGCCATACAAATTGGAACGGATGAGATGAAACTGCGGTGTTGGATCGAGAAAGGCTTGGACAGTGATACGGAGGTTTCGACATATGTGACGAAGACCGCTGTAGCCACTATCTATGTCTTCCGCGAATGCGTAATCCTCTTGTATGTCAATGGGGACCTGCAACGTCTTTCCATTGACCTCGCCGAGACTCTGGAGACGATCACGGCAAGTGCATACAAGGTCAATGGCAAGGACAATGCTCTATTGGCCGATACAATCACCCTTTCGAATGATTCAGAAGATGTGGAGTTGCATCTCGTCATTTTGCAAGGTGCCGAACCCAAATTATACCACATAAAGTTATCTGTCACCAATGAGGCTGTGGCGGACAAAGAAACGACATTCTATGTTGACGATGTCAAAACTGGCAGGAAGCTGCAGCAATTGCACAGCAGCCAAATTGCCTTGAACGACCAAGGCCGACTTGCCATTGCGTTCCCTGGCAATGGCCATACGGATGTCCTGTATCTCGAGAGACCCTACGCAGAAGCTCAGACCCTTCACATTTCACACCCAGGCAGCTCAGGCTCGCCTCCTAAGATTCATTTGGAATGGCTCAATACGACTCAGTTTGTGTTGATGACTGGAACTTATCTGAGCACTTGGGAAACATCTTATGGTACATGTCAAGGTTCACTCATTTTGGAAAAGTCTTGCAATCTCCTCACGAAGATACCACAAAAATCGAGCTCGTTGACCGTCACGTCATCTAGTGCTATGCTAGTCATGTCCACCGATACTGATATATGCCTTTCGCAAGTCGCTTTCGCACAACGAATGACACTCATGAGTGCAATCGGAAAACAGCCACGTTCAAAGAGAGAAAAGGAAACATGGTTGCAAGACGTCCCGATACAATCGACCTGGAAAGACTCAATTTCGTCGATCACGCAAGATGCTAAATCCTGCTTGTCAGTTCTCGAGAGTGCTAAGACTGGCAGCGAAATCGATGCTAACATGGAGGAATTCTTGTTTCCAGAAACTACGAATCGCAGTAAAGCATCGAAACGTTCCAAGAAGCAGCCTGCTGTCAAGGCCGAGTTGAAGTCTGCTATGCAGAATGGTCATGCCCATGAGTTGCAAAATGGCGATGGGGACAATGCAGATTCCGAGGACGAGGAGAAAGAGCTGCAGGAGGTTCTGGAGCGCGAGGTGAAGGACCAAGTGTCCCCGTCCCTCGAAACATTTGCTTCTTATGAAACTGACGTCTCTCTCTCGATACCTTTCATTACGAGCCTTCTTCGGATCATCTTTGTAAAGTCGTCTACGAACAAAGACAAGCAATCTTCAATTTTTCCTCCTGCTACAGTAGATTATTTGCTGAAAAAGGGTCTGTTGAGTTATTCATCGCTCTCTCGGGCGGGCATCGCAGTCGAGACACTAATCGAGAGCTACCCTGATCTCAGGCTCAGACTTGTGAGGGATGTATCGGGACTATTGCCGAGTCATTTGATTGCAGTGCTGCAGAGCAGTATTACTGAGCCTCAACCGGCACGAAGACTCATATCCGCTGTACTCTCGCGATTGGACAATTTCGACGAGGCTCTGGTCGTGGACGCCATTCGCAGCGGTCTAACCCAAGAACAAATCTTGCTCCTGCTTGAATTGTTAAAGGACGAATTACACGAGCGACTGGAAAAGCAGCTCGACACTCCAACACTGACCATCTCGGACGAGACTGCCTGTGCCAGCATCACAGCCCTCATTGACTCCTTTGGCATTGCCAACATCATGTTCTCCAAGACTTCCGTTGCCTTGATTGCCAGCTTACGGGCGTCCATGGCGCAACTCATCACCCAACACGAACTGATTGGCTCGACCGACTGCTGCATCTCCGAACTCTTGATGAAGGCGAGACTCCTCGAGCCCTCCACCACCAACACCAATACCTCCGCCTCGACAACCACTACTAAAGGCAAATCAACACTGGTCACCGGGCCCGCACAACAAGGCCCGAGCAATCCGGAACCCGAACCACGACGCGGCGAAATGCCACTAGACAAGATCCGAAAACAGACCCTGGAGCAAAAGGGACTGACGCTTCGCGCGAAAGCGCACGCTCGGGTACAGGGTATCGGCTCACTCTACACCATCGAAACCCTGCAAATCTGAACCCTGAATCACACATATATTCCTTCCTTTCAAAAGGAACAAGATGCTTTGCATTGTGTATTGGGACTTTTTTACTTTTTGCATCACGTAGCGTAGGGCGTGCATCTTTTGCAATACTATCAGCATTATACAAGTCTTCTTATGTGCATACTCCATTTTCCGTAATGATATCTCCTGCTCTCGATAGCCCAAAGCCGTGCTTGATGCCACAACGCCTGCAATTCCTTGCAGATAGTATCTCCTGGGGATTGCTCTGCCTCTTGTAGACTTTGTGGAAAAGTGGTGATGCCAGGGTGACGTACGATCTCGTCACGTATTGTCACAAAGGGGACAATGTACACTTTAACAATCTTCATGGATGATCATGTAGGCAGTATTTTCGCGGGCAAGTAGGTGATCGCACAAGGAAGAGATTATTTTCACGAGAAGTTGACTGAGGAGGGAGTGTTCTTGACAGGGCCAAGGAACACCGCATCTGTGCAAATTCGCGGACGGCGACTTATAAGAGTCATCATGGTTCGTGCGCGTGCGACGCATGAATAATACATACTGCTTCACACAAATGCAGCTCGAGAGTGTGAATTCAAGAGCTTTGAAATTTCTGCCAGCATGAAACGACGCTCGTTCTCTGGACTAATTTTCCTTCCTAGGTATTGTGCGGAAACCTGCCAAATAATGCATACTGCTACAAAGGGCCATCGCTAAGAAAGAGGGCGTTATGCATCAATTGTCCCGAAGGAAGAATAAGCAAGAGTGTAGTCCACCTGGCTGTGCTCGAGAGATTGTCGGTCTTTATCGTTGAGCATCTTGCGCACGAGCAAAGTGCATTCAACTGGTCGTCGTTTCGTCAAACATTGTTGAACTCCAAGATGCTGTACAAGTCAGCATTCTTTCTGAATGTCATTGGCAACTTACGGTTCACCGACCTCTACGATCTCGGGTATCGTACACTTCAAATCAAATGCCTTGCTCAACACAATCTTGAATATCTTCTGTATATTGATCGTATGTGAGGTCGAACAGAAAATCAGACTGGCTCTCATTGCCTTGGCGAATTTCCTGGCTTGCTTCGTGATCTCCTCCTGGTCCTCTACAGGAAAATTGACAAAATGATCATACTTTGTGCCAATCAGAAATGGTATTGCTGTCTTGTTGAAACCGCGTGCTTGGCGGTACCATTCACGTATCGAGTTCAGGGTCGATTTTCGCGAGAGATCAAACATAAACAGAATGGCAACTGCGTCGTTACACACCAACGGCAGCATGTTGACGAATTCCCGCTGGCCGCCGAGGTCCCATATCGAGAATGTGATTTCCGTGTTGCGAATTGAGATTGTCTTCTCCATGAAATTCACTCCCAATGTCTGCAAATAGTCTTCATCAAAGATCCCCTGACGTCTGAGTATCCTGGAAAACGTGCTTCGTTCGTGCTCACATCGACATATTTGACCATGAGACTCGTCTTTCCTATCTGAGAGTCTCCCACCATACCAATCTTAACCACGACACTGTGAGGTCAGCATGAAGGTTATCGTATATTGAAAGCTCCATACTTGTTTCTTTCGTCCTCCGCTTCCACGTTGCCTTGGCTCATGATTTCGGGACTCGTGGTCGGACAGACGCTCTAGTGGAATGCTCCTTCTCCGGCTTGCTTGAAGATTGTAAACCTGGTTATAAAAGCATAATGACCAGAGGCGTACACTGAATGCATTGTGTTGTGATGACTTTCATGTTGACTAGCGGAGAGTTTCAATCGGACGCGCGAGACGCGGTAGCCACAACACGTGAAATCGATGGTCAGCTCAGGCTCTGGGAGTCCTTGCAATTGTGTTGCAAAGCAGTTGCCGAGACTGTACATGTACAAGGATTGGGCTTATTAGCTACCAGCTACAGCCCTCAGCGGGAGATTCTGCAGACGTTCGTCCAGAGGGCAAGTCAAGTATAAGTTCAATGTTTTTTGAGGCAGAGTAGTTTAGATATGCTAGTTGCCCATAGCTGAACCAGCAATAATATAGCATATGCAAAATGTACAGAGCTATTGCCACATGCTGATTATAAAAGACCTCAAGGCATACCTTCCACATCGCCTACGAACGCACCAGCAATCTCAGCATGCTTTTTCGCATACTGTAGTCGTGCGGCGGCCATATCATTGACTAGCCTGGACATGTGCACTTGCTGAGATGCAAAATACTGAAGCTCATGCCAAACACACTCCCGAATGAATACCTTCCTGTTCTCAAGCTTTTGTATGGTCGCTTTGTCATTTGCAATGCTGCTCGTCAACTTGGCCTTGTCTGCCTCTTTCGCGTCCATCTTCGCATTCAAAACGACCAATTTATTCTGCGCCGCAGCTATGCGCTTCTCTATGACCGGAATGTTGTCGCCAGAATATTTGGCATGCCGGACAAATAACTCACTCAGGGCTACCAAGGTATCTCGATGTCGTTTCAGGTCTTCGAGCAAGTTGTCCTCAGCATGGCGGCACTCACTTTCTATCAGCTGATGAGACTGAGAATGGTGTTTTGATACAGCCTTGAGGCCATTCACAATGCCGGGACCATTCTCTTTGCTGAAGATGACGTACTCATCGTGTTCTTGCTCACACAAGGTGTTGATCGACAAACTGAACCTCAAGAGATCTGTACTAGTGGCCTCTTGTCGCCTAATCAGTCTCTCTTGGAGTGATGTCAGGCTATTGAACGTGTCAATCGCACCTCTAAGACTGCCGATAGTCTTTGACATCCATGCATCGATGCCTTGTGGTAGACTGCCCTCCAGATCGGGGGATAGATAACGATCCTCGAACTCCTCCTTTATCGTTACAGAGGCTTGCTTGCGCCACACTGCTAGTTCCTGCCGAAATCAGGTCTCTACAATTGAGTTAATGATCCGCTTGACTTACCGTTGGGATCGTCAGGAAGGTTGTGACCAATTGGTCCGCTCGTAAAACGGGATGTCTCTCGAGAGCATTGATGAAACGACTCAAGCCACGTCTGCGCTTCTCAAGAAAAGCAACATCGGCTTGTTTCCCTAAATGGATGTGAATACCATTGACTTATACAATCAGTCTCAGCTGGAAATACCTGTCAGGCTCATACCTGCGAGCCGTTTTGGAGGCAGCAGAGGAATCTGTCTGAAAGGATACTGCTTGAGCAGACACTCCAAGAGCCACGCGAAGTCACTGTATCTCCGCACAACAGTAGATTTCCGCTTGGCACTGTTGAGTCTGTCCGATTAGTGCAAGCGCCCAAGTGTTCCTCGCCGACTCACTCGTAATTGATGTGCTTCCATAATGGGAGACCCTCTTTACTTTCCAAAGCTCGAACAGTCACGGCATCAATCTGTAAGGTCGCATTCGCAAAGATATTCTGGTCGTATTTGTTCTGACTTGACTCAATCTGCTCCGAATGCGCGTATTGTGGAGTATGTGTTGTGGACTCTTGTGGACTCCACGGGTCGCTCAGATCAGCTTTCGGCTTGTCTGACCGTGCCTTAGTAGCAGGGTCATTCTCAGACCTTTGCGCAGAGTCGTGTGAGGGAGGCCGGATGACAAAATTGTCTAGAGTTGTCTGCTGATCTGGTCGCTCCACATTTGCAGTGGAATTCGATGTGACTTGATTTGTGCTTGGCTCATCGTTACCTGAATTCCTCAGAACAAGCTTTGGTATCGGTAGAGGTCTAGACTTCCGATCGTCTACAGCATCAAGACTAATTTCTTCTCCGTGCTGTGCCAAAGCTATTAGGAATGTGGCCAGGTTGCTCAAATCTCGACTCAGACCTGCCTGGGTCGAGTCTGCCGGCACGAGTATGGATATGATGGCTTCCTTCTCGTGTTCTTTCAGATTTGCGTCCTCCATCAAACGTCGCAATCCGGTCAAAGGCAGAACGTTTTTGAGTGCATATGCGTCGAATATATCGATGTACGCATCTGGTATGTCGGCACTGCTTAACATTCCGGATAGATCTTTTCTTTTCTTCGGAGTCGGCACTATTGGTTCATCAGCTCACAAGCTTCGTACTTCTGGCTTAAAAGGTCCTTACTCCAGGGATCGCCATCATCACCGAACAATCCGCGATCTTGTGACCTCTCGGGTGAGGCATCACCGAACAGTGCAGACGCCCGTTGCGATTGATTGTCCTCATCGCCGAAAAGACTCATGTACAAGAATTCCTTCTCAGCAAGTAGCCCAAGAGACCTGATCAAAGATTGCCGTGCTGCAAGTTGTCCACGGTTATGCTATCTAGGAAACCTTAGGATGCACGGCCGGTGTCGTGTACCAGGTATGCCATGCGCTTGTGCCCGCTCCAATTTAGTGGAGATGATGATCAAAGAACGCAACCTTAGGTTACCGGTGAGGTGCCCAATTGCGATTCCAGTTTGGGGCAGAGAACGCGGCCACAAGAAAGGTGACGGCTTGTGTTACTCAATTGGGCGACTCGCCGCATCTCATGATCAGGCTGATTGAGATTCATCACAACTGTAAGCTGTAGCGTAACTTAGCACCAAGTTTGACCAGAGCTGAAGAGCAGCAGAGATACTGTTACATGAATCATCATTATACAATCTGTATAGTAAAGGCAGCCGCGTCGTTAAGCGTCTTGGAGTCCATAAAGGCCCCCAGAGATAAGCCTGACTTGATCATAGACTACCGAAGAATGCTTCGGGTGGCCAACGCACATAGGACAAATTTCGCAGGACTCATTCTCACGATTATACTCTCAACTTCACTGCAGAGATATTGAATCGTAACAGCGCAATTCACATTCTTCGCATTGCCGTCAGATGAAATCTGTCAGAAGCAGAAGGTAAGCCATTAACAGTCTGGACCAGAAAATTGGCGCAAAAGAGTTATACTCAATGCACGAGCAGGTCTGCTCCGTAGTCTTGAGATGGCCATGTACGTGTGTATCACCAATTGGAAAAGTTCCCGAAAGAGCCGGAAGGCTTGATCTTGGTTTGATATGTAGCTTGTGACTTTGTAGATTTCTCGACAGGTAATGATGTCCTGTCAATCACTTTGTTCTGCAAGTACACCCCAACTGCGCTATTTGACTTCGCTTGGCTAGTAGTGGTCTCGTGCGCGGATCCATGCCTCTTCGCTGGATGGTTTGTCCATGTAGTGAGATCGTCCTCGGTGATTTCTCGCTTTTGCGAAGACTTGGCTCGGCGAGTGGCTTCGTGTTTCAGATGCTCCTCAAAAGGATCCAGCAGAACCAGAATCTGCGTTATTGTGATCATTGATTTTGGCCTGTCACCTTTGGTAGGCACACGCTCCATGAGATCGAGGGTCTCCAGATTGCCTATCACTTGACCAAAAACAGTATGTTTCTTGTCCAGGTGTCTAGCTGTATCGTAAAGAATGAAAAACTGCGACGAGTTTGTGTTGGGCCCCTTGTTTGCCATACATAGCTTTCCGCGCTTGTCGTGCGAATGTTGAGAGCTAAATTCATCTTCAAAGTCCTTCCCATAGATTGATTGGCCTCCTGTGCCCTTGCCTGACGGATCTCCTCCTTGGATCATGAAACCAGGAATGTTTCTGTGGAAACTCACGCCATTATAATAGTCAGCTTTAGCAAGCTTAAGGAAATTGTACACTGCTTTGGGAGCATGCTCAGGCCATAATTCGAGGTCAAGGCTGCCCAAGTTTGTCTTTATGCTACATAATCCTTTAGTCTTGATTTTCTTGGGATGAAGTAGATATTCTTCTTCTGTTAAGAGAGCTCTGTCGTTCCGTGTATTGACAGCCATGCCAGAATTGGTGAAAGAGGCGGCCGTGTAGCCGGTGGAATAATTGGCGGCATTGTAGGGCAATTCTGTCTTGGTCGTCGTGGTGCCTGTGGTTTTAGTCTGAAGTCGCGGACTGTCCTTGTGCCCAGATCTTAGATTATCGATGGCTTGTTGAGCCATCTTGACTTTGCTTTCACGCTTCGAATCAAGATCAGTACTGCTATCTGTGCCCTTTGTCAAAACAGTACTTGTACGAATGGCATCCGGTACACTGTTAGTTGTCAGGTTATGCGGATCTTGTATAGTCAGGAGATCTGAACGCGCAAATGGTGTATCAGAGATGAGATCGTGCCAATGTTTAGCTTTGATGTTCAGCCGCTCAACAGTCTCGTGCGCAAAAACGTTGCCTGTTTGCTGTATTGCCACGATGTGAGTGTGGTCATTGAACACCTTCATGGTAACAGGGTCGCAAAACTCGCCCTGCTCATTTTTGGAGAACGAGAGCTTGACCAGGTCCTGGGCTGTCAAAGGTCGACCATTGATTGGGTTGGTGCCTTTCGTCTGCAACCAAGGCACAATGGCTAGGATGTCAAACATCGTTGCATATCGATTTTCATCGAGCAGGCACACCGGATGTTCCCACAGCTGAAGTGTTAGTGCACAGTATGTAAATGGCAGACGCCTCTGAGCGGTTGCGACTTTCTTCTGCGATATGCCAGTACTAGATCCGTGTCTGCCATCAGCTCCGGAGTGCTCAGTTTGTGTGACGTAAAGTTTGTCTGTATTGCGCCCCATTCCTTAGTGCAAAATCCTTCTTGGAGCTGCTATGCTGACCGTGAATGACGCGACTAGCTTGCCCAGACGCTGACAGTCAGACTAGTTTGATGTCTATAAGTATGTTGATCTCAGTCAGTCGGATCACGGCCAATGCTGATCAGTTGCACACGAATAGCACATGAACCTGATCGCACGTCCAAAACAGACCACAAATTAGCTCGATCTATCCCCGCGCGACATGGGCAATGCACCGACTGCACATGACCATACCGTACACCCGTATGCGATAGGCTACTTCAGTATGCACTGCTTCATTTTGAAGAGTTCCTGAAGCCAATTGTTTTTCAAGTCTTGCAACTCATGATCAATTGATGTTGAGCTGCATTGGTTGAAGCTGCCTCAGTTGGCTAAATCTGGACTAATCTTATCGATAGTCTAGTACGAACCGGAAACGAAAGCGCGTTTCGAGTTGCATGCGCAGAATCGTATCCTCAACGTTAACGTTAACTCGCACACTGCCTGCTGCAGCTGGACTCGCAGCGCAAGCCTTGACTTGTGTCAGATTGTGCACTGCGTAGGGCATCTTGTGTAGCGATCGACATGGACAACTGTATAGTTGCAATCCTGAGGTAGTCAAGACTTTCACGAAGACGCGAATGAATGCCCTATAGATTGCGCCAGCGCATCCTTTCTGGTAATTTATCAGGCGTGAGCGAGATAGCGCGCATGTTTCAGCGAGCTGCAACGAGCGCCGCACCCGAGTCGAAGTCTCATGCGTATCAGAACCAGCCTTTCAGGTTGTCGCAACCATGCACCAAGCCCACTAAGGCATTGCCTCCATTATCACCTCAAAAAAGCTCGGTTATCAATGCGCGACCAAACCAAGAAAAGACTGTCATGCAGCCTGGTTCGTCGAAAAGGAAATACTCGCTGTTGACTGCAATCAATGACAACACGGTGACGAAGTACGCTACTCGTGTCGAAGCGCCGGAAGCTGCTCCCGCGGTATACTTTGACGAGGAAGACTTCGATGATGATATGGACTTTAACTTCGACATTGCAGCCAAGCAACCCGAAGTCAAGATTGAAATAAGCAGTCCACCCGTCAGCTGGCCACCATCCTCATATCCGACGAGGTCTCCCGCGATTGCGAAAATCAGCAGTGTAAGTCCTGCAGAAGCACCAGGGGCAGTACATGGAAAGGAAGAGTCTTTCATGACACTAGAGCGTCCTTCTCAAACTCCGCTGGCTCAAAGTCCTACGCCTTCATTAGCGAAAAAGCCACGTACCTTACCTTGGTTGAAATCTCAAACCTCACAGCCTTCTATTCGAGGACCTATAATCATGCACGACAGATCTATGTCGACTGCCGCAGCGACAAAGGACGAAGATCTTGACTTCAATGATAGCGTGCCGCCAGTGATTCGGCCCGATCCTTACAACATGACACATAGCGCGGTGAAAGCAGCTATCAAGGGACGAGGTAGGAAACGTGATTCAGAGGATAAATCTGCGCCAGTAATCTCCCTACCAGTACACAAAACTTCTCAGGTGAAAGAGGTTGCCAGAGTATTTCTCTCAGCAGAACAGCGTGGTGTCATAGAAATGCTGAAAACTGGAAAGAGTGTTTTCTTCACTGGCAGCGCGGGAACTGGCAAATCTGTATTGTTAAGAAGTGCCATTCAGGAACTAAGACAAAAACACAAAAAGCTAGAGACCGTAGCAGTCACTGCCTCAACCGGTCTTGCAGCTTGCAATATTGGCGGCATCACCCTACATTCCTTTGCGGGAGTCGGTCTTGGACGAGAAGGTGTGCCAGATATGGTCAAGAAGGTCAAGCGCAATAAGAAGAATCTCACGAGATGGCTGAAAACCAAAGTATTAATTATCGACGAGATCTCAATGGTCGATGCTGAATTTTTTGACAAACTTGAAGCAGTTGCGAGGAAGCTTCGTGCCAACGAAAAGCCGTGGGGAGGAATCCAGATAGTGGCTACAGGTGACTTTTTTCAACTTCCGCCTGTGCCTGAGCATGGTAGGACCTCGAAATTTGCGTTTGAAGCAGAAAAATGGAAGTCGTTGGATGCCACGATACAATTGACCACGGTATTCAGACAGAAAGACGAGGAATTTGTCGAGATGCTCAATCAAATGAGGACGGGCCGGTTGAGTACGAAAACTATCTCCAACTTCAAGGCCTTGCAACGACCTTTGGCATTTACCGACGGCATCATTCCAACCGAATTGTTTCCCACCAGGAGTGAAGTAGACAATGCAAATGCCCATCGAATGAGACAACTTCCAGGAGCAACACACACTTTCGATGCTGAGGACTCGGGTTCAATCCTAGACACAGTCCAGCGCTCAAAACTGCTGGCAAGTTGTATGGCACCTATACGCCTAGACCTGAAGAAAGGCGCACAGGTGATGCTGATCAAGAATCGGGATGATGGACTTGTCAATGGTTCCTTGGGTGTTGTGATTGGCTTCATGAACGAGAAGACTTATACATACGCCACCGATGGTGGCGAGGCTGAATTCGATGAAACTGTCCTTCGCGACAGTCCATGGACTGATGCAGAATTGGAAGTCATGAGTCAAACACCTGCTGGCCAGCGGAAATTCCTGAAGCTGAAGCAAATGCAAGACATTGCTGGCACGTCACGATGCTGGCCACTAGTCCGCTTCAAGAGTCCAAACGGTGGTCAAGACATGACACAACTGATGTCACCCGAGTCATGGAAAATAGAACTCCCGAACGGAGATATACAGGCATGTCGGAAGCAAGTGCCCCTAATTCTAGCTTATGCTATCTCGATCCACAAGGCGCAAGGGCAAACGATAGAGCGTGTAAAGGTCGATCTTGGCAAGGTCTTCGAAAAAGGCCAGGCCTACGTCGCCCTCTCACGAGCAGTTTCGAAGGAAGGCCTGCAGGTATTGCGTTTTGATGTGTCAAAAGTCATGGCCCACCCAAAGGTCTCTGCATTCTATCGCGAGTTGATGGCAGCAAGTGATGCGGTGGACCAGCACGAAAACGAGCTTGTTAAGGTGGAACGCGACGTCAAGAACGAAGTTTTCGTCGATGAAGAGGCTGAATTTGAGAGTCTGATGACCACACAGGAGGTCTTCAGTCAGATCAAGAGAGAGCCACTTAAGGCATATGCCAAATCAAAAAAAACGGGAGGAAGGATGATGTAGCGTGCAAGAGAGGACAGCAATGATATGCAGGATCTTGGAAACAGAGAGCGTCAGGTTTATGGTCCATGGCATTCAAGGACTTCAAAATTGTCTAGCTTCAAGCGTCTGGCTCGTTACTATTGTAAGTACATATAGGTATATGCCTCTAAATATATTGAAGCTTTCTTGAGACATCTACATGTCTCGGACGCTAGGTCTATATATATGGATACCTGTTGGCTCCATCGAGTCATGATCATAGTATTAAATGAAGCTGCACGTGAGGGACAAGAGGAGCAAAAGAGGAAGGAGAGTCCGGTGGCTGATGTGCGGCTTGTGCTGATTAACTGATCGACTGATTGGCTGATTGCCTGCCTCGGTCCTTTTCCCTCAACAGAGGTCAAACGCCTATCTGAGCTCAATCGGTGCGCGGTGGGTACCTGTCTCACGCAGCTTTCAAGATTGGGCCTTTGCATTCGTCTTGAAAAATTTGTCCCTCTTAGGCCCGGTAGGAAGTGATACCGTTCTGTCATCACAAGTTGCTGTCCTGGTATCTTGACTGCAGGCTGACATCATGTTTTCTCGGTCAATCCTGAGAAATCAGGTCAGTCCTATGCGAGTCTCGCGACATCTCAGGTTCAACACTACACGAGCTGCGAACGATCTGCCCAGAGTCTCAGGAGCGGCGCACGGAGCTGGACCAGGACCGACGAAGAAGGCAGGCCTGCTCAAGAAGACATGGCGTGTGACGTACATCAGCGCGCTTGCTGCCACGGCGTGGTTCACTTATACTGTCTATCAAAATCGTCATCCTGGAGCTCAATTTGAGCAGGACCCAAACAAAAAGACCTTGGTTATTCTCGGGTCTGGCTGGGGTTCGTGTGCACTGCTCAAACAAATCAATGCCGAAGATTACAATGTCGTCATCGTATCACCTCGAAACTATTTCTTATTCACACGTTCGTTTTCAGGAACCCGCATGCGATGACACCAAATCTGACCAGTGATAGCACTCCTGCCTAGTACGACTACTGGCACGATCGAACTGCGCTCGATTATGGAGCCGATCAGGCATATGACGAGGCACAAGAAGGCTGCGGTACAAACTTATGAAGCAGATTGCACCTCAATTGACACAGATGCGAAAACAATCACGATCGTCGACAACACCGAGCTTAAGGGTGCTGTCACTGAGACCACCTTGAATTACGATTATTTAGTGATTGGTGTTGGTGCAGAGAATCAGACTTTCGGAATCAAAGGCGTGAAAGAGCACGCTTGTTTCTTGAAGGAAACTTGGGACGCACAAAAGATTAGGACCAAAATTATGGATTGCATTGAGACGGCTCAGTTCAAAACTCAATCTGATGAGGAGAAGAAACGTCTACTGCATATGGTAGTTGTTGGCGGAGGTCCGACTGGTATCGAATTTGCTGCCGAGCTTCGTGACTTTTTCAGCGAGGATCTGCTTGATTGGTATCCCGAGATTCGGGACAAATTCAAGGTCACGCTCGTGGAGGCTTTGCCAACAGTACTTCCCATGTTCTCAAAGCAGTTGATTGGCTACACAGAGTCGAACTTCAAGAAGCAAGACATCACGATCCACACGAAGACTATGGTAAAGGAGGTCACCGATAAGAGCATAACATGTGAAGTTACAAGACCAGACGGCAGCAAAGCGACGGAGGAAGTGCCTTATGGACTCCTGGTCTGGGCGACGGGTAACACACCTCGACCATTGATTAAGCAGATGATGAGTAGCATTCCTGCTCAAAAAGATTCTCGACGAGGACTGGCTGTAAATGATTTCATGGTTGTCGAAGGCACTGAGAATGTATGGGCTCTTGGTGATTGCACCGCCACCAAGTACGCTCCGACTGCACAAGCTGCTTCTCAGCAAGGGTCTTACCTAGCGGGACTTTTCAACAACATGGCCAGATCCGAAAATCTTGAAAAGGAGGTCAACTACATCTATGAGAAAATGAAAAAGTCAAGCTCCAGCTCGGAGGAAGAAAGAAGTCAGCTCAAGAAGGCTCATGATGCCAAGACGCGAGCTCTCAACGCAGTCAAGGCAACACCGTTCGAGTATTCTCACCAGGGTTCACTCGCATACATTGGCAAGGGAGATGCGATTGCCGATTTGCAAATACCGTTCTTCAACGGATCGTTCGCCTCTGGTGGAGCAGCCACATACCTCTTTTGGCGAGCGGCCTACGTCTCGCAGGTATTCAGTCTTCGCAATCGTGGCCTGATTGTGTTTGACTATGTCAAGACCAAGCTCTTTGGTCGTGACATTTCACGTTCGTAATTTCTGTTCGCGAATATGTATGTGGACGGGTTCCGCAGTTGCTAGGCTTCACAGACCCTCGCATCAGACACGAGATGCGCCTTGTTTCGGAGTGTCCGCAAGCAAGGCCGCAAGTCTGGAGAAAACGTGAGCAAGTACTAGTAGCAGTAGTAGTAAGACAATTTAATGACTTGATGCAAACTCCCCAGCATTCATTGTGGTAAAGAGTACGAGCCAAAGCTGCCAGTCAATCAGGTCCTACAGACCACTGGCAGGCAAGAAACGGCCCATTGGAGACAAGTGTACAGAAGGTCATCATAGTGCACCGGCACCGACCACGGCGTTGACTACAGCAGCAGTGGCAGTGCACTTGTAGGCGAAGACTGATACAGACTTGCCTACTCCAGTAGCTAGCTCATGAAAGCCTATAGGGTAGGCAACTCCCTCCAAGATTGCAGGTCAAGATTAACGAGACGATTTGTGCGCCTTCCACCACCACCGACACCATCTCCGCCTTCAACCGCCTTCCGCTTCTATATTCACAACCTGTGAATACTTGACCGAACTCTTCCTGCATAACTATGCACGTCTGTCGCGAAGCGGTAAGCTATCAATAGATTTTCAGCCCTCCCTCCCTCTTCTTCTTCTGTTAACAGGGCTGGAGATGTGGTTGGTAGCGCAATGTTACTCAAACCCGACCTGCTCTTTCTGCAGGGAAGGAGAGGAGGACACTGCAGACCATGCATACAGGCGCGCATGTTCGGCCCCTAGTCAATTGACTATAGCTATCGAGTTACTCCGTGGTCACTCTGTGGTGCAAGTGGTGCATCATGTCTAGCTATAGGCTGATGCAGGATAGCCTCTAATCTCCTGGCTATAGGCGAGCTGCTTCTCATATGTCGTATGCATATGTGCAGCGCATGAGACACAACTTTACTTGATGTTGGGGAAATTTTTCCTTATTGCAGTGAACTTTAGGGCCGTCCTTCGTCCCCTTGCGTCACATTCACTGCTCGCATGGGTCGCAGTATCTAGTCCTTACTTCACTTTTACAAAGATGAAGCCACACTTGAGAATGGCAAGGCTCGCCAATCCAAGTGGAAGTAATTTCGATAGACCTACAGCTACAGCAAGTCATGGGGGTCCTCCTTCAATCTCGGATGGCCATGGTTCAACAATGATTCTAGAGCACAAGTTTGAGCTGAAAGTCCAGCCTTCTCGTGCAGTATCCTGAAGAATGGAGCCTTTCCGTGTATCTCGAACCACAATGCACTGCACATTCTCTTCCAAGCTCTAATGGAGCGTCGCGCCTAGCCACGCGTTCCAAAATATCTCGCTCGTGTGGCCCTTATGGCCTCTTGAGGGCCCGTTCCGACTTGCCTGCGGACACAAAGTTTGCAAGGTCAGTCTACACGCCAATTATGGTCAGAACAGCTCGGCGCCATCGGATCACAAGGCGTCAAGTCAGGGAGATTTGTGCAACCCTTGCAACCATCCACAAGACTTCATTTCCGATAGGCTTCTTGGCATGGATATCGTCATTGGGTAGCCTCTCTTAACATTCTTACATCCTTACTGGGGTAAACGAACAAGCTTGCACGACAAACATCTTCATACACAAGATACATGCCTAAATATCAGGTCTATCAAAGGCTAAGGTGTTATCAATGGAAGATCCGACTTCTTGAAGGCCAGGCCAGGCCACATGGATGTCACCCAAATTGTTGCTCGCAACTTTTTTCGAATTCTTCTCGGGCGTCAAGCTCCACCGACACCAGCCACCACCCAAATCTCCCACGAGATCGCTGTGGCTTCTCCGGACTCTTAAAATGTTCCTTCGCCTCAAACGAAAGCGCGTCGACCTCGAAGCTCCGATCGATCTAGCTATGCGAGGCAGTGGCCGGTCGTTGCGATTATTATGAAATGCATATCGGGTATGTAAAAGGAGACTGCCCGCTTTTTATTCTGCTCGGACGGTGTCCTTCATTTTCGGTTCTCTGACAATCGTGACCAGGATTCTGTAAAGAAAAAAGTATAATTATGATTGGATCGACGATTATTGCCTTATTGGCCGCGTCAGTGGTGTCGGCCGCTCCGGCAAAGCGCCAGGCCGGTCCACTCGTCTACTCGCAGGGTTCGAACGACCAGACCGGTGCGTCTCAGGGCTCGACGACCTACAACACCGAGTCACTGGGTTGTTGGCAAGACAACTATCCGTACTTCCGAACGCTCAACGGAAGCTACTTTTTCGAGCCGACGTACACGACTCCGGAGACTTGCTCAAAGTACTGTGCCGGTCTCGGCTTTACCTACTCGGGCACTGAAGGTGTGCCCTCTTTTCCGTCCTCTTGACACTGGTTACTAACTTCCACAATAGATTCGACACAGTGCTTCTGCGGCAATGGTCTGAGTGGATCGAGTGAAATCGATGCCTCGCAGTGCAGTTCTGCCTGCCAGGCCGACCCGAGCGAGACTTGTGGAGGCAGCAACACTTTGTCCATCGAGAAGATTTCGTACATTTACTCGGAGGGATGTTTCCAGGACATTATCAATTACCGCGCCCTCGACGGTGCTTATATGGAGTCTGACTCGATGACGGTTGAGATTTGCGGCGCATACTGCTCAAGCAACGGTTTCTCCTTTGCCGGACTGGAATGTACGTCTACCCTACTCGTCTTCTATAAACGCGGCTATGCTGGCGAAAGAAGGAATTTGTCTTTTCAGTGCTAATCAGAACTATAGATGCGACGCAGTGTTTCTGTGGAAACCAAGTGCGACTGGGTCCAGGCTCGGGATGCACGACTCCATGCGCCGGCAACGACGCCGAGACGTGTGGAGGCAACGACGCGCTGTCGCTGTACAGTCTGACCGGCACCACCCTACAGTCCTCCGCGTCCACCGCACAGACCTACGGCTGTTTCGCGGACTATTACCCTGCCTCGCGCGCCTTCACGGGACCCAGCCGACAGAGTGGCGACAATACGAACGCCGCGTGTCAGCAGTACTGTACCAGCCAGGGATACCCATACTCTGGCACCGAGTACAGCACCGAATGGTATTGTTCCACTGAGGATCTGATTTGAATGTCAGTGACTAATGTGATTGTAGTTACTGCAGCGCCACTGCACCGGCGGCAAATGCCACTTCCAGGGCATGCACCATGTCTTGTTCCGGGGACGACTCTGAGATTTGTGGAGGTGCAAATGGATTGAGCGTCACTTACTTCGGACCTTAGTCTGCAGTGGTCTCCGGCTGTTGCTCTACACTTCTTCTTCTTCTTCACCATTATCTTCTTCTTTACCATCTTCTTTTTCTTCTTCTCCCGCAGCTTTGCGGCTCTTACAACACAATTTTCTTCACATTTAGATTAGATCAATAAAAATTACAAGCATCATTTCTCACAATTTTATGGCTGAACTAGTGAAGATCTGTGGAGCCGGAAACTTTCGACTCTCCGAGAGTCGTCATAGTGGCCTATGTCAAAGTGAATCATTTTATGGATTGAAACTAGTGTCCACAGTGATTGATTGTCCTCCGGGTTGTGCAAGTTCATGTCTCGGGTCGATGCGGCGGTATTAAAGGCACTAGGCGATGTACAAGAGACCGATGTATCCGTGTCGTCCGGCACGTCCGGGTCCAGTGACACCGCCACGATATCGCTACGTGATGGACGTCGTTTCTTCCTCAAACAATCGCCGTCACGAGTCATGATTGAAGGAGAATCAGCGAGTTATCGCGAGATCCATCGTGCGCTGCCGGGATTCTGTCCCGCCGTCGTGGGCAGTGGTCGATGCGAATCATCCACCTCCCCGACGATGGAAACTTGGTTCCTCATCACTTCGGTGCTGGACTTTGATGTGCCGAACAAGACGTCGTTGGCGCGAAACTTGGCCACTTTACATGATGTCACGTCGGATGATTGCGGGTACGGGTTCTTCACGGAGACGTGTTGTGCCGATACGGTGCAGTGTAATGACTGGACGCACTCGTGGACGGACTTCTTCATGGAAAAGCGGTTGCGGCCGATCTCGAAGCTCGGCAGTAATGCGTGCGACGAGGAACTAGCGCGACAAATCGACGTGGCCGGTGGGATCGTCGTGCCGCGATTATTGGATGCGCTTTCGCGCATCACGCCGGCGCTCATTCATGGCGATTTATGGTCCGGCAACCATCGGTCCGGGTACGTTTTTGACGCTTGCGCCATGTTTGCCCACTCGGAATTCGAGTTGAGCATCATGGCTATGTTTGGTGGGTTTCAACGGACCCTGCAGGAGTACCATCAAATCAAGCCCAAGGACGAACCCGTCGCCGAGTATGACGATAGGATCGCCCTGTACATGTGTTATCATCAGCTGAACCACAGCGGCACCGGACAAGGGTCCGGGTACAGAGATCGTGCCAAGAAGACGCTGGCGAGACTGATTGAAAAGTATGGTTGACCTCTTGCTCCCGAACGAGGCTTCAGAAAAGCGTGCTGGACGTGGTAATTGAGCCGCTCCGTGAGCACCGCTTATCTCTTCGTCAAAGCCGAATGTCAACAAGATCTGGACCTACAACAGCTTTACTGAACCATTTCTCCGTGAGTCAGAAGGAGTATCTTACCGTGCGCCAAAATGTATATCTTCCACGAATGAGAGTCTCAACGGCTTCCATGATGCCCACGAGGACATTTGTCACAATCCGACACTTCTCTACCATAGACATGAGGACGCTTCGACGTGTCCCGAAAATGGCGCGTGCGTCCACTTATCCACCGAGTCCACGGGCGCCAACGTCCTGATGCGCCATCAAGAGGATCAGGTTTGAGGCTAGCGTCCGTGCCTCGCCACGTAATACAGTAGTCCGTACGCATTGACTCTTCTCAACTCCAATCTTCCGTGCGTCAGCTGGAATGCATCCAGTAAGCAATTACGCAGGGGGAGGGCAAAGATGTCGCCAACGAGGGTCCAGCGTCAACCGGTCCCCACCATGTCATCGTACGACACGTTCGAGATATCTCGACTGCTCCGGACAGTCAATTGCGCCTGATTTGTGCCGATAACGTCGCGCTGCTGAAGTTTGCGTGTGCCGGCCTCGATTCAGGGTGATCTAGTAGTATTCGGTCGCATGGCAGGGTACTGATCACATCCGAAGCGATATCCTGTAGACGCATCATCGGTCTGAGTGTACAGAGCAATGATGACATAGGGAAAGTATGTACGACCAGAAGAGTGATCTGCGCGCAATATCAATCTTAGAGCAAGGCACAGTCGAAACTCATGAACAGAATGTTTGTTTTTGTGTTCAAGTACCAAGCTAATATCGAGCGGTCTAATCCAACAAATGATTATTCTTGACTAGGATGCGCCGATAAGTGCAAGCTGCAGTAAATCTATACAGGTCGTTATTTCGAAAAACGATGAAAGTATGAAAATCAGTGTCTCAGTCAGTTTATCAAGCCTCACGATATCCCACACTGCAAACAAGTCTAAGCAATGCACAGCCACAGATTTCATCAGGAAGACTTTCATTACTACGCAAGTGTTTGTTGATTGTTAAGATGGCATGAGACATGCCATCATCAAGCACGGGACGCTATAATGCCTGAGCCCTGATGGATCCCGGCCGACTTCCACCGAGACTGCCGGGAGTGACTTTTTGGATATTTGCAGACGACGTGGCACTCGAGGCGGCAGCGTTCTGCGATGCATACTTTGGGTCGGTCCACGGGCCTACATCAGAAAGTTCCACCGCTCCGGCAGTGTCACTGGTTCCGCCAAACTTTTTTGGCAGGTTTTCGGCGGGGATCTGTTTCAGCAATTCAGACTTGTAGCTTGAACCCAGAATGTGAATCTTCTTTGCAGTCACCTCGTCCAACCAACCTTTGATGACTGAAAAGGCAGTGGAAAAGCCCCACGGTGCATTGATCAGATAGAATTTGCCCCTGTCCTCATTAGTGCATGACACTCTCATAGCTGATGGTTGCATACATTCGTTCTGGGTAATAGTTTTGGCCGATAGCACTCGCGGACTTGACATATCCATAAACACTCGGGATTGAAGTGACACCAACGCCTTTCAAATCCATGATTGTGCAACTAGTCTCGATCAATTCGCCCTTCATCCTAGAACAGGCTGGCAATCTGTTGTCGGTGAATTTCTCATACTCGACCACCAGATTCTGTATCATTCGGTCGTGAGTCGTGATTTTATACATCTTGTGCAGATCGATGCCGCCGAGCTGTTCAATGTACACCGGTCGACCATCCTTGTCAGTCTTGTGATAGTATTGCGGGTAGAATTTCGAAATCTCTGGCTTCTCCTTGAAATCGAATGAGCGCTTCAGTTCGTCCACCCCAAATTCCTTGCGCCAGTGCTCGCAGTCTGTAAACATCTTCTTGGCCAAAGCCACATCGAACTTTCGTGCTCGCAGAAATCGTAGCTAATCTGATCAGCAACAATGTGGACAGCGCTGAAGGGGTGACGAACCAAGGAAGGATCATCCAGACGCTCTGTATAGCCCTCAGCGACCAGCTCGCTGTGTAGCTTCTTGAGTTTTGCTGCTTGATCGTTTGTAAGGTTGCCAGGATAGCCCGAACCACTCGAAGGACAAGTTTGTGGATACGTGCTTGGATCGGCCATGATAAGATTTGGTCGACTGTCGGGATCAGTATGAAGCGCAAGATGTGTAGAATCGTTTCCTCACCTGATGTCCTGTACGACTACTCCTGGACTGGCGAGCAACTGTGCATGTTGTGGTTGCAGCTGTTTTTGTGTCGCGAGTTGCGTACGTGAGTGGTGCATTCAAGTGACGGCAGGAAATTAGCTACACGATAGACACGACACAACACACGAAAGAATTGCAAGGAATGCGAGCATATTTGGTTTGCACAACTCATTCTGTACTCGACGCATGACGCTTCAATAATCGAGCTGCGTCTGATATGGTCGAGTTATGGCAGAGATCAATTCATAAATACCTGTACTCATCACATATTGCTTTCGTAAAAAGACGATCATATCACTACAACAGTCAGGCTCATAATTTGGCTGCCATTCCGCTTGTACCTACATCGGCACCGGCTGCAGCTGGATCCACCGTGATGACCAATTTGCCGAATTGCTTGCCATCACGCATCTCCACGAACGCGTCCTCGGCCGCCCCAAGTCCGATATATACCTTGTGCACGACCGGTCGGATCTTGTGCTGAGCCACAAAGTCCAGCATGCGCCTGAATTCGGCCTTTGACCCCATAGTCGAGCCCCGGTACTCGACATTCGCCAAGATTGCAGCCATCGAGATGGTGATTTTGGGGGCAGTGGTCATGCCATAGGCGACGATAGGTGCGCCGGGCTTGAGGCATGGCAAGACGTCTGCCACGATGTTACCACCGGCAGAGTCAATCACGAGATCCAGCTTGGCTGGTAAGTCCTTGGCCAAGACCTTTCCCCACTTCTCCGTCTTGTAGTTGATACCGCCCTTGGCTCCAAGCTTCTTGGCCGATGCCAACTTTTCCTCCGAGCCCGATGTGACCCATACGTTTGCACCCGCAGCAACCGCGAATTGGAGAGCGAAGAGTGCCACTCCTCCACCGATTCCTGTAATCAAGATATTCGAGCCCTTCTTGCACTGACCCTTGGTGAAGAGCGCTCGAAAAGCAGTCAGACCCGCCAAAGGTAAAGCGGCGGCCTCAACATCAGTCAAGTGCTCCGGGCAAAGTTCGACTTGATCCTCTTCGACCAATGTGTGCTCAGTCAAGGTTCCGATCATGCCCTTTTGACCACCGAGAATCCCGTACTCGCCCTCGGGAGCTGCAGGATCTGTCTCCCAGCCATATATGGGCGTGAAAACGACCCGCTTGCCCTTCAATTTAGCACTTCCATCCGTGACCACTCCGACACCATCGGCGCCGACCGGACTGTCCACAGACAAGCTCGGGTACGCATTCTGACGCTGAAAGACGTCACGATGATTCAGTGCCCCTGCAGTCACTTGCACTAAAAGTTTACCCGGGGTGACAGAAGGAACCGGCAATTCCTTGGTCACGAGCGGAAACCAGGTAGTTCCAGGCTTCCCTCCAGCGCTACTGTCAATGATGACTTGTTTCATATTTTTGCTCCACGTACGTGCAAACTGGCTTCTGAACTCAGGTATCAAGTGTAGCCAGAACTGCCAGCAAGTATAGTTGTGCGATGTACATGTCGAGCGCCGGGATATGATTTCATTTGCCTCCAAACGGAGGTCGTTGAGGAGCCGGCACTTCCGCGCTTGTGCTGCCACCAAATCTTTGTAAAGTCCGGGGAATCGAAGTTCTTGCAGCGCGCATCTCGTCCTGCCTCGAGCTTCTTGACTGTCGATATCAGCTTGCAAATTGGTCAGACACAGTTGCTGGATTCTGCATACTATGGACAAGCAAGATATTGTCCTCAAAACTTGCGAAACGGTACGCTTGACTCGAGTCGTCCAATGGACATCCCATGAACTTACATCTATAGAAAGACGAATTCGACAAGTCAATAGCATTGAGGAACCAGGTTTTCTGGTATGCCAACAGACTCAAACAGGACTATCCACTCACTCAGCAAATAGTCATGAACAAAGCTTTTCCGAAGACTTAGAAGTCGACGAACACGACAAACCATTTCCGAAGAGCACGGTGGTGCACATCATTGCGGTCAGACCAAGGGACGAAGCAGTACTAGGCAGTAAATGAGCACTCATTTCGCAGCGATAATCTGGACTGACATGGTCAGCGGTCCGCATGTTGCGCAAAGATGATCATGCGTTGCTAGGCAGACTGGCAGTCTCGAAAGAAGCTCGAGGACACCATATCGGCGAGAGGCTGGTAGCACAAGGAGAGAGTACAGTCGCCGGAATGTGGGCAGCGAAAAAGGTCGTCATCTCGAGTCAGTACCAGGTCCAGGGCTTCTACGAAAAGTGTGGCTACACCAGGACGGACGATGAAGAGCACCTCGACGAAGGCTGGAGACGTAAGTAACCTGCTTTGCGAACGATGGAGTCTGATAGAATAGATGTCTACATGAGCAAGGACTTGTAAGCATATTGTAAATTTAGACGCAATTCGCCAGAAAGTCCCGGAATGCCTCAGACGGCTTGATGAGGACATTCGACATTGCACATATAAGAACTAGGCTGACACGAGCAGCCCTTCAACAACAGAAGATCTATTATAACCTCACAAACTTCTAGCAGCTGTAAGTTGTAGTGAATAGCACAGAATAGAAGTGACAAGCTGGACAAAATCTTGTGCAACACAAGTATGGCCCCGATTCGGCAAGTGTCAAAGCACCAACTGCCGAACCGCTAAACTTAATAAGTCATCCTCGGAGTTTTGTCATTGAACTCTATCCACACCGAATCACCTTTGCAATATTAATTCGCCCTCAATCTATTGCACTTAAAGCAGTACTGGTACATACGTACAAATTAGAGAATCCTGAATAGCATGACGTCCCTGAAGCTAGTACCTCGAAAATCGTTGGCTAGAGGCAATGCTGACCACGGCTGGCTAAAGTCATTCCACACCTTCAGTTTCGCAAACTACTACGACCCGACATTCCAGGACTTTGGTCCGCTGCGCGTCATCAACGAGGACCGCGTCGAGCCGACGACGGGCTTTGGCGCGCACTCGCACCGGGAATTCGAAATCTTCTCTTACCTCGTGACGGGCGAGCTGCAGCACAACGACAGCATGGGCAACAAGGAGATCCTGCGGCGCGGCGAGATCCAGATGACGAGTGCCGGCACAGGCATCACGCACAGCGAGTACAATACCAACAAGGAGCAGCTGGTGCATTTCCTGCAAATCTGGTGCAAACCCAACAAGTCCCGTCTCACGCCGACCTACGCCACCAAAGCGTTCAGCGACGCACCGAAAAAGGACAAATTGGCCCTCATCGTGCAGGACATTGCCATGGCGACAAAAGAAAGTCAGGATGTAGTGCCCATCAATGCCGACATGGCCATGTACGCCAGCCTGCTCTCCCCGAGCGCGACCGTGACGCACTCCATACAGCGCGACTCGGCCTACCTCCACCTCATCATGAAGTCAGGGTACCAGACGCCCGCCGACGGCAGTGCCATCACCGTCAATGGTCAGACCATGCGCGAGGGCGACGGCATGTTTGTCCACGGACAGGGCGAATTGAGCATCACCAACGAGAGTTCACGAGAGGCAGAATTTCTTCTCTTTGACCTCAAGCAGTAGCTTGTCATCCCGTATCCTCTATTCACTTCATGTACAGACAAACATACATGTATATACTTGTCTCTGCAGTACCGCTGCTGCTCCTGCTATAGCTTCTCGAGCTCTTCTAGAAGTAGCTGCACATGCCAGAGGCCACAAAGACATGACCAGCAGCGCCAAAATTCATTTCACAAGTCGCGATTTGTTCTTCTCCACAAACTTCATCTGTTCGGCCATTTCTGAAGGATGCAACTTTCCTATTTCATGCTCTTACACACAGTTCTAAAGAGAGGATGTCATGGCTCAGACAGATCTATCGAATCTCGACTTTATAAGACCACCGGCGAAACGACAATGGCGATCGCTGACGTTGGCGACGTTGGAGGAAATTTTCATGCCGGTGAATTGGCGGACATCGTGCAGGGCAGATTACCTCCCGTACCAAATCTACGACTCGGCACAAGCAATCTTCTCCTCCGTAGCAGGGTTACTGGCGACGCGGGAAAGTCTCGTGACGATGGGTGTCGCGCGCGCGGACGCGTCAGTCTCCGATGCGCTCTGGCTGTCCGTGGCGAGTGAGACGGTCAGTCGGGCTGCGGGGATACTATTCACTTGGCGGTTCGGTGGATCGGCTTTTCATACGGACTGTAAGCGGTTCCGGTTCCTCGCGGACCTCTTCAACGATGCGGGACTCTTGCTCGGCACGGCATCCAGCAATGTCCTGCTCGCCGACCGTCCAATACTTCGCGGCGCAGTGGTGATTCTCGCCGCATTGCTTCGCTCCCTGTGCGGCGTCTGCGCGGGCGCGAGTAAAGCCGCCCTCACGAACCACTTTGCCCGCGACGACGCGTCCGTGGCCGACATCAACGCCAAAGACGGGTCCCAGGAAACCGTCATCTATCTCCTCGGTCTCCTGCTCGGCACCCTGCTCGTCCCACTACTCGACACTCCCGCAGCCATATACTCCGCCCTCGCGTTTCTTCTAGCCTTGCATCTCGCCGCAAACTATCGCGCCGTCAAGAACGTCCACATGCGCACCCTCAACCCTCAACGACTCGGCATCGTCTTGCAGTCCTATAGGGATGGTGGTGGTGGTGGTGGTGGTGGAACAGTACTCACTCCGCAACAGGTCGCGCGCCAAGAATGTCTCTTGTGGCCACAAAGGACGGCGGCCTTTGACATGACCTGGATCACCGAACGCAACCTGCCGCGCTTCTTCTCCACTCGGTCCATCAGTAGTCAGGTCGACCAGACTGTCGGTACCGCATCAATCATTGAGGATGACGACGACGACGACAAGACAAAGGTCGTCCTCGCTATGGACGACAAGACGGGCCAGATCGGCGTCACGATGAGGAGCGACGCCACACATCTCGATCTCGTGGCCGCACTCTTTGCACTTGCACTTGCACAGAAGACGGACGATCCAACACACGCCTGGCATGAGTTTCAAGAAGCCATGCGCGCAAAAGATTGGGATCTCGAGAGCGACGCCCTCGCTTTCAGTGGATTGCGCTTCAATTCGACAAGGTCGCGCAAGGATCGATAAGGAAGTTTTTCTCTTGTTGTGATGCAGTGTTCAATAAACTAAATCATGCAAATATGTATATGAGATCTAACCAATGGTGGCAAAGAAGGCACGACCTTGAGCACGTCGCCACAGCGCAGTCCCGGCATAGCCAGAAAAGACGTCGGCAAACGGTGTCCAGAGGTAGATGGCCACGCCAAGCACAATATAACTGGTGATGAAGACAACCAGGACGTTGGCCCAGTATGGCACGCTCTTTGTCGCCAACATGACGCACAGCCAGGATCCCCAACTCCAAAAGATGAGACCGTGGAGCAGGTAGATGGAGTAAGAATAGTACCCGAGCGCTCGCAGGATTCGCAGACTGAAAATCTTCTGCATCGTGTAGGAAAAGTCGCAGATCAAGATGATGCCCGTGGCAGCAAACAGGGAGTAGAGCTCAGGCAGGTTGAAAGCTGGATAAGCCCTTCGTGGTGTTTGGCCGATCGGCAGTCCCGTCAACAGGTCTGAATGGATGTTGTACTCAAGGTTCGAGAAACTGAATGCTGTCACCTGTTGAAGGTATTGTGATGACATGCTCAGCATGACTATGAGCCATATTCCAAGGACCATCAGTCGTCTGCGCCATGCTACAGCTCCCCAAGTACGGTAACGATAAGTGGCGTCCAAGTCTGAAATGGCAAGCCCGACCCAAAAGTACGAGCCCCAAGACAGAGCATACCAGGAGTTGACCATGCAGAAAGCGTAATATCCGAATCGTTTCCATGGAGTTTTAATCTCCCGAATCACAATGACTCCAAGGAAGATTGTCCAGGACCCTTGAATGCTGACGGGCAATGTCCAAAGAACTCCGGTGCAGTAGTTGTAGATGATCTGTGGCAATTGTGGTGGTTGCACAAAGAGCAAGGCGATGTATTCGTTGACGAACCAACCAGCGTTCTTGAACTCAACCGCATATGGCCACGTCGACCATGTCACAGACGCCAGATATTGCAGCCACTCGATCGCACCGACTCCAATCAGGAAGTATTCGAGTGCAACGGCACACAGAACTGGGAACGCCAATCGTGGTATACGTCTGAAGGTCGAACCGGCAAGGTCTTGCAAATGTCCTGCCTTCAGATAGCGGACTCCGATGAGACGTGAGGAGAGAATGAAGAAGACGCCAAGACCAAAGTTGGCATTGAAGAAGACCGGGTTGATTGTGAATCTGATCCAGTGAACCCAGCCGTACTTGTCGCCCCCGGGCACATCAGGCTCCAGGAAACCCGGATAGAATGTCAGGGAAAAGTGCACCAACGAGACCAGGAAGCAAGCCAATCCACGCAGTCCATCGAGGTAGTCGAATCGAGAACTCGTCTTGAGCACAGCTGCTTTTTCCTGCGCCCTTGCAGGGGGCGTTTTGCCAAAGAACCTTCTCCAAAACATCTTGCCCGGTTTTGCAACCTCTTGAAACATTGACTTCTTTCGTTCCCGCGGCGCTTCCTTGTCGACAGCCTGGAAGGCGACGGCAGATTCGGGCTCTCGGTTGACCTCCTCAGACGGCCTTGTGGGCAAATTGGCATAGGCTTCTTCAGTCTCCTCCTCCAGCGAAGCTTCGCTATTGGATCGTGCTCGTGGTGTTCCAGGCGTGGAATCGAGCATATTGGTGTTCTCGTCTTCCTCGTCATCAACGTCAGGTCGACCCATGTCCTGCATTCGCGACGGTCCTCGTGAGCTGGAAGATGGACCGGACACACCTTGCGCACTGCCAGGCCGCGAGTAGTACATCGTAGGCAGAGCTGAGGCGATGATCTTCGAATTCTTGTTGCTCGCGAGAGATCGGAAACCACGGACGGAATTCTGATCGGGTTCATTAGTTGTAGCGAACGAAACGATCGAGGCGGCATCTGGATCAATCTCCTTCGTCTTGATCATGGGTTCACCTCGCTTATTTGCTCTCTTCTCCTGCTTCTCCGTCTTCTTCTTCTCCTTGACCATTTCCCGTGTGAGTTCACCGTGCAAGGCGAATCGATCGAGCTTGTAGGTGTAGGCACCAGGGTGCACAGGCCTGTCGGCCTTGGGAATAGAGTAGTGTCGGACCAATCGTCGGATGACGGCGTGTATGATGAGTAGGGCGAGTGTGACGCCGGTAATGCTCACGCCATAGACTGCCCAAGCCGGAGGTTTGTACTCGACCAACACGAGCTTCCACTTTTGCGTGGAATCTGCCGCGAATTCAGACGAGACCCGCAAGGAATAATCCTCTGTGCTGCAAGAAGCAGTTTGCAGGATCGCACATTGCGCCCCAAAAGCGTCATGGGTAGAGGTGATGGTGGAGTTGTAGAAAATCCTGATGTATCCGACCCAGGCTGCGATTGGTGCCTCTGGCGGTGCCATCAGTGGTGAGGCGAGGCCGGTAGACCAATGTTTAAAGTACACCGCACCGGGGACCGATGGCAAATGGTGCTTGTTTTTACTGATGCTCGCATTGACTGTTGAGTTCAGGACGGTCGAGAAGTTCACAGATTTAGGAGTCCAATCGAATCGCCATTCATTCATGTCATTGGCAGACTCCGAGATGTTTGCAAATGTGAAATATGTCGGGTCGACGCTTCCTCCAGGAATGTCTGCCTTGAAGCGAGCTGAAGACAAGTTTGCTGCACCAGCATCGATAAGGTCCACCTGTATACTCTGAGAGCCATTGAAGCGATAGTACATGGACAATGTCGAGGTCCCACTGTTTGCGTCAGACTTGGCCGGCTGCAAAGCCGCTCGGAAGGAGCCATATTGGATATCCTGACGAGACGTGCGGATACCACCGCCCATGACCAGGTGATCGGGTTCGGCAGGATCAACCCGGAGTTCGAGCTTGCCGGAGTCTTCGAGTCCGATGTTTTTAATGGACGCTCCCTGTCGATAGATGGTACTAAAGCCAGACTCGTACTTGTTGATGAAGTTGAGATCAACAAAGTCGACGTTGCTCGCCAGGGCAGTGGCATCCGTCTCGTTGAAGTAGAGAATTGTTGTATCGGTCCACAAGTCATTCGTCACCGGGTCCAGATATCCACAAGCACAGTTGATGTCTCTGCCGAGAACTGTCGTCAGTGACGCGACGAGAATCGTCCACGGCAGCACAAAACGCCCTCGAGTGATGTGAACCATGGCAAGTACTCAGGCCCTGTTGCAGCCGCCGGTATTCGAGAGGTCCTGCTTGAACAGGCGCACCGCTAGCGAGTCTCTGGAGCCGGTAAGCAGGGCTTGTCTCGCTGTGATGAGTCGAGGAAAGTAAAGAGCGTGGAATATGTCTCCTATGGGAACAAGAGCAGGAAGGGAGAGAGAAGAGTCGAGCTGAATATCATATAGAGACGAAGAGAGGCATGGATGGAAGCTGCTCTCAGACAGCTTCTACCAGCCCCCTCTGCTCCCGCAAGAAGTCGTGTGTCTGCCTCGAAGCAGCAGCAGAACCAGCAGCTAGCAGCGCAGACTCTCTCCCCTCCACGCGCTCGATCGCAAGGGAGAGAGGGAGAGAGACGAGAGCAAGAGGAAGAGGCAAGGAAGAGCAAACGCTGCACTCTGCACCATGGCCAGGAAGGGAAGCTTGTGGATGCCAGAAGCTGCATTCGGTGCATCCCGCGTGTCCTGGAGGAGTCTCCATACGGGGATTGCCAGGCAGGCCACTCGTGGCACAGTTGCACAGGGCGGATCCCTCTTCCCAAAGCGCTCGAGCCTTGCAGCCCAGTTGTCCCGATTGGGAAGTGAGAGGTGGAATTCCAGGATTGATGTCACCTGGCAGGCTGTGGCGGCCACAGACAAGCCTCTCTCAGCACAATCAAAGCTCCGAATGAACCTTCTTCCAAAGAGCAGCGGGCCCGGCTTCAGAAATGGGACATGAGGTTCACGTGCTCAAGTCTGGGCTCTCTTTCGAGTTCGAGCTTCCCTTCAGAACTCCCTGTCCCAAGCCTCTGCGCAGATCATGGCTGCCACCAGCGGGCCTCCAGGGACGCTCTCTGGCATGAGCAGCTGCAGGCGAGCAAACAGACGTTCCGCATGCGGTCACACAGGCGCTGGGTCTAGTCTGAGCTTCACTTTGCTGCTGGGCCCAGACATGCTCCACCTGCAGCAGCTGGCTGGCCTGTCACTTTTGACTTACCACGCGTGAGGTCGATCTGCCCATACCAGCCGCCGGCCGGCCGGCAGTCTGATCATGAGCAGCAGCGTCCACCCAACATTCTCCAGCACTAGACAGCTGGGCCAGGATGAAACGCGTGGGAGGGATTTCCGCAGCTGATGGACCGAAGAGGGAAGAAGCTTCGACGTTCTGGAACGCACCGAATGACGGAGGCGTCTTCCTTTCGGCTGCTCCCCCATGTGAGAGGCTCCACTTGCCATTTTGTCTCGTCTCCCGGCCCGGCTGCTCACGCACACACGCAGGCAGACAGACAGACAGACAGAACACTTGCCCTTCCACACAAGGCTGCAGAGACTGACTTGGGCAAGATCATTGCAAATCTTGTGACTCCCCCTTCCATCTACGCACTCACTCCAGTTCTTCAGCGCAATCACATCTCCATTGCTTCGACATAGTGGCAGCGTTACAAGTCAGAGGATAGCAGCACAGAATTTGAGAACCCTTAAAAACAAGAGATTCACGGCACGGGACGAACCTTGTTTTCTAAAGCCACACCGACACCAGGACACGGCACAGGTCGATCCTTCACAAACAAGTCCGCACAGTGTGCGCTGCACGAAGCATACCACAATAAGTGACAGGACATGTATCGATTGTCTGATCAGGTCAGGGACCTTGCCTTGAACTATGCAGATGTGCATATACAACAAAAGAGTCGTCCCCGGGCGTTGTGCGAATTCGATGGGGAGAAATGGTCACCAATCGAGGTTGTGGACGAGACGCAGCTCAATCAGATGCAGCCGACACTCAGGAAGCTGTCCCTCTTCTCACAAGCCAAGGACTCTGCATATTCGAGCACGGCTGGATCGTCTGTCGGACACAGGTCTCCCGAATTGCCCTCTTCCTCTCGTCGTTCGATCGAAGAGTCTCCGATGCAGGCCGACTATGTCGATTTGCAGTCCATTCCGCAGGGAACACGAAGAAGCTCAGCTTTTCACATTCCAGAGCTCGATCTGGGGCGATTCAGTAGTTCCAGCCAGGCAATTCGAGAGGAGGATGCGGATGACGGCGTCTCACAAGAATTTCGCTCACACGGTCTTGACGAGGAGGAAGACCATTCTGCCGAGGCGCAAGACATCTTGCGCGACATGATTGTCCAACAGAGATCTGATTCGAATGCTGGTGCCACAAGAAGACCTTCGATTCTTGCCTCTCCATCATATCAGCGAAGTTTGACCAACTTTTCAGATCTCGCCATATCCGAGGTCGATCTTTCCGAGGAGGTGCAAGAATGTGACCTTCAGCTGGCACGCCGACATATCTTGAGTGCTTTCTCAAAGCAGTTTGAGGCGGAAATTCTTTCGAAAGAGCCTCTTACGACTTTCAGCGTGTACTCTCGCGCTGAGGAGTACGTGGAGATGCTTCATGTGGTTCTTGTCCTCGAGTCCAGGACGGTCTTTTGGAAGAAACTCGGTTCCTCAAAGCATCCACTCGACAAGGTCACCTCGCTACCATATTGCTGGGAAGCAGATCTCGACTTGGCACCGCTGTCACTGGACTCACCACGAGTTACGGAAGAAGTCCCATGTGTAATCATGGATCAAGAGTTTTACTCCACCATTCAGTGTGATGACCACAATGACGAGTGCCGCAAGTGCAAGGGTCTGGCTTCTCAGGACGACTGCTTTGCGTGCGACGGTACGGGCATCTTCAAGAAGAAGCCGTGTGTGATGTGCTCAGGCCAAGGACAATACTTTTGCACGACGTGCAAGAATGCCGGGCACGTTGCCTGCAAGACCTGTGGCAGTAGTAAAGGACCCAGACCGATCCTGCGTCAAGCATACATCACCTGTACTCGAGAAACGGTCATTTCGCCGTCGATCGAGGTGGAAGGCGACAACAAGATCTCGCTCATCACGACCGCTCGCAACCTGGCACGAGAAACCATTGAGCAGGAAAAGTTCACCGATGGGACGTTGCCGGTAGCAGCCTGTGGTGTGCTCATCCGTCAACGAGGGCACGTCATTTGTGCGACCGACATCAGCTCCGGTGCCCGGGGACTCTTTGAGGTGATTCCCGAGATTGATCGGGTCGAGTTCAAAGGACAACTGGCACCGTTACCCCAAGCAAGCAGTCGCCCGGCATCCATTCGCTCCACCAACAGCAATCGCTCGAGCGCCTCAAAGAAGGGTTCCTGGTCGAAGGGCGGCGGCAACAAGAAGCAGCAGCAGCAGCAGCAGCGGGATGAGGGCGACGCGGACGATGGCGCGTCCATCATGTCGACCACCTCATCGAGGCTCAAGAATATGTTTAGGAGAAAGTAAATTGCGTCTGTCTCCCTTGGGGTTGCGGTGTGTGTGTGTGGACAGTATATCTTCAGAGTAGCAAGCATCTTGAGCATAGCATCAATCATTTAACCGGTCAATGACATCAGTCAATCTTGTGCAAATTTTGGGATGAAAGTGTGCCGAGAATTCAGCTTCACAACCTACAGTGTTGAGTCGTGCGGCCTAGACTCACATTGTTGTAACAGACAAAGATAACAATTCAGCAAAGATCAGTGGAAAAATGGGTGGATGAAATGATTATGATGCTATAAAGCTAGGGACAAGGAAGACATATGACGGGGAAGAAAAACCTACACGTCGTCCTTCTTGACGGTGGATCGCGCAGTCGGATTCCACTTTTCATACTTGGTCAGCTCGCGGAAATGGGAAAAGAGACCCATGGCGGCGAGAATGGTAAAGTAAATGGGCATGCCGGCGCCATAGACGCAAATGGTGACCCAGGAGGTGAATTCCGAGCGGTTGCGGATGGTAAAGCCCGTGATGATGACGAGGGTGAGGACGTTGTAGATGAGGATCCATGCGGAGAGCGGGTACCCAAACAGCGCGTGGTAGACGCTCGCAATGTCCTTGGGCGGCTGCACCACAAAGTTGCCCAGCAGCAGCGCCGAGAATTGCGTCAGGATGTAGAAGAAGAGTTCGCGAAAGACGAGCAGGACAAAGATGCCGAAGCGGGACTTGATGTTGGCACCCGGTGCGCCCTGACGAGCGGCCAGCGTCGCGTGTCGAATGGTCACTTGGAACCATCCCTGCGCCCATCTCAGTCGCTGCTTCGTGAAGGCCTTGACCGTCGCCGGCGCCTGCTCATACGAGACCGTGTTCAACTCGTGCACCATTTTGGCACCGGCCGCGAACGCACGCAGGGTCGAGTCAATGTCCTCCGTCAACATGTGACCCTGCATCTTGAGTTCTTTCAGCAAAGAGGCACGCCAGTACCCATTCGCACCACCAAAGAGACCGAAACCCTGTGCGTGAGCACGACCCGGGTGAAAGACGGCGTAGATCATGTCAAACTCGGCCGAGATGAGCTTGGTAACCCACGACTCGTCGTAGTTGTAGACGACACACCGGCCCTGTACAATGTCTGTTCCGTCACCCCTGCAGAATCGTTCTGCAGCCCATCGAGGTCCGTGTGGATGAGGATAGTGATCAGTGTCGTAGATACCAATGATGTCCGATTTGCCCTCGTTGGTCAAGAAGTAATTCAGATTGTCCGCTTTTGACTTTGATTTGGTGACCTTGATGACTTTGAGATTTACATACTGCTCGCACAGCTCCTGCAGTTCAGTTTCGAGCGGCTCGATCGGGTGAGGTGTGTTGTATACGACGTTGACTGTGATTTTCTCCTTTGGGTAGACAATTTCTCGCAGTGCATATCGGATTTGTTTCTTGATAATGTCCTTCTCGTTTGGCAGGTATGCCACGATGACGAGATCCAGAGTCGGCAACTTTTCATCTGGTGTTGGGAACTGGCCCGTCTCCCGCAGACGTCGCACAGCCCGTCGGGCATCCTTAGAAGGCGTGATACAGTGCGATGCCTCGATCGTGACCATGGTGGAAACAATAAATGCCAAGAATAGGTAAAAGTACCAAAAGACTTTCGTTGCCGATCTGGGTAGCGTGACATAGAAGAAGATGGAAAAGGCAAAGTAGCAGACTAACATGGTCCACGGAGTCCATTCTTCCACCCACGCAGACGCCCTCAAAAGGCCGTACTTGATTCCGGCCTGTGCTCTACTCCTCCGAGCATGGGCTTGGCGAACAGGAGAGTCCGACTCCAACTCGTCGTCGTGCTGCAAATCGAGATGTTCGGTGTATGGAGCACCGGCCTGCATTTCGTATGACTCCTCTTGGGTGAAGAGTACTTCATTACTGCCTTCATCCGCAGCACGTTGCTCATCCGATCGATGTATCGACGAAAGATCCATGTTTGTGGTGCCTGTAACTCAACGGACGGAGACTAGAGCCAAAGTGCCTGCAAAGGTATAATGAGCGTGGGATTCGAGCTGAGAACTCTGGAGCTTGACTGTTGAACGTGTGCAGCTCGTCGTGCTCGATGTTATAGGATACTACTCGACTGAGCATAGCGCGCATATGCGACTAGCACGCTATCAAGGCTGGCGCAGTAAGAACAGAGAAGCAGGCAGCGACTTGCCAGATGCGGTCACGACGTCTCCATGGGAACGCCCTGCAGGACGTCGATCGATACAGGTGAGCCTTACCAGCCGCAAAGGCCAGGCAGGGCACGAGTGAGCTCGAGAACCGTAGAAGCGACCCTTGTGTGCATGCTTCCATCTGAGCAGAGGGAGAAGATGGAAAAGGAAAGCGGGCGTCACCCAAGTGGTGGCTTGTGACACCTTCCCGGCGGCGGGAAAAAACTTCCGAAGATTCCACGTTTGGACGTGCGCCACCGTCATGCCAACCCGGGGCTTCCTTTCGAGTTCTTGCCCGATTCGGACGAAGCGGGTGCAACTTTCAGAAGCGTCGGCGCCTGGATTCCTTGTGGAGAAGTGAGTGGTTGCGGTGTGCAGCGTGTCATGCGTGTCCCTCCATTTTCGTTGTGCAGCTACCGGCGCTTGTTCTAAAGCACCCAAATGCCAGCCAGGAAAGTCCTTGCTGGCACGCGCGTGGAAGAGCTCGACTACCTGGCTGGTATGACCGTCTCGAACAAGCAGCTCTGATCCCGGCGAAATATAGTCTTGACGAGATTGACACCTTCTATGGCCATTACATTATTTGCTCCGTAAAACATTGCTGCCGGACTTTTCGTAACGACCAATCTTCTCCTGGATATCAGCACACGGGAACGTGTTGATCGACTGGCTAGCTTTCAAAGTTAAATACCTCTTGATAATAAACCTTCTCAACCACTCGAATCATGCCAGCAGAAACGACCGGACTTACAGCTCCCGAAGATGAGCGACTCGACGACGCAGATTTTGTTGGTGCAGAAGTCGAGGGCAACCGGGTTACGCAAGGGTTGAACAAAATTTTTGGCTCTTGGGATGCTCACAGAAGTCCTGACGAGCCTCAACAGATTGTAGGATATCTCGAAGGTCTTAAGGGTCTGATTGCATTTGAGGCCTTTCTGTGGGTGTTTATGCGCACAATAGTGCCGGGAGCTGTCTTTGAGAGCTTATCCGAGAACGCGTCCCCTCCGAGATATCAGTCCGTCCTCCGAGAGATCTTTTCTCCGCTCTTCTGGGATGGAAATCTGCAAGCTTCCTTCTTTGTTATCATCTCTGCGCGTTTGATCTGTCTCCGATTTCTCAGAGCACAAACCGCAGAATCGATGGCCGGCACTCTATTCCGACGAGGCATTCGACTTTGGATCCCAACTGCAGTAGCACTGATGTTTGCCACTGTCATCAACCACAGTGAGGGCTTCGATGCTATCAGGCACAATGCCGAAATCTTGGGCAACCACATACCCGAAATACCTTACAAAATACCAAATGCTTGGGCATACTTCAATTCTGTTTTCAACTTGTTCTGGTACATCGATGCCACACAAGCTGGAGTCAAAGCGTTTCCCACTGGAATGCTCTGGATCGTTCCAATCGTCTATCAGCAGTCCTTTACAGTCTACATGGTGATGCTCATGTTCCCTTATATGACCAAGGATTCTCGAGTCTGGGGACTTGTGGCTTTCATCGTATGCGCCTGGTGGGTCGAGAGTTGGGCGTGGTACTCTTTGACTGGCCTGCTCTTTGCGGAAATTGTGACCAACATGAACTTCATCGAGTATGCCAAGAACGGAATCAGTCTTCCTAAGACTCAGAAAAGGTTGTCGTACTACTGGGTAGCAGGATTCTTCCTGGGCACTGGCATCATCCTCAAGTATGTCTACGAAGATGCCTTCCCCAACGCAATCAACAATGAACTCATTGTCCACACGCCCATATACGGAGGAGGACTGAACCGGGACTATGACATAAATCAGCCACACCAGCGAGTCTCATCCTGGTTCGTGATTGTTGGTGCTCTGCTCTTTATCGAACTCAATGTGTTCGCCCAGAAACTGCTGGCTAATCCAATCTCGCGCTATTTTGGACGCATCTCTTTTGGGTGGTTCCTCACACAATCAGCAATCATTTACACTATCGGACTGCAGCTGAATCTTAGATTGCAGTACATAGACCACTGGACGCCGCCATTGGCACAGTTTGTAACGTTCCTGGCGTGTCTCATCACGACTATCGTCGTGGCAGACGCATTTACCAGGCTCGTGGACAATCCTTCCAAGTGGTTGGCTGATTGGTTATTTGCATGGATCCGACGATAGGTGTATTTGCACAACATACATACTGCAAAGCATATTGCTCTGAGAGTGTGCCGATCGAGTCTCCTGTCAACGTTCTGTTGTAATGCACAGTCTCGTGCAAAGATGCCTTGACCTGCTGTACAGGGCGAAGTTTGCCAGCTGATCACAACAGCTACCGTGGCTTTACTGCATTATCTGTACATATGCTGGGTTTCAGATAGACTGTCTGTCTTCCAAGGTTGTTGCAGAATACTGGCGCTCGCTACTATTCACTGGTGATGACGAAATAATACACCAATAATTGCATCATATCTTATCATACTCCAAACATCAGAGCTTATGTAGCTAATGATTGGCACCCTTGCAATGACTTGTCATATCGCACATTGGACCACGAGCTTACGGGCAGCCCGGCTGGCAGTTCTATCCGGGCGCAATCTGCGATCGATGCCAAGTTCCCAAGCTTGGCGGGCAGCCTTTGGATGGCTCCACGGACCCAGGTGCCGGTCCCGCGTATTCAGGCCTCTGGCGTCTGTGATCCCACGCTTTGCCATGCATGTCATCTTTTGCATGAAACTCGGGAAAACCTGGAAAGATTCCTGGGTCACCCGTCTCAGGGTTGTCTGAGCACTAGGTTTGGTCTTGTAGATCCTCAAGAACAGAATCTCCATCGCCCTCGTCTAATCTATCTGCTTGCTATCTGCCAAGCTGCCCCCATAGCTACTGGTCGCCAAAGCATCTTCTATCATAAGGAGGCATTTTCAGGACGCTGAACCAGTGGTTAGACTCGATTCGCTAGTTCTTGAAGAACTCACTGCATTCATCGCACAGTACCCAAAACATCTCTCGACTCCTACAAAAGCTAGCAGAAGATGTCTGTCCTTGTACAGAATGCGGTCGGCACAGAGAAACACAAAGACGTGGCTGCAACACCAATGCTAAGCGAGCAAGATAGTAAAGTGGTGCAATTCAATGTACATTCACGCACAATGTCAGATTCTTCGTTGAAGTAAGTGTTTGACAGTTCGACCGCAGCGGCAGGAGATGCTGACTACATCAGGTCACGGTTCAAGGAGGACTTTGCTGAGAAGCGAACAAATTACTGGAAGAAACTACTGGCTCGCTTGTCTAATTGAGTACGAGGGAACACGCACCCTGGCACACTACCTCAACCTATCCTCTTTATTTTTCTTTTTACAGCTCTAGCAGCTCAGCGACATGGCACTATAGATAGCGAACTTATGACTCAAGCTTAATTCTAACAAGCATTGAGATCCTGAAGATACAATCAATCCTTGGCTGTTCTGGAAATGGAAACATGCAGACAACTCTGCTTTGATCGATTCCCAATGACAGCCTCATTTGCTGGTAACATGCCTTTGAGCAACCTTTTCCAAAGTTCACGCTATGAAAATCTGAACCTATATCTCGAAGTTGCGGGCCATACACTGCATTGCCTTAAGATTCGCTGCTTCAGCTTTTGATCATGATATCTCTGCAACTAGTCTGTATGCTTTGTGCAACTGCAGGAGGTGTACATGTGGAGTCAACCAGTCCTGAGGCCACTGATGAGAGGACGGTTCGTGGATCTGCAACGAGATTCCGGGCGTACCTCGGGAGCGAAGCGCGCAACAGGTGCGGCCCGTCTTTCCGTGCTTGTCGCGGATGCAAGCCTTTCCGCTGTGGTACCCTCCCATGCCAGAGCTTCCAGCTTTCCTAGGTAGTCGTGCTGAAGCTCTCCCCTATCAATTTGCAGATGTCGAAAGATGAACATATATGTGCTATTATCACGATCCATCTTGAGACATCGGTAGGCAAGACGTCCAGGGCTTTGTGCGGACGTCCAGCTTGCGCAGCATGGCGACGAAGCCGACTACACTTTCGCCAGATTCTGCAAAGACAGACAGTATCGATCGTCGAGACAGACCTGGTGGACTGAGTCGTGTACGCTCCCGAAGTGTCTCGGTTAACAATATCCCCACGGCACAACCTGGTCGATTGCCACGACCGAAAGGTCCCCGCAGATCTTCTGGCATCGTCGATCGATATGTGCACTACTCGAAGCAAAATACTTGGCTCAATCCTCTAATCATCATCTTGCTCGTGCTCGGCCTGTATCTGATCGACCCTACACCTTCGAACCCAGCTTCACATGCAATCTTTGTGAGTTATCCGATCGAGGGCACGAACCCGACATACTATGCCAAAGGTCGTCTGGATGGTGTCTTTATGGCTTTCTATGTGGTGGTCTTCACCTTTACGCGTGAATTCTGCATGCAGTGGATCTTGGCCCCTATTGCACGAAGATTTGGCTTGACCTCTGGCAAAGCTCAGCGATTCATGGAGCAGGGGTACACGATCATGTACTTCACCTGTTCCGCCAGTTATGGTATCTGGGTCATGTCACACACAAAGATGTGGTACTTTAACACCACCGAATTTTATGCAGACTACCCTCACAAATATCACTTGGCCAACTTCAAGATGTACTATCTGTGCCAATTCGCATATTGGCTGCAGCAATTTATCGTTCTTGCACTACAACTGGAGAAACCTAGGAAAGATTATCACGAGCTCGTTGCACACCATATTGTGACCTTACTGCTCATTGGTCTTTCGTACAAATTCCACTTTACCTATATCGGTCTCTGTGTCTTCATCACCATGGACTCTTCGGACATTTGGCTTGCACTGTCGAAGAATCTAAACTATATCGACTCGTCCTTTACTGGTCCAGTCTTTGCAGCGTTCATTGCCATCTGGTTCTATACCAGACATTATCTCTCACTCATCATTCTGTGGTCCGTTGTGACGGAGTTCGAGACGGTCGGGCCTTGGCACCTCGACTGGGAAGCCGAACACTACAAGTGCTGGATCTCTCAGTATGTTTGTTTCGCCTTGCTGGGAGCGATACAGTTGCTAAATGCTTACTGGAGTTTCTTGATTCTTCGCATTGCCTACAGGTTTGTGGTGGAAGATGTGGCAAAGGATGACAGAAGTGATGATGAAGAGGAAGAGGACTCTTCGAACGAGAAGAAGGCATCATCCGGGAAAAAGACACAATAGAGTGCTATTGCAAGGCTTTCGATTATAAGGAGATATATCTAGTAATGGCTATTCGGAATGCTCTGTAGACTAGGGGTATTGTTGTAGCTCGTCTCTCATTGATACAGGCAAATAGCCATGCGTTACTGCCTAGTCCAAGCTCATACTACGTCGCTCCGAGATTCTCGGCACTAGTGCGGCAATTCATGTGCGTCCATACAGAATTTTGTGGGGAAAGCTTTCCCGATCGATCATGTCAATGCATAATGACACGAGCTGAGAGGCACATTTTTTACAGGATCTCGACTGGTCTATTCAGCAGCGTTCCATGGCTGATCCTTCTATTTAGTCTTATATGGACAAGCGCTCGAACGGAGGAGAGAGGAGTGGTACGCTGGAAGATAAAGAGAAAGCTGCAAGCGAAGCAGCTGAAAAAGCGGCCATCCTGGAATTCAAGCGCTCGGGAGACTTTGACATAATCCGGAAGGAGACCCTGCGCAAGTGGCAGGACTCGTCGGATGGTCTGGCGTTTCGCGAAAAGCTGAAGGGGATCGTGGACAAGGAAGTCGAGCGCGACCATTCACTGCTGGCGCGTGACCGAGGCAAGGCGGCGACATTACTCGGTGGTTCGGTCGAGCGCACGCAACTCTACCCGGAAGCGAAACTGGCTGCCGCGAAGAATATATTCCAGACGGAGGAATTCAAGAAGCGCATCTATGACTCACTGAAAAAGTACTATGCCACACAAGGTGCAGAAATACAGCCGGCCGAGACGAAAGCGACTAGTGATGGGACGAACGACAAGGAGAATACGAGCGCCCACGATGCGGCCATGGCATTTATTGCACGGGAGCAGGGAACTTGATGTGCGAAGACTATCCACTTGTCTAAAGCACTTTACATGAGAGGTATCGAAATACTGAGCAGTCCTGAATCACCGACCCAAGAATCGCTCTATGCCATCCAAGACACTGTCGATACCGGGACTAAGTGAAGATGTGCGCTCGCGGAAGAGACCGTTGAGTGCGCGCACACTGGACACGACTGTAGCCAATTGCGGGAGATATTGGTTCTTGGCGTACCTTTTGTCCGTCAGTCGAAATTCAAGTGCGCCTTCGGGCAGGAGAGCTTACCAGAGGAGACTGGCGATCGCACCAAACAGTGCAACAAAGCAAAAGGTGTAGAAATGTACAATAGCTTCGTTGATTAATGCCACGATAAAGCATGGTTGTGGAACATGTGCTCACATTGCAATCGACTGTGGGACTTTTCCAGCTTTGCCAGCCTGGCTTCTAGTATCTTCACATCCGAAGCAGCCATCTCTACAATCTGACCCTCAGATCAGGCGACAGTCTGCAAAGTGATGTCTGTTCAAAAGTCCAATGCCATTCTTCAATTCTGCAGCGAATGTCCACCCCACAAAATGCGCGAATGGAGCTCTCGATGCACAACGCGAATTGTGTGGGATGCGTTCACCGCTTTCACTTTGGCGGCGCGTCTTAAGTTCACGACCTCGACCGGTACAACAAACATGTATGGCCATTATCGGGATGAGATAGGAATACATGGCGACAGACAAATCGTGATGCCGTAGATGGGCAGGAGGAGGATTGCTCAGAAGAACACTTTGGCACTATGGGCGGGTGCAAAGTCAGACGAGCAGCTACCCACGACCATACTTCGCTTCAAGGTGGATGTGGACAAGCTAAGGGCATGTCAGGCTCGTCGCACACTTTCCCATGACAGTATATCAACCTCCATCAGCAACGGGTCTGGGAAGCTGCAGTCTGTAGGCTCCATCAAGTCAGAAAGCTCGAGGACCTCGACCATCGATTCGAGCTCCGAGCATGGCGACGTCAAGCCGGTGGTCAATCCTCACCCATTCTTCACACGACCGAAGAAACCTGCCGGTAAATCAGGGAGCACTTGATCCTTCAGAAATAGGCTAATCCACGTAGGACCTGCATCGACGGACGGCCAAACTGAAACAGCTCCTGCAGAGGCGCATGGACCAAAGGTCGAGCCTCATTCGTTTTTCAAACCACGAACTACGACGAAAAGCACGACCACAACTCAGTCTGACACATCTCGACTCCCGAGAGCACATCTGTGGCGGGCGCCTATGCCGACAAGGGATACTATGCTTGTTGAAGGACGATTGAGTCAATCTATGGACTTGCATATTGCACCTTGTGCCATCACACGAAAACGAAAGAGACCTTCGGCGCCAGTGCCTGTCTCGAGTTGCAAGGAGTCTCAAAAGACATGGTCCAGACTTTGCGAGGTGTGTCTGGAGCGAGAAGCTCGTCAGTCGTCTGTATCCTCTGAAGTCCGGATACCGTCCTCCCAGCCAGTCATACACAAAATTGAGGGCAACCATAGTGCGATCCGTGCCCTTGTCAAACGTCAGAGTGTACTAGTAGAGGGCTATAATGAAGACAAGGGCTTGCTGTGGAATGTAAAGTTCGCTCCGCAATGTGCCGCAGAAGTCCTGCAGGATGGTCCGGAAGCGACGATCCTTCGAGACTGGTTAAAGACACGCCGACTCCTCAGGACAGACAGGCTCGACTTTGCTACGCGGAAGCATGGGCTGGCTCTTGACAGATATGCTCTCAAAGGTGATGACTTCATTGTCGATGACGAACTGGCACAACCTGCGACATCAGACATTGGCGCCGAGTTTGACCAGGATCACGAAGTTACACCTTGTCCGGCGGGTCGGGACGCTTTGTGGAAATCCAATCTTGTCATACTTTGTGGGCCAACGGGCTGTGGTAAAAGCGCAGCACTTCAAGCGGCGGCTGTCGAGCTGCACTATGAGATCTTCGAGGTCAATCCGACAGATCGACGTAGTGGCAAAGATGTGTTGGAAAAGGTCGGCGAGGCGTCCCAGAGCCAGATGGTCAACAAGCAGAAATCTGCCGATGGTACTCAATCAAAATCACTACTGCTTTTTGAGGAAGTAGACGTCCTTTATCGGGACGACAAGGATTTCTGGACGGCAGTCCTTTCACTCATCTCTACCTCGAAGAGACCAGTTGTGCTCACCTGCAACGATCACACGGCTATTCCGACTCAGCTAGCGATTCCCTCAATATTCCTGGATTTCAAGCTACCTCGCGAGCATCTCGCTCAAGATTACCTCACCGGCATCGCAGCACTCGAGCAGGTCAGCATCACTCGAGAGGAGATTCTAGACATCATCACTCATTGCAAGAGAGATCTCAGAGCGAGCATCAATTCGTTGCAGTATCTGTCATTGTTGAGTCGCGGCGCAAAGGCAGCCGAAGCCGAGATGATTGCTCAAGAACTAATGTCGCAACAAATGTCTGTCACTGAATTGTACGAGCCGACAATATTGCCCAGGCTATCCGGCAAGACACTACCAAAGAAACTCTTTGCAGAATACGCAGCTTTCACATCCGACGTCAGTTTCATCGATGTCTATGCGAACCAGCAGCGCTCGTTGGCACTGGAGGAAGCCGAAGTCTTTGAGAATGATGCGGAGGAACAACATCAGGCGCGGGAATCCAACAAGGACGATCTCGCGGGCCAGTGGATCGTGGCCGAACCATTCGGCCGCTTCACCAGACTCCATCCAGGCGATCGTGGGTTGCCTGCGGAACTGGCCTTTTTCCTGCAAGACTCCCTCTCCTCCCGCCGCACGCGCGCGCACTACCCTACCTGGACACTTTCTCACGAAACACTCTCCCGATCCTTATCCTCCATGGACACGCATCACGCGCGAAAACGCACGGACCAGGACCGCATGTGGACACGCATGATGGAGACATTCGACCCCTTCGCGGTCCCGGAAACATGGATCCAAGACTACGCCCCGCACAACGCAATCGATCGACCCCGTCTCTCGGGCATCCTCGCCGCCGACGTCGCCCCGTACCTCCGCACCATCGCCGCCGTCGAGCATCATCGCGACGGCATGGAACAGGCCGCACTCGCTGCACATACGGGACGGACCACGCGGAACACTATTTCCTCTGAATTCAATGCTATCGGGTGGCGCCGACCTTTCAAGATGGATCGAGAGACGAGGCGGGACGTCTTGAAGACGAAACTCAACCTGTAGGGATTGACGAATATATCAAATTATGGGTGCCGCATAAAATGCAAAGGGATAATTGAGCGTGGGCAATTTGTCGTGCATTTTGCATCGTTAATAAAAAGATTCCTTAAAATGATTGCTTTGCGGGATGAAATAAGATGGTGCATAATTTCATAGACAACATAGCATATTTTCCATAATCATATCATTCATGTACCAAGCTAGTCAATGTACCATCCTAGCATTTACGCACTCGCCTCCAAACTGCCAATATCGTGAATCTAATAGCCGAATAATCAATAAAGCTCGATGGGCAGGATAGTGAGAATCTGCTCCTGCTCCCGTGCGGCGAGGTAGAGCGTTGCCTCCCAGGCAAACCAATAATGCAGTGCGCAGAGTCCCGCGTGGAAAAGGGCAGACATGACGTCCACTTGCCACGGCACACTTCCCTTTGCGCGCACGGGAGTCTTCGTCTGTCCGTGAGCACCACCGACAACGGCGGCGCGGGCACCGAGTCGGTATGCGGCGCAGACGGTGTGAAAGACGGCCAAGAACCCGGCTTTAAGTGCCAACAAGGCATTCGCGTCCACCCAGTCCTGTGTGTTGATGTCCGAGGTGATGAGGTAGATGAAGAGCGGGATGGCGAGGATGGCGGAAAGGATGGTCACGCGGCGATACCATTGATCGAATACCGATGGAGTACCCGGTAATCCTTGTTGCGATTCCTCATCTTCAATAGACTCGATGGTGATGACGGACCCGTGCTTCTCGTCAACGGGTAACGTGGTGGTCGTAAAGTATGACCTGTCGTCGTCCTTCTTCTCGTCCATGAGTGGCGACACGGTCTGCGCGGTGGTCGTCTGATGAACGTGTGGCATGCCTGCTGCTTCGTGATGTGGCAACATGCTGGACTAAGTCTGCGCTATACCTGAGCACGAGAAGGACTACGGTAATGGTCGTAGTGCAGTTGTGCAGGAGAACGCCTGGACGAGCAGAGAGAGGGAGAGGGAGCGAGTGAGACAAGGGGAAGGGGAAACATGACGATCATCGCCGCCGCCCGCAAACCCGCAGGAAAGTGGCGATCACCTGCTCTGTGCAACATCGGCTCCACAAGAATCTCAGACTTCTAGTCTCTTACTATGGTACGTATACAGTCAGCAGCAGTATCCAGCAGCTAGCATGGACTGGCGAGTCAGCATTGAGGTTGACTCGACTTGTGTCAAAGAGATATCAAATGATTCACCGGAGGTCTAGAAAATTGATGGAAACCATCCTTATAGTGTAATTATGCTGGTCTATGAACAGAGTCGTAGCGCATTCCACGCAACATAGGCCATCAATGCCGTCCATGAGGGCGAGACGCAGCATTGGATCTCGAGGATGAAGAAGTGGTCAACACGGGACTTCTGCCAGAACAACCCGCGAGTCTACATGATCATTCGCAGGTGCTACTGCTGGCAATCTACTGGCAATCTGCCCTGCATGGGCGCTACTTATAGCAAAATATGTGCTTGTGGAGCGAGCATGTCATCCGTCACGGAGCTTCCCAACCGCCATTGCCCACAACGCTTGACTGTACAATGAACATCATTCGTGGACAAGTAAAGGAATAACTCCAGTTGTGCTGGATGATCCGGAACAATTCCAAACGTGCGCAGATTGTAGCATCGATCCGCATCAAATAAGAATATACGAAATGTGATTCGTTGCGTGAATTTGGTTGCTTTTGGCCGCTGATCACGCTGATCATGCTCATGCACGTGCACGGAAAAGAGTCCAACTGCCACGTGCACGCAGCTGTTCAGGCCACGAGGTGGAGTGGGAAGGAGCTCTCACATATCTGACCAATCATAGTGCCTGAAATGTCTGTAAAGGCTTGTTATTTCCATATCTATCCGCTGCGTTCCACAGCCGCTGCAGGTTCCACTTTCATCTCCTCAGCTTCTGACTCACAGAATCTAGAACTTCCCGAGGGTTACGTTCCCACTGGTACTTGCAACTGTGGTTATACAAGTACTTAGAAGTGCCACACATCTCATTCGATCGAGCGTATCACACGGCAGACGTTACAGGCATGGTCAGTCTCGATACAGAGTCGAGCTGAGGCATGCAGCTACAACAACCGCGAGCTTGTGCGCGCTGCCATCGCCTGAAAGTCAGATGTGAGCAGGCAGAGAACAGTAAAGAGTGTGTGCGATGCTCTTCGGCCGGACATTCCTGCGAAGGACGTCCTACTCTGCCTCACCACAGGGACAGTCAGAAAAGGACGAAGAATGCGCGGTCGGTGGAGGAATTGGCCAAGATTGTGCGGAATTTGTCGGAGAGTGTCGCGAGTCTGAAGGAACAGCAAGAGTGTCGGCACTCCCTCTTGTGGAAGACGCTCAGTGACGAGGCCCGTCTGGAGCTTTTCAACTATTACGCTACATACATCGCGCCGGCATGGCCACTCATCCGCATGCCAATTGGTCTCGAACCAAGCATCATCCTAGAATGCAGACCCCATTTCTACCGGTCCGCCTGTGTCGCTGCCATGACGCGGCTCGGATCACCCAACAGTGCGGAACTCGCGCGCGAGACGTACAAGTACCTGTGCGACATCAAGTTGTCAGACACGATCCCAACGCTGGACTTGATTGAGGCTTTTGTCCTCACCACCCTCTACATCCCTTTCCCACTGGAGGACGTCTTTCGCATCGTCTCCATGACCACAAATTTGGCGCATCAGACTCTCTTGGAGATTGAACAGCTGAGCGACCCACAATCTCAGTGTCTCGATGCCCTCGAGCTGGTGCGTTGTCGCATGTGCGTCTACCTCATGTGCAACAGCAGCCGCGTGTGGATGAAGGGCGGGCACCGTGTGATTGCATGGGGACCCGCGTACGACGAGGCACTGGCGAGACTGCAGGAAGGCGATGCGGTGGAACGCGCACAGGCAGACTGTGTCGTCAACATGCGCATCGCAGAGGGCATAAGTCTCCTTGGGGTCAGCGAGGCCGACGAGTCCACAGAGGCCGTCTTCCGTCGTTACCTCTCGGTCTATGCCGCCAAGCTCAACCGCTCACCTCCTACACCACCCATGACAACGACAACCCCACCCACGGCGACTACGGCCGACTTCACATACATCACGCCGGCCATATTTCGTATGATTCACGTCATGTCGTTGATTGAGGCGTACCTGGACATCTTTGAGGCCGGGGACGACCGCGTCAATGTCCCGTTGGCGTTTGAGGCTCTGGTACATGAAGGTCAGGGTCTGGTGGAATTCTTCACTGCGGTGCGCGACTCTGGCCTCTTGCTGCCATCATTCTACTACCTGCGACCCATCAAGGGCGCCATGACGATTGCGTACTACTGCAAGTCCTGGGGCATGCCGTACTTTGACGACCTCATCCGGCGCCTCAACCCGATCTTTGACGACATGGTGCTGGCGTTTCCGCCGCTCTTACCATTCCGGCAGGCACTCGGTCGCGTCGAGTCGTGGTATTCCAGTGCCGCGGTGCCCGAGTCACCGTCGGGAACCTCTTCATCGTCGCCGCCCTCCCTGGCCTCAAATACCACGCCTCCTGCCTTTTCGCCGCCCGCCCTGCTCCCGAATCCCAACGCACGGTCAACGCTCAGTCAGCTCGCCGACCGCGTGCTCGGCGCGACAACTCTCCTTCCGACTACTCCATAGGCCAATGCGGATCAAGGGATACAAGACCAGGTCATTGTATGATAGGTGTGGCGAGTCGATAAACTTTTGAGAAAAGTGGGGAAAAAACTCCTATTTTAGATATTTGTTCAGTATGACATGTAAGAAAAAGAATATATACTCCTCTTCACCAAGCCCAGCCACGGGACATGTCCCTATACGGAGTCGACAGTGGTCCAATACGTCCTTTTTGTTGAAGACGAATGATGATCTGTCTCGATCAACTTACGAGACTTGGAATTTGAGTAAAGGATAGAATTCTAAATTCATGCATACACTTCCAATCTGTCATGCATTGGCTAAGGTAAAATTTGCACGAGGATTATTCAAGGAATAGTGCAGCACAAAATTTCGTCGCAAGAGTATGATTTACCTTGGTTGCGGACAGAAAACAGAGAATAAATGATCGACCGCATGAATGGAAGGAAGATAGACTTCCTATATCATCATGATCCTAAAAATCGACCACACCAAACTCGCGTCAGCTGTAGCTGCAATCATCGCTCACGAGAGCATTTTCAATCTTGGGCCGTGGCATTGAATCATGACTTGTATTGTGACAGGACTCCAACATTGACGGCACATCTCGATCTATAGAGCGTCACGTGCATCGATCGCTCGATTGTATGCATGGCCATATGTGAACAGCCCCCTGAAGGGCGGCCACTTAATTTACAGAACGCCACTTGCTGCGTCACGTGAGTGCTCATTGTCAACCGAGTACTGGCCGGCGTTGAAGTCTGCAGACTTGTGACCGCAAGCCAGTCGATCGCGACTCTGATCCTCGAATATTCCCAATTTCACTAGCTACAGTTCCCAGGCAGGGGGGGCTTTGGAAGAGACCCTTTCCAAGGGTGACAGTGACAGCTTAACGGTTCTCTCTATTCGCGGCTCATTAAATAATTTGTAAGAGCCCCAAAAAGGGTGTGCTCCGTTCTCAAATCATTCCCCAGCCGTGCGCGCGGTGCATATAACACATCCCCTCGATTAGCAATGATTTTTTGACTATATATATATGGTTATCGTCAAGTCGTCCATTCTCTTTGCATGACTTCCTAACTCTCGGAAGCTCTGTACTCACAACCCTTGTCTCTTACGTTCATAGGATCATAGCGCACACAAAGGACAAGATATAAACACTTCCAGGACGACTTGTATGATTTGAATGAATGCATTGAAATTCCCCCATGACTATACAAACACTTGTTGCGCTATGAAGATTTGATATCTGCCCATGTGTATGTACATGCAAACATTTGTCATTACAGATCGTTAAGAGAAGGAACAGTCCTCGTGATCATACAGCTATAGGTACATACAGACAAGAATCTTATTCTTCTGCGATAAGATGAAGAGAGACTCAAAAGGTCTCCACGTAGGCCAGAGGGCTGTAGAGGTCGTTGGGACGGAAACCGTTGCAGTACGGCTGCTCTCCGCCGGCAAAGTTGAAGTTGGCAAACTCCTCGTTGGACATGGAGTGCTTGGCCGAATTGGCCGTGCTGTGCATCTGATCCATGTGCGATTCCAGAAAGAGCTGCGACTGCATGAAAGCCTGGTTCTGTGCTTGATTGGTGGTAGTGCTGGTGGTGGTGGTAGTGGGTGCAACAGTGGAGGCCGGACGACTCAGTCGTCGCTGATGCTGCTGGGAAAAGTGCTGCACATACGCTCCGTTGCTGGTGAAGAAATCAGGCTGGAAGAGCTCGCTGTCCGTGCCCGCGTGTTCGAGCGCCGAAAGCTGACCCAGTGAGCCAGACATGGTGTTTGGGGAGTACTGCGAGGAGATGGTGGATGTCGGCGAGCTCGCAGACAAGGACAGCTCCGGCATCTGCCAATTTGTCGTCGACACCTCGCTCTCCTGTTGCAGCAGATCGAGCGGGAAGAGCTTCGCCGTGGCAAAGGTAAAGTCGTCCGATGTGGTCAAGGACGATGGGGCCGGGACCGGAGCTGGAGCTGGAGCTGGAGCCAACATGCTGGGCTCGACGAAATGTTGCATGCCGAGCGAAGCCGCGCTGGTGGGTGGAGATGCACTGCAGATGGATGAAGGGTTGACCGTGCCATTCTCAAAGTTGGTCAAATCGTCCAGATTTGGAATTGAGATTGTAAACTGCTCGCGCGACCCAGGCGAGTCCTGTCGCTGGCTCTGTGCCGAGACTTGTGAGACGGTGCTCAATCTTCTGCGCTTGGACGTGTTTGGGAACAAGTGAATCTTTTGCTGATGCCTGAGGAGGAGATCTCGTCTCGCAAAGCGCCGACCACATCCCACGATATCGCCAGCCTGCTCACAACAGAAGGGTTTCTCCTTGGTGTGTGATCGCTCATGACGCTTGAGGTGCTCGAGTCGTGCAAAGGGTCGGGTGCAGGTGAGACAGACGTATGGTTTCGCTTTCGTTGCTGTATCTGGCGCAGTGGCCGTGTGTTCAGGTGCTGCAGTCATTGGAAGGGGTGCTGTCAATGTCAGGGAGACGAAAATTTGTCTTCCCGGCTGATGTTGCTACTGATCAAAGAGATCGAGAGTCCTCCGTAAATACAAGAAGGCGACGTGACTGGACTGCTTGATCGACTCTGAGTGAATCGAACTGAAGGGGGAGAGTGAAGTAGGACGATTGAGCCAGTGATTGAAGGGGTGAAAGGGCAGTTCAGCACGGAGGGTTGTGGGTGCTGCAAGGCGGATGCTGCAGAGATGATATAGAAAAACCCGGGGCGCAGGGGCAGGGAGCTTGTTGTAGAGCAGGATTCCGGGGTTTTGGGGTTTAGGGGCGGCTGACAGTTGTGGTTAACTTTGCTTCTGGTGGCTTGTTCGCATGAGTTCCCAGGAAATTGGCCTCAGACTTGGTGCCCGTCCAATCATGTCGCTGCATTGGTCAACTTGGGGACAGCCGCCCTAACTTTCTCTCTCTCACTCCCCCAGACTTTCCACCCTTTCCAGCCCAAGAGCCACTCACACAAGAAATGACCCGTCAGCCGATTCGTTGCGTCTTGCCTTTCGAGGCAGCTCTCCAGGGCGCAAGCCTGCTGTTGCCGCCACTCACCGGCACAGTCAGTACTTGGCTCGCATGCTTGCCTGACGACTGCCTTGCCTGCCTTGGCTAGCCTGAAGCACGCTCTATCCCAGGCTGCTCGAGCTCCTCTACGCAAGACATTGCTCGCGCGGGATGGCGTCTGGGGACAAACTTGGAAGCCCAGATTGGTGGCTATCCATATGATGTGGTGGATGGAGCCTCTTCATTTACGGCAAGGCCAGGGCTCATGGGCGCCTTTTGAGGTCTTTTTCTGTTTTGTGATGGGATCTGATCAGCTTTGCTGCCTAGACGTCGTCTGACACCTAACCCATATGCCACGAACAGTACTGGAGACGAGCATGCTGGGAGATTGCAATTGGGGCACCAGACCCTGGACCCCGCGCAGGACATGTTGGCTCGTCACTTCACTTGACCTTTTGACGCTCCCGTTCCTCGACGCTTCCCTACGGCTTTTACGGCAGCCGCTTTTCCCTCGCATGCAGCAGCAGTCCATGAAAGGGATGTCCTGGCGTATGTATGTGAACAAGTGTTTGTGCATGGCCCGTGCCAGGTGACCTAGCGTCTCGTGCACTCCACACACCTTCTTTTCATCTACTGCCACTCATGGCAGCCTTCATCTGCTCTCTTGCGTCTCTTTGACCTGTCAGATCTGCTTCAGGGTAACAGAGTTGCGTGCATAATCACCTGCCTCGCTCTATACAAGAGTGATAGACTGCAAATCTGTAGAAGGACTGGGACGGTCCGTTCGTCCTGCAATGCTTGATCGGGTGCTTACGAAGCAGCATATGAGTTCATGGCCACCAAACCACGGATACGTATACCGTGAGACCCATAACTTGTGTCCACAGCCACTCTTTCGTGGTGGTTGTCCAGTGAAAGAAGTGAACCCCGGAAAACGTGGCTGGCTTGTTCTCAGCAAATACGCGAGTCCAAGAGTGTTGAACTGATCGCGGGAGGCGCACGCACGTATTGTGAGTGTCTTGAAACTCCTGCTTAATGATTCGCTCAACAGGCTTGCCACCCAAGCAAGCATCCCATCGACCTCGTGCAGACCTCCAATCTCCGCTGCACCTTGGCGTCAGTGTGCGATTCTTGCCCTGCAAACTTTTAACGTGACCGACCAAAAGAAGAAACAAGGGGAAATGGGGACAAAAAAGCCAACACGATCCACAAGTAATGTGTTTGGCCGACTAGCCGTGCATCTCTAGTCGGATGCGTTCCAAGGTTGTTGTGTCCGTCCGTCCGTCCGTCCTCGCGTGCCTGCATTATTTGCGTGGGATATACGATACGGCAAGACATAGCCGTCCTTCGTACATCCTTGTGCTGGAATAGGCCAAGGTATGCGTCCCTGAACATGTCATCGGTGCGATCGAGCATACCGTGTCAGGAATGAGACCTTTTGTTTCCCTGTTCGTTGTCCGCATCCTAAGTTCCGCAGTGGTCCCGGGTACAGCAGCAGCAGCAGCAACAGAGAATGTGCAGATTCAAGGCTGAGTATGTAGCCGAGACATCCGAAGATGGGCTCCAGCCAAGATCGCCAGATCGATTACCCCATACTCTTGGCGTGGCTGCTAGTGGCTTGGATCGCGCGTGTGTAGGTACTTCAAGGTCGCAGCAGCTAAGGTGACCGATTCGTTCCAAGTTATGTTAAACGGGCATTGCTTATGTGGCGTAAGCATTCATTCGTAACCCTTGGGCTTGCGATGCACCGGGCACTCTGTAGCACCTCTGGCCATCGATCATTGATCATGCTGGTTATCGCCTAGTTGTCGTGCCTTTCGAAGATCAGCACTTGGAACGAGCTGAAGATGCATGGTCAAGTTATGCTTGCGTTTCTTGCCTGGTTTATCGATGGACTTTACATTTGGTTGGAGCCACGCAGAATAGCCTATTCGTACATCATGCTGAGACCTCGTATAATATATGCTGCATCAGAAACGGTCTCCGTAGATATTCCCACAGAGGAAGGAACACCGTGCCGCACGCGTACATAACGCTCGGTACACTGCTGGTGTGGTGATCGAGGCTGACACTTGGTATTGAACACAATGATGGCTTAAACCATGATTTGTGCCTTGAGCTAAATCGACCAGGCATTGGTGACTTTTTTTCGTGCTCGACCGCCGCGGGTCTATATTTCATAATCACCCATGTTTTCGCGTGTCTGTGGAGACACTAGCGATCTCACGGTGATGGCAACTGGTAGGTACCAGACCAGCTGTCAAAAAGAGCGAGGAGCCTCCACCCACGAGCTCTACAGGGAAGGTGAACGAACCACCGACACACGGCACCTCCACTCCGTCAAAAGTTCCAACAAAAGGTAATTCTCCAAGCACTGCAAGCTGGGGTCTAGCTAGCTGCAGCTCGTATATATGTGTCAGAATTACATGGCACAAACTTTGGATTTTCATTTTCCACCACCCGATCCTGGCTCTCTGGATGTGTACTTATCAGTGGCTGTGAACTCCCGTGATTGAGCAGGGTGGAACGCCGATACCCTGCTCGATCACAGTACCCGCAGCCTCTCACTTGGGCACACGACCGACGCCTCCTCAGTGCATAAGTCCACTTGACAGCAATCAGACGTAGCTTGGGATTGCTCGAAACTCATAAGTGTGCTTGTCAAACGGGTCCGTGTCATGCAGGTTGTCAAATCAAGGAAACGAACGATGTCTCGCTGCATGATTTGATGAATACCCTTCATGATGTGCCAACTGGCAGCTCCCTGCTTATGCGGCACGCACAGCCGCCGCATGCTACAAGATGACTACTCGTATGTATTCTTATGTCAGTACCTAAGCTTCATAGTGGTACTCATTATCGTGTCGACTCAGGTATTCCCTATCGAGCAATTTCTCGATGGCCTTCTTGATGTCTGGAATGTTAGGAATTCCCCTGCCCTTGACAGTATCGATCGTCGCTGCAATCAGCTCGGCATGAGTCTTCTTCTTGGCCGACTTCATGATGCGGATGATTGCTGCTTGAATCTCAAACGAACGATCTTGAATGACTCTTTCGTGCGTTGCTTGATTCTCCTCTGCAGTCTCCTTCATCTGGATCTGGTTGATCTTGACAATCTTCTTTGGATTCTGGAAATTGTCATTGACTTTGAAGGTGTCGGTATCCTTGACATCCTTGCCTCGAGGATTCTTGACCAATACCCGATTCTCTGGCTTACCGCAAGCCAAACTTTGCAGTGTGCGGACGAGTTCTTTGTCGTCCAGTCCGGTGCTGGCTTTTATGCTGTTGTAGTCAAGTGATTCTTCCGAGCCATTAAAGAGTAAGATAACGAGTCCCTGGAACAGCGAGACCATGAGCTCCTTATCTCCTTTCGGAAAAGACGCCTTGATCTGACAATGACCCAGCGAATGTCTCCACATCAATTTTCGACCATTATTTGACCTAAGATAGTAGTCCTGGAATTCCTGCAATGCACGAGACATCACTTCTGGAATTTGCACTTTAACTTCTGGATAGGTCGGCCACGAACCTTGGGACAAGACGAAGACCTCTAACGATTTGTTGGAAAAGTTCTTGCCGTAATCGCGTGAGATGTCCACGTCCTTGAACATTCCTTCCAGCTTTTGTGTGAAACCTGCACCACATTCCACTTTGAGCTTAGCCAACAGAGAGCGTTCGGCATCCGCAGAGGCTGACTTGTTGAGCAGCAGACGCTTTGCAAGATCCTTTTTGTAGAATGCCTCGAAGACGTCCTTGCTGGCAATGAAGCGGAAGATGTCCATCAAACGCGACATTTGTCTTTCCAAGTCGGATTCGTCGAACTTTTTGTTACCGGAGCGCAATACTGAATCAATGAATTTGGCCATCATCTCTGCAGGGACATCGCCACGAGAATTGATGAACGAAGAGAATTGATCACGAAGAGCTTTGGAGAACAGATCATCCGAGGCGAAGGACTCCTCCAGTACTTTGTCCATCTCCTCCTTGAACTTCAGCAAGGATTCAACCATTGTCTTGTCGTTTTCCTTGTCAGACAGAATTTGCAAACCACTCTTCTTGACATACTCAGCATAAGCATTTCTCATCAGCGCTGTCTCATGAACAAGCGCCAATAAGTCGTGCATTTGTCGTAGTCTTCCGGTATCCCTAGACTCAATCACGGTGTCGAAGCCTGCCACGATCTCTTGGGCGTTGTTCTTGATCAACTGTTTCTTGACTATATCGAGCAGTGCATTCTTGGTCGCGGGACGCAATAGCCTGTCCCCAAGTTCGCCTTCCATGGCTATGCGGGACGAGATCAGATCAAGCCTTTCTGTGGTTGCAAGATCATGAGATTGATCTGATTGTGCTTGAAAGAACTTGTCAGAGTGCTGCAAAAAGTATGGCTCAAAGAACGAGTCGTACAATTTGACTGAACCTAACATTTGCATGACTTCCACGAGCTGTGAACTCTGGTGGTACTTGCCATTCTGCAGCGTGCGATACTCATCAAAGCTCGACATCAGAGCGGAGATGAAAGCACCTTTGATTTCTGGATGTAGGATAACCTCTGTCCTGAACAGAGTGGTACTCGTTTCCGCGAGTGGAGTCCTGCCTGCACTGCTAAGAAGATATGTTCGATCGAGGTAAAATAATATGCTGCGAATCATAGCACCTTGCCGAATCCAAGAACGCCAATAGGACATCACAGCATTCACAGGCGAGTCGCGCGAGCTTGCAGCTTGGATTAATTGTATGCGGCTTTCCTTGATATGCTTGTTCATCTTGTCGGTAGCCATCCTGGCGCATCGATCTGCCTGATTTCCACGAACAAGATTTTCACAACCCTTGTACAAATCTTGCAGGCCATGAATCTTCCCTCCACTGAGAATAATCTCGAGTGCATTGTCGAGCTTGCGAAAGGTATTTTCATAATATTCAGCCTCACGGCCACTAGTATCTCTTGGTTTGTGATTCCTGATTGTGAGCTTCTTCACAGTCAGTCGTTGACCACCAATCGTGCGCCCGGTGGGACTCGCTGGAGTCTTTGTCAGATCGATGAGCATTGGTGAATCAGTCCGAGGTTTCTTTTTTGAATTTTGAAAGGCTTCCAGCAGTGTCGTCTGCTGCTTCTGACTTGAGTTTGAACTGGCTCTCCTTTTCGGGCTGGCTAGTCCTCCAGTGCTCATGAATAGTCTCACCAGGCTCGATTGTGAGTTGGCAATTTATATACCAATTGTACGCTTGTGCCCGTCTGATGATGGACAATCGCGACACAACTATTCGTGTCGAAGCAAGTCAACCACGTAAGAGAGCCTGACGTCTTGCTCTTCTCCACGATTTCTTGGGAGCTCCCCAGCCTCATTCTAATGCTCTGTGAGAGCAAATGAACAATTCTATAGTTGGCAGAGATTTCAATCAGTATCACGATGCATGCCTATTGAGAGTATAGGCGTTGGTCTGCAAGTTCACGACTGGGACAGAGTACACTCGTGCTCGAGTACTTCATAGATATGAAACCCCGGCATGTCCGTAATTAAAGCACGCTCGCATTCCTCTGGACCGAATCGCACAAGTGATCACCATCTAAAATGGACTTTTACATACGAGCGAGTGCCGTACTGGACAAGTTGAACAACAAGGCCGGGAGCATAAAAGGCCTCACCTTGCTATCTGGCGAGAAAGATGGGCCAAGGCTGTATGCCCTCATACTGGAGACGCTGAAGTGTATGTCCTGCAGTGATCAGAAGTCCAGAACCTTAGACTGATCACTTGCAGATCGCGATGTCCTGCAACAAGTCATCGAGAAATCGCAAGTCTTGATCAAGGAGCGGAAGCTCGCGGCTCAAGGGAATCTTCCTCTCGTGCTCGTACATGATTTGCTTTTGAACAAGAAGGGTATCGCGGCCAATTCAGGGCCTTTCAAGGATGCCGTGCTCCGCCACAAGACTCGTCTGCAGGCGGAATGGGTCAAGGCAAAGATCAAACTGAAGGTCAAGGACAACACACAACTGGCAAAGGCGGATGCGACCTTTATCCCTCGTTGGGCACGCATCAACACGCTGAGGATAACGAGGGAAGAGCTCATGTCCTCTCTCAAGGACTTTACCATTGTCAAATCACTCGCCGATTTGTCCCTCGGTCACGTTTACATTGACGAACACATTGAGAATCTCCTGGCATTCCATCCGCAACAGGTACTTACCCAGAACAAGCACTACCTCGACGGCTCCATCATCTTTCAAAACAAAGCGTCCTGCATCCCTGCCGTCGTGCTCGATCCACCACGCGGTGCGCACGTCATTGACGCCTGTGCCGCACCTGGCAACAAAACCTCCCACCTGGCCGCTCTCCTCGGCGGCACAGGCAAGATTTTTGCCTTTGAGCGCGACACGCGACGCGTCGCCGTCCTCCGCTCCATGCTCACCAAGGCAGGAGCCATCGACAACGTGCAAGTCACTCATGGCGATTTCACCCGCACCGATCCGCACGACCCACAGTACGCCGACGTGACGCACCTGGTACTGGACCCTTCATGCTCCGGCAGCGGCATCGTCAATCGTCTCGATTACCTGACCGCAAGCGCCAATTCGATACCTACACGCACAAAAGCCGAGCATGACAATCATGACGATACGGACGAGAACCAGGAGGTCACTCCCTCAGAATCGTTGGACCAAGACCGCCTGGACTCCCTCGCAACCTTCCAAAAAACCCTCCTCCTACACGCCATGTCCTTTCCCCGCGCCGAAAAAGTGACATACTCCACCTGCTCCATCCACACCACGGAAAACGAGCGCGTCGTGACTGAAGTCCTGAGGCGCGCACCAGACTGGCGCATCGCCCGTCGCGATGAAGCGTTGCCTGCCTGGCCCACGAGAGGTCTCCCCTCCGCCTGTCATCGTCACCTTGAGCAGTCGTCCCCAACTTCCTCCTCCCCGGATCCTACTCCCACTGAGGATTCGGCAGCAGCAGCAGCAGCCCTCGCGGACGGACTCATTCGTGCGCAGCCCGGCGTGCACGGCACCATTGGCTTCTTTGTCGCTTCCTTCATCAAGAAACGCATCGACCGCGACGACGACGACGACGATGCGCACGTCGCCACCATCGAGGTAAACACAAATCAAGGCTTCAAGAGGAAGGCTCATGAACCTCTTTTTCAGCCATCCGACGATGACGACGATGACGAGGAGGACAAGGGGGAGGATCAGATTCAACCCGATTCCGTCGAGGACATGAAGAAGAATCTGCCGGCCAAGAAGAAAAAGAGGAAGAACAAGAAGAAAAAGAAGAAGAAAGCAGTCAATCTCGTCAAAGGTGATGATGAAGAATGTGTATAACAACAACAACAACAACAACAACAAACCAAGCACAAGCGTAGAATGATTATGCATTTTTATACTTTTTTGAAGAAAAATTCAACACGAGAACTGCAGTTGACCTCCGTGCCACATGATATTGACAGACCCGAAAACCCAAAAAGACCATTTTTAAAACCAGAGAGCACGACTAGCTCGAATGCATGCATTCATGCATAAGCTATGCAATCAAGAAGTGCCCGCCTCGCATTCGCAGCTCATGAAGACCCCCGACATGATACATTATACATCAAGGAAATAAGATTTCCTATTTCCCTCTCCTCTCTCTCTCTCTCTCTCTCTCTTTCATTTCTCATCTCTCGTGGCGCATAAATAATAGCACGGTCGCTCTGCCGAGAACGACTTGTTGCCGGACTTTCATTCATTCGTTGCACGTAGGTACGACCAGTTCACCAGCTTTTCTCGATGAGACTCATTGGCCACTGCCGGTGGATGCACCGCCATACTCGCCAGCGCCCATCGTTGCCGAGTGTTCGCGCATCAGATAATCCTGAATCTCGTGGCAGTCGCAGCCCTGGTGTGCCATGAGTTGGGTCTTGTGCTGCAGGACCTCGTCCCTCAGATTCTGCACAATAGCATGCAGCTCCCTCGTCTGTTGCGACGCCTGTCGGGCGGCAGCCTCGAGGTTGTTGGTCCACCTCTTCTTCTTTGTGCGGCACTTTGCCGCGGCGAGTCGATTGCGTTCGAGAAACTTGCTGCGCTTGACAGAATTGCTGTGCTCGGCAGTGCCTTCCTCCACAGCCTCGGGAATGGTGGACTCTTGCGAGATCTTGGACCTGCTCCGTAATGACACGCTGGCATTCTCCAGCTTCACCGGTCCGGGACTCTGGCTTGAACTTGAGCTCGAAGATGTCCTTCCGGAACTACCGAGCAGTTGCGGGTTGAAAGATACATCTGAGGATGAGCTACTGGTTTGTAATGGATACATGGGTAAGGACATTGCCTGTGCGGAAAAGTCGTTGTGTTCCATGCTGTGAGCGGCATATTCGCTGTCAAAGACGTTCTGTTCACTCATGGCACCATTGAGATAGGGTGTCAGACCCGTCGGGGCATATGCAGCATTGAAGTATTGTGAATCGGACACGTATCGAGGATCCATGACAGAACCCAACCACTTGTAACGAGCTTCCGTAGCTTATATGTCTGAGCAGACTTCTCTAGAGTAGACACTCTGGTGTGCCTGTTTAGAAGCCTCGAACAAGAAAATATGCCGTCGTCGTTGTCGTCGTCGTCGAATCAGCACTCAGTTATCAGGCCAATGCGGAAGCTTATGGACCTGGAATTGTCGGTATCTGCAAGACCCTCTTTCGAAGTCGTGGTCGTCGAGAAAAGAGGCGTGAGCCAAGAGACAGAACAGAGCGAGGCAAGACAAGAATCAAAGAGAAACAGAGAGGGAGAGAGAGAGATCAGCAGTGCTTCTTCACTCGAGGCAAGCACATAAAGTAGCTTGGCTTCGCGAGATTTGCCGCAAGAACTCCATAACATATTGGAGGCGGAGGGAGCGGGCAACCCTCCGCCCATACGCAGAGGGCAGCCAATCTCCGTGCTCCGCCGTCAGCCACTAGATCCGAAGATCGCGATCGGACCAATCGCTTGTAGCCTCCGACGCAAGCAGTGGCGCAGTCTGGGTAGAGAAGCAGGGAGCCTGCCATTAATGGATGCTCTTTTTGGTGGGAGACAGGCTGCACGTCTTGCAGGGACGCGCGCAACCTCGCTCGTTGTCTTTCCTTCCCAGTCGAGCCCATCCATGGATGCTCAAAGGTGGCTCTGACAGCTCCCGGGCTCGTGGTCCTAGTTGGAGGGCGTTTTGGCGTGACTGGACCTTGCACTCCAAAGGGCGTGCCAGACTGAGACCGGGTAGGACTGGGCAAGGCAAGGCACGGTACGGTACGGTACGGTACGGCACCGGCCGTCGGCAACTGTCCGTCAAGTCTCATCCATGGGAAAAGCAACCTTGCAGGTGGCAAGCATCGTGAACTAGCCAATGACGTCCGGTTGGTTGCAATTGATGGTTGGTTTTCATTGCTTGTGCTTGCTTCTTCTCATCTCCAATGGGGTCCCATGATCATCCAGCTGTACGAGTAAGTTGCTTTCGACGAGTGCCTCAAAGCACATGGCAAATGAGGGCATCTGGATGCGTCAGAGACTACGAGTACATCTGGCGCGATACGAATTGCTCACACATGGTCTCATCTCGGGAATGGCAGCAGTATCTGGTCTGCTGATGGTGGTGATTTGCCAGCCGGAAGAGGCAGTGGATTTTAAAGCTGTACGTGCCTCAATCGGGCTCCACATTTCTATACACAACATGCATGTTTATCTTCACATCGAATATGCGCAAAGACATCTTTCCAGGCCGTGACACCGCCGCCATGCTTCAGCAGGAATACTAGCCAATGCGCCAGGGTTGTCCAGAGCGACATATAATGTTCCGGACTCTTTGATGAGGAAAACTTCGCCTAATGTGTCGCGCTTGTCCGAGCTGTCACGAGCACGGAACCACCGGCGTGTCTCGGATACTGTACAAGTTACATCCTCCTCGTGGCACGTCTGCATCTTGTTACAAGAAATTATGCATGACTCTAGATTTCAAGTATTCGGAAGTCACAGATCTTGTGGACGCACTAGTCCTCCAGCATACGAGCGTAAAGGTTATTTGTGCCGATGAGCTCAAAACGACGCGTCAAACACTTCGAGTGCACGATAAGGCATGGTCGCTTAAATTCCGGATAAGATCGCCCTTAAATTGCCCACATAAAATTGATTTAGAGCTTCAGCCGCCATTTCGGTGGCTTGTGATTTGCATTAGGTAAGAAGATCGAGCACAATTTCGATGTATGCTGCTTCAGCTGCAGCCGTACTCGTACATGCAAATCTCACACCACAGTTACTGACGACCTTTGATGCAAGCGGCACTCAGGAGAAGTTTGACCACCTCAGGGACTCGTTAATCTGTCTGCTCTTTAGTCAATCTCTTCGTCTTGTGATTGCTTATTGTCAGTCGAGTAGTGTGACCGCGAGTTGCAAACACAATCACGTTCGGCGTCCTGGAATCCGGCTGTTGAGCTCAAATAATGAAAGATCTTCTTGCTTTATATACAAGATTGCTGAAATGTGGGTGACCTTGTATACACCGCGAAGTCAGACCGGTGCTTCCCTGATATGAGCACCAACAAATTAGACCCACTGAAACCTAATCATGCCATACCAGACCATACAGGTACCTGAGATGAATCTGTAAATTCCTGTACTGTCGTTGCTAACATCCTTCGTCAATAGTGCGTAGTGTGAAACCATTCTTCTGGCCATGTGAGAATACTCTTGTGCCTAACTCAGTGTTCGCCATCAGCCGGCACCCAGCGGTCGTCCAACATGCTCCTTGAATCGGCTCGCACTGCCACGAGTCATCAGTGCTGGTTGCGTCTCACTGGTGTCAGGAAGAGGATCCGTTTCGCCCGCACATACACATACGATAGGAAACGCCTTTGGCTCGAGATCATTCGAGTCTAGGATGAATCCACGACACCAAGAATCATCATAAATTTCTGATATCTGAAGCCTGTCACCAGGTCGTACTTGCAATTCATCTGACAAAACCGGCTGGTATCCATGAATGCAGGTCACGAGAGATCCGACTTGCAAAACTTTGCCACTGTAGTGATCTGTATAGGTGGTCACTATGGGGTTTGACCCGTGAGAAGACGATCGTCGACGTTGTACGCTCTCATGCCCTCGCATCGCAGGGTATGAGCTCGCGGACACGATGACACCTGAATTAAACTCGAACTTCTCGTGAGAATTTCTCGCATCGTTGTTATATGTCGAGTTGGTGTCAATCATTTTCCGCGATTGCCGGCTACCGAGCAGAGACATACTAGCTTGCTCTAAAGACACAGTCCTCCTGATTGGTGTCTCCTTGTCCGCATGTTTGACACTTGTTCCATCCTTCGGATCGAGGCTGTTTAGTGTGCGCATCCTGTGACGCAGAGAAGCTGCTCGGTTCCTTTTACAGTACATTAAACCTGTGATAAGGGAAGCAACGAGAAGGACGGCAATAACACAAGCAACAATAGCCCCAATCGATATGCCACTCAAGGAGTGGTCCGGTACATCTGATGGCTGAGATGAGGGGACGCTGGTTATGACACTGGTCGTGCCGCTCGTCATGTTCGGACATTTTAATGCAGTTACAGATTCACAACATTCCTCTGTGCCATTGGAGTGTTGTGAAGCGCACAAGTCGCATAGCTGTTCGACATTACCCGCAAAACCACAAAGAAGAGGCTCATTCTCTTGACCACTAACGCAGTGCGGGTGAGCATATGCACTGCCAGGAATTGTGCAAAGGTTGTAATCCTGTTTGACCTCAGCCATGACCTCGCTGGTCAGGCTGCGACCACAGTTTTGAGCACTGATGATGGTCGCCTGAGACTCTGCATACGCTGCACAAGTCGTAGCACAAACAGTCTCTGTCTCGACCCCTGGTAGGGAACAGTGATCTCTGGATTCTTGCACAATCGAGGCGCACAGGATGGTGGTTGTAAATCTGAGATAGATGTCAGTGTAAGTGCGACAAGTGGTAAAAAGGCCTTTGTGTACCTTGCATAATATTTGCTTGGAGACTCTTGTTTGAACGATGGACAATCGTACTGTTTTAAGAACTTTCGAATTGGAAATTCATTATCGATATATGTTTGCAGGGCTATATCGAACCCCTCCACATCTGTCACTCTCGTCAGAAATTCATAATGAGAAAGAGTCGTGTCAATTGAACTCTGCCGAAACGCAGGACATTTGGTAGAATTTTCAAGTTCGATACATGCAGCATGGACATTCAGATGTTGTGTCCAAAAGACACAAGACAACAGGAGTGCATTGAACCATACCACAGACGTACGCATCCAAATCGAAGAATAGATATCGAGAGCTATAGAAGGACAATCTGTTGCCGTTCACAGAATATATTGGCAGTCCTGTCGTCGATCTTCTGTATGAGTTCCACAAATAGATGCTGCTTGTATGTTCGAATCTGACGGATAGTGATAGATGGATCGGCGATGGATCTGGTAGATATCGCACAATTTCGGTGGTCCACGACCTGCTCAACGATTCGATATTGCTATAGTTGTAGCGATGCTGCACTGTGATATCGGCTGTATGGACCTTGCATGTAGATGTTACACTTGTCTGAATAAGGAGAAGGGCTGTACAGCTGCCGGGTAGATCTGCAAGTCCCAAGCTAGGAGCTACCTACACTCCCATGGGCAGAGAGGAGTCGAGAAGTTAGGGCTCGACCCCCTGCCCATGGAAGATGGGTGCAGTGCAAAATTGTCCATAGAATGACTGTCCAGCAGGTCTACGCAGACCTCGGGATTGCGCACCTGAGCGCTTCGATGGATCGGATCATGATTGGTGGGCAAATAGATTGACTCTGTATTGCAGGTGTGCTTGCCACTCGCCACTCGATCACCACTTGGGCAGCGTGCCATGGACGGTGACCGCCTCGACATGCATATATATGACCACCTCCAGCTGCATGTACCCAGCTTGGTACCTACCGCGGATAATCTCCAGCTGCCAGCGACCTAGGAAATCGCCACACGGTCCAGCTGCAGTTGCATTCACTTTCGACGAGAGCTGATATATAGAGGCTACAGCGAATAGCTAGCATGATCACTCACAGGTCTGTGCAACTGCAGCTGGTGCAACTTGAGCGGGTGCTGAACCAAGGGATGTCCCCTCGGCTGCTGGCCCAGCATCTGTAGCAGAGCCTGCACGGCGCTCATTTTCAGGCTCCCACTCATTTTGCGAGCAAGCCGACCAGTCCGTATCTGAATACTCAAGTTCTTGAGCTGTTGAGGGAGCCTGATTTGCCGCCATATCGTCCAGATCAATAATTGGCCCACCCTCGTGTGGAGTCCAAGTGCTTGGATCGCCTGAAGAGTCTGTGTCTACCTCAGATATGTACTCAAAGAGGTCGTCATTCTGATGATCCAACCAGTCCTTTTGCATTTCAATCATGGCATCATCAAAGATGAACTGTTGCCCTTCGTATTCGTGCTGATATAGACATTCATTAAAGTATGGACAATAGAACATGAGAGGATCTCCGGCAAATGTCTTGCCAGGCAAGAACTGCTGAAAATATTTGCAAGGAAGTGCAGCACATCGTAGCTTATGTGCTTCCAGAAGGCGTCCCTTTTGTATCACAGAAGGTATATAGTTGCTCGGAATGACCAAACGTGATTTTGTTCGACAAACCGGACAGAGTCTCTGATTCTCAGTGTTATCGTCCATCTCGACCACATCAAGCTTTCGCCATGTTGAGATGCATTCGAGACAGAAAGTATGCAAACAGTTCTCAAGCAAGCCCCACGAGTGTGGCCGATCATAGCATATCATGCACAGCTCGTCCTGGTGATGTTGCGCATCTGCTTCCAGATTGTGTGCGTAGTAGCATTGCTCTGCGTGCCGACAATAACCCAGACCAGAATTAAAGAATTTGCAGGGTATGTCCTTGCTTCTTGCGTCAAGCGCGGCCTTCTCCTCATGTCGCCGAGTCATGGCTCTTGTAGCGACCATTCGATATCAACGATATGTCCAAATGGAGAAGTGTGCCGCTGAAAGTTCTAGCGAAGCTCGTGTAATTCAAGACTTTACGTGACGGGCAATACAATTGTGTTTTTCGACAGCATAGTCGTTTTCCCGTTACTGCTGAGATTCTAACGTGAATGGATGTCTCTTCTGACAGGCAATCTCGGTGCTCGTGAACACTCGTCTAGGCAAGTTATGCCATCAAGCAGAAAGTTGTAGAGCGACTTCGTGGCGATCAGACCCTTGATAGACACGCGAGAAGTGCTCCACCTGCACTGGCGTTAGCGGAGCCGCTGCACACAGGGGATCACACCGTGAAAGTGGAATTTGGACTGAACAAATTGGTGACCAGAAAATCTCGATGCAATTACTAGCCGCACCACTCCCGCCAACCTCGCCCGTCTGACCCTCCACTGAGCAGCAAGACCACACAACCTTGTGTGCGTACTCGCTTTGTCGAAAGTGTCACTCTATGAAAGAGTGATCCTCCTTACAGTGAAGGTGACACTTATGCAACACGATATGGAGCTCGTCTCCTCCTTCAATCAGGACCATGATTTCGGTCTCTCTTTTGTCGCTTCCGAAGTTGAGGCTCGAGTCGATGCCCTTGCTGCTGTTTCGCGTCTTGACTCACTCGACGGACTCGATGTGCCGCGCGGCGACACCTCTGTGGTCGACAGCGGCTCGGGTGTCGTTGATGGACAATCTGGTGCGACCGATGGCCAGGTGAAGAAGGATCAGGACGCGCCGAAGAAGCCTGGCATATCGCGGTCGACGTATTTTCGTGCAAAACGCAATCTCAAGTCGCATGGCAGCGTGAGGTCCGCGCCTTCCGGCAAGCAGATAGGCAGACCACAGAAATTAGATGCGAACGCAGAAAAGGTTAGGGCAATGCTCAGACAGTCTATGTGTCATGCTAAACTATGATAGTTGATCCAGGATGAGTTGGAGCGAAATCCTGCTGCAGAGCTGAAGCAATTACAAGCTCTGGTATTGCACAAGTGTGCCATCACCGTGTCTCTCTCATCTATAAGCCGACGATTGAAAGCCCTCGGCTGTAGTCCCTCGCAGAATCTCGGCCAACCCAAGCGCGTTGCCAGGAAGCGAAGTGAGGATGCCTCGACCATACATCTGAACAGCTTGGACTCGATTTCCAACTCCCATCTACAGTCTCACTCAGAGTCATTCGATTCTATGCCTCAGCTCGGCGATTACGACTCCATGCACCAAGCCTTCACTTCGGAGATACATGATTCAGACTTGTCTGTGTATCACAATTCTCCTGGTATGAATCTGGATATGCTCGATATGCAGTCTCAGTATGCTGATTTGAGCCACCATACGTTACATTCCGACGAAGACGATACGCACATGTACAAATATCATTCATATCACAAAGACCACGACCTGGAAGGTTATTCCCCAGGCATCAGTCAGGATATTTATCAGCACGCAGATCCCGATCGTCAAATGCTCTTTAACGATCCGGCATTGAATGTCAGCAGTACTTGGCAAGAGGTATAGTCTCGAGACGTCGTAATATAACGTCAAGACTGCGCTGTGCTTAGGCGTGCTTCCAATGCTGCGCATAGGCTGTACGTACAAAGAAATCTGGCAGCATCTTTCAATAACTTGAATGTCTAAGAAATTCATATTCGATATGCCTGGGGCATCTCTCTCTTTGCAAGAGTACTAGACGATAGAAGATTGACAGCATTACCGCGGTGCTGGCTTGCCCTCTGCTTCAATACCTTTTCCTTGGTTGATCCTGCCCTCGAGTCTTACATGGACAAATTTGGCAGCTCCGCTTCACACCGAGACAGACGACGATCAGAGCTCAGGCGTCTGCATGCCGGAGCGGCTTCACCGTGATCTCCAGCTTTCCCAGCTCGCTAGCTACTTTGCTGGCTTGCTCACTCACTAGGGTTCAGCTCTGTTATAAAGTACACATCACAACTACTAGATAATGTAACGTTTACAGCATCTTAATTTCTTCATAAAGCATTATTATCTAACCTGCACGCTGGTCGTGGTCAGCCTCGTCCCCTCTTTACATCACTACTTTATGCCAAGGGCACCAGTCAGCCGTTCTAACGAGCATGCCCTGCACTCAATTCATGGCGAGCAACATCGCGCAAATACAACAGAGAGAAGCACTTCCATGGTACAGATTGTCCCAGTAATCCATTCCAATACAACAAATTTCCCAGAGTTTGCAATACTTCGAAATGCTGCGGCATTTGATACTACAAATCTGCTAAAAGTCCAATCGGAGGAGTGCGCAATCTGCTACGAAGTGCCGAAGAACTTTGGCATCCAGGAGAATTGTGCCCATATATTCTGTGGCAACTGCTTGAAAGCATGGAGACTGCCTTACAACAATGCGTCTTGTCCCCTATGCAGAGTGGTTTCCATCCGGGCTCTTGTGGCAGATAACATACCTGTCAGTGCCGAGCTTCGTATACAACTTTTCGAGCACGTCTATGCTAGCAGATATGCGAATCAGTCCTTACACAACCTGCCACAGTCTGTTTGGAGTTCGGACTCGTCTGGCACTGAAGGGTCTGTACAAACGCCAGTCCTACAACGATCCCGTCGTCACAACCTGCACCACCCATGGAGAGAACATTCGCCATCGACTCCTTGGCTAGATCGCGTACACATCGAAGCAAGACGTCGCCAATTACGCATCCAGAAGCAACGCTTTGCCAACTCTCAGAGACGATGGCATGCACTCTGGGGCATTCTCAGCTCTGCTGAGGCAAGATCGCAAGACGCTCGTAGTTCGGGAGATCCACTACAAATCTTGCGGGCGTTACACGAATACATCTCTTGTCTCCACTCGGGCGTTGCCATCATGCACACCGTTTGCTACGATGCAAATGCAATGCTTCGGCATGCCAGGTCCCTTGTACAACAAATTCATTCTGAGTCGGGGAATCATCAACTTCATCAGCATTCTACAGACTCATTTGCACAGGCCAATGCACACACGGAAGACCTGGCAAATGACATGTTCTTCAGCAACAATTTTCGGTACCATAACGAAGATGGCAGCTCATCGGAAAGTCACGAGATTCCGGCGAGCATGCTCGAGCCTCAGCATCAGCCTCAGCCAGACGTGCTTGGCCTGCAATACACAGAAGCCCAACAAAATGATGCGCGGGAGAGCTTGCATTTGCAACATAACGTTCACGACGGCTTGCTGCGTGAAGCCTGCACACAAGCAAGCTTTGCAGAAAACACTCTCTACAGTGCGATGAACTGCATGTGCACTATGAATGAAAGTCTGCAGCCCATATGTCTACTAGCGAAGCTAACCCAATAGCTATCACACGCGTGCGCCTCGAGGTTGAAGCTCTGGACTGGCAGACTGCTGACCATCGTACGAGCCTGCCTGCAATATACCCTGACATACAGTGGTATGGGCCCACGGATACACCTGAGCCGTATCCACAATCGCATATGCCTAGCATCTCTTCTCCACTTGGCTGGCTTCAATCGGGAGATGCTTTGCAATAGACGAGACAACCATGAATTATGTGTGAGGCAATACGACCAGTTGTAGAACGACAGCAAACAGGCATTTCTGAAGTGTGCTGAACCATTGTAACTTTTCTCATATAGTGTAAGATAGACAATTGTCACCATACCTCAAATCCACTTTTCCGTAGGGTCGTTCCTGAAAGTCTCGTAATCCTGAAAGTTGAAGAAGGAGAGCTCGCTCTCATTTTCTATACCGAGGTCATGTAGGATGGCATTGTCGTCACCCAGGATCCAATCTTCGTGGTCCAGATTTATAATGAGGTTGGTGGTCTTGGAGCCGTGTGCACGCGTGTAGAGCTTCAGTGTATCCAAGGTGATTGTCTTGTACACCTTCCATCCGGACCTGCTTGCGATCTCTGTCGATTCGTCAGTACCAATTGCTTGTTTCCAAAGATTTTAAAATTACCCGCATGCGCCAGCTCTTTTAGTTGTGATACGGTTGTGGTTGTGAGATTGACATGTTGCAGAACGAGATTCTTGACGATGCGATACTTGAGACTGTCAGATTCGTTCTCGCAGCCCTCAAAGAGCGGTACTCACTGGAAAACTCTTGATGACTCGAATGGTCAACACGGAATCGGTCGCTTGTACAAGGTCAGTGTCGTACAATTCCAGGGTTATGCAAAGGTGAGGACTTACCGGGCCTCAATGTGTTTGTGAGCGCATCTGGAGCATGATTTTCGAGACTCATGCAGCACTACAACCACCGAATCGTCGAACAGAAGTGTCCTGTGTCGCCTTCCTTCAGTCAGTAGATACGTCAAGACCACAGTCGCTTCCATTTATTCCCACCTATTCTTTTGTTCTCTTGACTTTGTCTACTTTGAGTTTGTGGTTGCAGAATTGACTGCGCCACAGTTGTCGCCGACGAGATACGATATTTTGGCCAAAACAGTGCTGCTTTGCGTTGAAGTGAAACGACGCACAACGAGTTCAACAATTCGTGGCATCTTTGCTTTGTGCTTGTTGGATAGGCTTCTACCTGCTAGCGACAGTCACTGAAGAGCAGCGTCCTCTGTGGGACGATCGTCGCATACATCATGGTGGAGGCAAGTCACATCGAAAGCTGGACTGCGGATGAAGTGGTTGCATTCCTTTCGACGCTTGAGCTGGATCAATATGGGGACGATTTCATGGGTACCTCTGCTGTATATCGATTCACGGATCGATATTGACGACCTTTAGGCAACGAAATCACCGGCGACATTCTCATTCACCTCGATCATGAAGCACTGCGCGACATTGGTGTAGAAAGTGTGGGACATCGCCTCAATATACTCAGGGCAGTCTACAATCGCAAGATTGCTGATAACGTCACCTTCGAGCCTGAGCACTATGTACCGGCCAGTAAGATTGCACAATGGGCCCTACATCGAATTGCACTGATGGCGATATAGCTGCCGAATTCGAGTCTCTGTCTGGACCCAATAACCAGGATTTACAAAAAGATTTACAAGCAATCACGGAAGCGATACGCGCCAGAGGTAGGGCTCAGTGCAAAAGATTTACCATTCTCTGACAGATCAGACGAACGACTTTTGGCGGCCGAAGGCGAAATCAAGCGATTGACGGATAATCTGGTGCGATTGAAAGATCAGATGTCACCGGTTTTCAAGATTGTCAAGGAGTTGCAGCCATTACCGACACCTGATGTCGGTCCAACACAACCAATATCGAATCCTTCGCTATCACGCAAATTCAGCACAAAGAAGCTCTTCCTCGGGTCGGCCCCGAAACAACCCTCACCGACACATACACCACCGGCATATCTACAGTACACCGAGCCGGACTCGCCGCACTCGCCCGGTCGATACACCACCCAAAGCGACAACGGCGCATCGTCGTCGTCTCGATCACACACGCCGATCACACACAGTAACCTGCCGACCCTGCTCGAATCGCCAGGCCTGTCATCCGCCTCTCAACGCGGCCAATTGCCGCCGCCTCCCCGTCCACCTCCACCGGGCGTGACACCACTCAATACGACGACGATGAAGCGCGATATGCGTCAGGAATTCAGCGACGCATCGTCTACCGTCGGCACACCACAATCCATGACCTCGTCGATCCCAACCACAATGACCAACAATCTCGGCACCCCGTCTTCATCCTCATCCGCTGTCCCCGCGACAAATGGTTCAACACCATCTTCATCTTCGTCCAGTACTTTGGACGCCTTTAAGAGTTTCCGCGTAGGCCTCGACGACCCCTGCTCCAAAGTGCTCCCCGTAGCCCTGAAAAAGTACCGCATCAACAGCGACTGGCGCGAGTACTCCCTCTTCATCTGTTACGCCGACCAGGAACGATGTCTCGCACTCGACGAGAAACCACTCCTCGTCTTTCAGGAACTGCAGCGCGCCAATAAAAGTCCCGTCTTTATGTTGCGGAAACTCGAGGCCCCTATTTCCTCCTCCAGTACCGCACCGACTACGACGACGACTGCGGCCAACACGACTAATATTCTTCCCGTCAGAGGCGGCGACTACGAAATGAGGATATAGCCGTCGATCAAGAATTATAGTTTGAATGGTGACTGGCCATGTGCAGGAATCGAATATTGAGATGATCATTGGTGACACAAGGGATCGCGGAATGGGTGCATGGAAAAGAAGCACATTAAGCATGATAGCGGAATGGTTTATAGAATTGGCGTGGCGATGCATAATCACTCTTTCTCCCTTGGTTTCTTATATTTCGTTCACAGGTTTATGGCCATGCAAAAATGGTTAAGACTGTCTATGTACATTGGAATATGGGTGCTCATAAAATGAATGTATGCTTTTTCTAATGCTCATGGTAGGAAATCCAGTCTCCTCCACCATCCCCGCATCGACTTTGCATTGCTCGAGTACAAATGCCTTGACAAGATCAACCCACGACCGCCTCCTCCTCGTCATCCTCAAAGACGTCCGCCATGCCGGAACTGCGACGTGGCCCACGCGGAGGTGTCAGACGAATCACCATGACGGTGAGATTGTCGGTCGAGTACTCCTTCAGCGCATAGTCCACCAGGATCCTGCTGGCCAACTTTTCATTTGGCACGTCGCGAATCAGCTCGACGGCGTGCTGATCCGTGCAGACGTCCCACAGACCGTCGCACGCCAAGATGATGAATTCATCGTCGCCCTCAATCAGGACCGTTTCGGTGGTGTATGGGTGTCCGGTGACGAGATCCTTCATGTAAGCGTCACCCAGGGCGCGAGTCACAGCCAAGACGCCATTGACGCGATTGTTCAGGATGGTGCCGCCCGCTTGCTGCACGCGTTGACCTTCGTTGTGGTCGGAACCCTTGTGGTCGTACGAGAGACGCAGGGCCTCGCCCTTGCGACATAGGACGACCCGAGCATCGCCGGCATTTGCCGTGTAGAGGACGCGCCGACGATCGGGACCTTGTACGGAGGATGTGGCAGAGGTCATTGAGACGGCAGAGTCGGTTCGGTTGTGGGCACTTTTCGATGGAGAAGATTGTTGATCGTCACGCTTGAGGACGGAGACATCGGGAGCGACAACGTCCTGGGCAGTCGACGGGATATTGTTGAATGTAGCGTGTGACCCTGGTTGACCTGGACTACTGGATGAGCCGATAGAGGCGCCAGTGTTGACGCGTGCAAGACTTCGATTTTCCCACCTCAGGAGCGCGACTGCCGCCGTACAGCCCTGATTCCTAAAGTGCATCTTCTCCATGGCGGCGTCGACATAGGTAAACGTGGCATCCAGCAGATCCGGCACCGATTTGTCGGGGTTTCGGTGTATGATCTCCGCGAGCACCAGGTGAAATCGACTGCCGCAGTACTCGGCGGCCTGCCTGCCCGCGTGACCATCAAAAATGGCAAAGTACCCCGAGTCTTCCTGGTTCATAAAGTCAAAGATGTACGAGTGCGTGTCCTCCATCGTCCTGCGACAGCGTCTGTTCTTGTCCTCTGTCACTCCCACGCGGAAGGAGATGCGATCGTTGTAGACTTGCTCGCCAGCGCTATTGACGGGGACCTCTCTTCGAGCAGCTTCCTCGAGCGAGGCGCGTCTGGCGGTTGGCTGGACCCTGGTCTGCATGGCATTGTTCTCGCTGGGCGAATTTGAGGAGAAGGGTCTCATGCGACTGAGCTGTGCCAATGTAACGGAAAGCGATCGACGCTTGCCAGTCCTGGATTTGCATTAGCCTGATTTTCCTATTAGCCAGAATGAAAGGAGTCCCTACTGTGGAGTCGTCATGACTGGTCAAGTGCTCGACCGGGAGCGTGGGGGAAGGAAAGGGAAGATTGGTTCGGTAGAAAGTGGTACCCTAGGTCTTCGAGGAAGTCTGAAGGACTCGCCAGACGAGATAACAGTGGAGTCTGGTCGCGAGTACAGGGTAGTAAGCGCAGAGTGATGAAGAAGGAAAAGGAGAGAGTGCCGGAGACAAAAAAGGTGATGCTGGTCAAAGTGAAGGGAAGGATGATGCGGGTAAACGTAGCCCCAATGTCAGAAGGCACAGCGAGGAGAGCAAGACGAGAGTGAGAGAGACCCAGACGACGAGACCAGGAAGCTGATTGGAAATTAGAGCGCAGAGAGAGAAACGGGGGAAAGTTGCAGGCAGCTGATGGATTTCGCGGGGGGCCGGCCAGTGGCTGGCACCGATGGTTCTGCCGCGCTGATTGGTCGACTGCCGGTCGGTCCCGGTTGGTCTGGTTGGGCGGCTTCCATTGATTGTGATCAGTTTCAATCAATTTGATCTTGATCAGACAATCAGTCTCAGACGGTCTGTCTAATCGGTCTGTCTGTTCATTCTAGTCTGATCCGATCTGGTCTGATCTGCTCAGTCTCTTGCTTTAGTTCCCGTGGATGCTGAGACGGCTACTTGACCGTCTCATGTGAGCCTGCGCTTCACACTTGCTCGCGTCATTACGCGTTGCTGATGTCTATTCCTACCTAGTTGTACGCATGCATGCGGCTTGACAGTCTCGTCTCGAGCTCTGAAGAGATTCCGGCTGTTCTGAGACTGACTGACTTGCACAGTCTTCAGCTGCATCGCACCTGCAGATACTGCATCCCTCGTAGGCCTAGGTATCACGTCTGGACCGCCCGGGCATGACCTTGTGAACCATGCAATCAAGAATATTCTGCAGCTGCGTGATCGTTCAGAGGTGGAATTTCGCGCACTGTCAATGTTGTCGGTGGACTCTTCCAAGGTTGTCTTTCCAGTCTCGCAGTGGTATGACCCGTCTCACTCGCCAACCTGAAGCACCTTGGCGACCCGTTCATCCGCGGCATACAGTTCCGCCATGGCCTTTTGATTGATTTGCTCCCACTCGACCGCACGACCTTTCACATTTCGCTGCGACCGCTCCGTCTCCTCCGCCTTTCGCTCAATCTTCTCCGTGAACGCCGACCCGCGCTCCATCATCTGCGCCCGCCTCTTGCGCTGCTTCGTCGTCATTCCTTTCTTGTGCTTCGTTATGCCGTTTTTTGTGGACGAGGAGGAGGATGCAGCAGAGGCAGCAGATCGTAGGGCTAGGGACGCTACTTGTTCATTCACCCGCGTCTTGCCGTCCTTCTCCGCCTCTACGGCGGTCTCTCGCGTCGGTTGCGTGCCGTGTCGTAGGTTTCGCGTCCGCTCGGAGGGTTCCTTCTTGCTTTGCTTAGGCTTCATGCCGTCGTCTTCTTGATGCAGACTTCGAATGTGCTTATTGCAGGCGTCTTTTCCGCGCAATATATCCTGGTCTTTCCGTGAATTGTACTGAAATACCGACTCGAGATGGGTGCCCAGGCCCTTGTGTTCAGTTCTGTGAGAATGACTGCACAAGCCGTTACAGTGAAAGTTAAAAGCGATATCCCACTCGTTGAGCTTGTTGCGCATTTTTCGCAAGCGTGCGTGTGGCGCATGGGCAAGTGGCGTTTATCCATACCTAGAGCAACGCGAATCTGCACATTCAAAATCTGTCTAGCAGTATGGTTCTCGAGCCGTCGTGTCAATCAACGAGATTCGGATGTCTGACTATGAGTGGCGAAATGATCGCATGCATGAAACAGCTATATACTCAAATGGCAGCACCACAATCACAAACGCGCTATGCTGGCGAACATGTCGCGAAATAGAAATTTGTGTCCCGTGGTGAAGAAGAGTGGAGAGAAATGCTCAATGTTGCGAGTACAGCACGAACATGGGGATGGTGTCTCATCATGATCGCGTCGATCTGCTTGGCGTCGGCCGATTCATTTGGTGCAAGTGACTTGCACCGTAGTGTGGTGCTGCTGCTCCATGAATGGCTGTATTGTAGGCATACTCTTGATGTTGGGTGGATGAGCCAGGCGGCAGGTGCAGCGAGGAGGGACCTGGCGTTGAACCACGGCCGATGTGTACTGGCAAAGTGCTCAGGTCGTCCGACGAATTGCTCTTGGCCTGGTCATAGCTAGGCAGGGTCATGGTCGGTATGTCCCTGTACATGGGTGGAATTTCATTGTCCCAAGAGATGCCGAGTCCAGATCGTTCCGTGACCAGGATCGGGAACTGCATTCGCAATACACGCGCAGATCCATTTGGCAAGGACTCGACGATATTGCCGTGCTGATTCGAAATCATCACCTCGAATACTACGGCCTCCACCACCATTGTGTGAGAAACGACTACACCACTGCCGGATTCGCCAGAGTCGTCTACATCACACGACGGCTTGGCGGCAATGTGTGTGGAAAACTCAACCTCCATCTCGATGCGACCACCCTCGTGTGCTGTCCAGTCGGCTTTCCATCCTTCCTTGATATCGCCGGCGCCTACAATTCGAGTATCGGTATATTCAATGCCACCTTTGTTCTCGTTGCCAGGCACTCGGGACTTGTGAGCCTTGCAGGCCGGTGAAATAGCTTTGGCATTTTCATCTATGCGCCAATTGACCTTTTTCAGTTTCCACCGCTTGTTCTCCATCTGTATACCAGTAAAGGCCAGATTGCCCATGAAATGTGAACCAGGATTGCAGATATTCGGAATTGTGAGGATAGCATTGAGCGTGGTGGGCGGAAAGACTCGTTGAGACGTCTTCTCCGGTCCCGGCAAGATCGAGCGACTCAGCTTCAAGGGCCGATTGGCGACCATGGCTTTGTACTGTTCCACGCGCGGAAAGATTGTCGCAACCAATTCGTAATCAATAGAAGCCAATGCTGAAGATGTCGTCGCTGGCAAATGTCCGTCAAACAGGTATGAGAATGGATATGAATGTGTTCCGTGTGAAAGGGTCGTGTTGTGATCAAAGAAATTCCACAACTTCATAACTGTCGAACGCGACTTACACGCCTTGCAATTCGGATGGACCGGTCGACGGGTACTGATGTGCGCTATCAATTCCATCTTTACCTGCTGGAGATCAAGGGACGGCGACATTATGGTAATTTTGAGGTTGCCGCTCATCAGAGCACCGGAAGACTCGTTCGCGGGACCATACGACACCAGTGGTGGGGACTCGAAGGCTAAATCTAGCACGAATTTAGTGGACAATTGCAGCGGAGCGCCGAGGACATACCAACTGAGAGGTCCTGACACGTCGGAAGGTCTTCGTGCTTAGCACCACTCGACTTACGTCGCAGCGGTAGCTTTTCAGTGTGCATGTGTATTGATGCTGCCTACAAAATTCGTTCCTGATCCGAGTGAATAGTTGCGGCCGTTCAATGACAAACTCAAGCCGAGTCGATCCTCAAATGGCAGCCGCAACTGTCGCCGGGGTATTGCTAAGTCGATCTGATACTGTCAGAGAGTCTTAGGGACGCGTATCATATTAGAGAGCACACAATGCTGCGATGGTCATGCTAGACTTGCATAGTCGGGAGTAGCATGATGCCATCCATTAGCTGGAGTAAAGATCTTGCGGTCTTTGTCTCGGCACGGGCCGTCTTGCCTAGTGTGGCGACGAGCACTTTGTTCGTGACCAAGGCTGCGATCCACGTTCACGAGAGGACCGTGAAGTCGTCTGGTAGACAGACAACACACAGAGATGACCAGCAGAGAGGCATAAGGAATAGAAACAAAAGAGAAATTATTGAAGCAAATATGATGCCAATCGACGCTCGCTAATCCCGCTTCTACATAGGGTCGTTCCAATCCAGCCATCAGAGACACTATGCTTTTTTGCCATTCGTATACTCCAAGCACTTTGAAGCTAGTGCAACAATTTCGGCATCGCTGTCTTCGCTATCGACTTCTCCCGGTAATTGTGATAAGGCGTTTATACATTTCACCATGTCTTTACTATCCTTGATGAGCTTGGTGAGATTGTCGTCCTCTGCTTCGAGTAGTTGTAGCAACGTCCATATTGCAATGTGCTGGAAGGTCGTGTCGTCACTCTCGAGGAATCGCCTGAGGTATCCACTCATGCCACCTTCTGGTTTCGTCCAGACCTTGAAGAATGGCATGTAATCCGAGACCTTGGAGCTCAAATTGCCAAGTGCAGCTGCGGAATTACCCTGGACTTCCACAGCAGGCGAGTTTGTCAGAGGGATAAGCACATCGGCGATGCCAAGATTCAAGAGATGTGCCTTAAGATCATCACTGAGCGCCAGAACTGCTATACATGCAGTCATCTCGGACTGAACTGATACGGGCACGTCCAAGATCTTTTCTTTGCACTTTTGGATCACACCTGCCTCCACAATGATCCTCTTGTTGCGCTCGCTGGTCGCAGCAAGATTCCTGAGAGTCGATGCGGCATGGCACTGAACTTCTTCGTGTTCTGTCGAGATGAGCAGTTCGATCAAGGGCGGTACAAAGTTGTAGTCGATGATCGGGGATTCGTTGAGAGGATGAATTGAAATGTTGCGTATACAGGCCACCGAGGACAATATCAGAGGTAGATATGTTGACTGCAGCAGTCGATACAGTGGTGCAAGGCCATTTGATCGGACAATCTCGAGTTGGTACTTCTCGTCCGACGCTAGATTGCGCAAAGCGAGAGCAGCTTGACATTGTACTTTTGGTGAGGAGGAATCCATCAGATTGACTAGGCTCTGTATTAGACGTGGTTCGCTTTGAGATAATTTTTTCCGATTTGCTGCATCTACTGCAATATTGGACAGTGCCGTAGTACAGTAATACTGCACGTCTGTGTCACTTGAGCTCAGGAGTGTCACGAGTACAGGAATTGCACCAGCACCGACCAGTTGTTGTCGATTCTCATCCGAGTGTGTCATGTTCAATAATGCCCCCGTAGCATTCCGTTGAACTCTCATGTCCTTGGACTTTGCAAGACGAGTCAGAGGCACCAGTGCACCTGAACGAGCGATCTTCGCTTTATTATCGTCATGAGTTGCAAGGTTGGTGATGCATCCAACAGCATTACACTGGACCTCGACGTTCGGGGATAGCATTTGCTTTATCAATGGCTCCAGACCACCCAGATTAACAATGTTGACTTTGTTTTCGGCTACGATGGTCAGCATATAAGTCAAACGTGGTCCTTTTGAGCCTTACTATTCACCGCGAGATTACCTAGCGCTGCACCTGCCGCTCGTTGTACCTCGTGGTCTTGTGATTGAAGCAAGAAGAGGATCGGCTCGAGTGCATCGCGATCAACTTCCCTGACATCTTTCTCGGTGATCTCGGCGAATGCCAAAGCTGCGCTGCGCTGAAGGTCGACATTATCGGAATATACCAGCGTCGTCAGAGCTCGTAACGGAGCATCAGTGTAGAAGTCGACATCGTTTCTCTGAACAGGTCAATTGAGCTGAGCAAAAGCATGAACGAGCAGCACAACTCACGTTCTCTAGAAATGACAACAGATCGGAAACTGCCTCTCGTTCTCGATCTTCCAGCAGAGGTTCATAAAGTCCATTCTGACTCTGTCCTGTACGATGTTAGACTTTATGTTTACGAGTAGCGGTTGTCAGATGTCATTACCACCACAACAGGAGCAACAAGCGCCCATCACAACCTGTTCCGCGTCGCAACAGACTGCTCTCGATAGTCAGTTAAATCAGACGACAGCGACAACAGAGCGGAGACTCGACAGGACAGAAGAATGGCCGGCGCAAGTTATGTACATCTTCGTGCGGTAGTTGGCGCCATGCAGGTTGGCGCTACTTCTAGCGTGCCAAGGTGAGCACACCCAAAATGGCACGAATACGAGCCACGCGTGAACCATAATTCATTTACTGGTTACAATCAACAAAACGCGTGAGCTTGTTCTACTCGACGAATACCCTCTACGAAACAACCATGTGCACACATACGGAATACTGTACTCCTTGGAGCACATATGCAGACACTCTTTTGCATTTGTATGTGCTAAGTTTTATTGATACATCGTCATGTAAGCATTAGAAAACGTGACCATAAGAAGTCTCTGCAATTCCTGCAACTTCTCGCGACCTGACATGTGCATGCCATGCTGAATGACACACTCTTTGGCACATATGATCCATGATGTTTGTAAGGACATTCACGCTCGATAAAATACAGAGTAGCCAGTTTGCGAGATCGTCCGGCAGAGGTTTATCGGTCGTCATTCGCGGCCAGTATTCCTTCGATGTTATCGAGGCAATCATTGGTGGCGAAAAACTAGACGTGTTGCATACGTGAAATCTTGATTGTGCGCGAGAAGCTTTACACGCTCCACATGCGCATGTGTGTCGAAATTGAGCCCGAGCCTAATCATGGCTGGTACGCGTTGTGCCGCTCACAGCTGCACATCGAGGGAAGCTCAGAAACCTGATGGTTGTCGTCGATTCCTCCATCGCATCGACAAAGCATTTGGTTTTCATGATACTTTTCGCCTGAAGAGACTGGTGATTGGAACCACAATTCGGCTAGAGTGTGAGCTGTGCACTGTGGCATATAAGGATCATCTTACCGAGCAAAGAGTGGTGTGAGAGACAGACTGGCTGCGATGCGCACTGGCAGCATGAGTTTCACGACAGCGTAAGCTGCTGCACCTTCGAACAAGTAGCGTGAGCCATCGTCGCCAGTATAATTCAAGCCCCATTTCTGCAATTGCTTCCCAGCCACTTTCGCTCCTTTCTCAATGTATTCAGAAGGTAAGCCTTGCTAGTTAGCTATATATGCCAGGCAATTTGTTCCTGTGAATCTTACTGTCTGGTGTCCAGTCGAAGCTGTGGAAGAACCAGAACAGAATCGGCAGAGGCAGAAGTGCGGTGAGCTCGTGCAGGATCAGAAATGAAGTGAGATGACTGGCTGGGTTGTTCTTGAATCTGTCGCTGTACTTTACTAGCCATTTTGGCAACTTGCGACCAGTCTCCGTGTCTTGCGGAGAGCTAGGCACGTTTCCCGGCGCTTTCGTACTCAGCATTTGAACATAGTGCCTACTTGGAAGTGCTTGAACGAGCAGCCGAGTCGATGTCAAGGGCACCCGACATGATCGCATCGTTATCATTCACAGAGTGACAGCGAGCCTCGAAAATCCTGGTCAGGCTAAAAAAAAATCGCAATCAAGTTTACAGCTATCACGACGCTTGCAAAACAGGAATCTGCTGCCATTATTAATATTGAGGCAGTAGTGTGGACAACCTTGGAAGTTGGTAGAATGGAATTCATGACGCGAGACTGTGTCGGAGGCTCCACAGTGCTTGACGGCGGGCGTTTCAGATCTCGGAGCTCGAGATTCGGGATCTGCCCCGTGTACTCGTCCGTAAGCAATTCAAGTAATTCGAGACTCGTGAATGCACAACGACAACCGCCAGTGTGCCCAGCTGGAGGTACGAATCAAAATTGGAACATATCGCAAGCACACATGCTTCTTTTTGTACATTTCATGTTGGAGCTTGCATGATAGACAAAATTGCAAGGTTACCTATAGCAGTTTGAGCATATATGAACTGAGAATTAATCTTCCAAGATTGCTTGCACTAGCTCTGGACATCAGGAGGCTACCAAAGCTTAAGCTTCATGCAGCTCGTCAGTGGTATCTGGCACGTATTCAGGCACGACTGTTGATGTTGTCTTTTTGCTGTCGGCACTATAGCTAAGCCTACGGTTGAGTAGCAGACCAAGCACGAGTGTTGATCTGATCTTAGCTTAAGCTTACTATAGCTAGCCTCGATCAACATGTCACTCCCGCTTTGCGTTGATCGCATACCTAGAGGCTATATATGGACAATTGCAATTATATACAGCATATGCATCGCGATCGATACATGTGCGATACAGTACATCCATGCAAGATGGCATGCATACAAAAGGAAGCCAAAGATCTCTGGTGGCGCGGACGACGACTTCTGCACCTGCTGACGCTGAGCACATCTCCCAGGATTTACACTTCCAAGATTGTGGCCGAGAATCTGGACTTGGCAAGCAGCCGCGACTCGCAAGACTCCGAAAGGACCGAAATGGGATTGAGAGTGCCCAAGGTGTGAGGCGCGGATGCAGCTGATCATTGAGGCAAGCTACACCGAGGCACAGCTTCAAGGTTGGCAATATTTGAAGCAATATTAGAAGCCCCTCTGCGGCGCTGGACACCTGAATGGGCTTCGAAGGTTCCGCCCGCCTAGGTATTGTGGGCACTAAATCAATCTACCGCGTGCATGGAATCTTGGCATCAATCTTCCCCAAGGCTCCAGGATTCCAAGGTTGTGTAACCAGCCGAGGATTCGGCGCTCCCGCAAGATGACGGGCACATGAGCGCCACTACATCTATCGAAATGATTGGTCGCGAAACGTCATCTTCGCTCTCAGTGGCCAATCGACATACAGTCTGCAACTCGTCTGTGCGCCCGTCTAATCTTGTGAGATGCCAAGCGCAAGTAACTTGCCTACCTATGAGGAGGAGAGGAAGGAGATCAAACAACTTGCGTGTGAGAGCACAGAAAGCGCCACCAGACGGGGTTGCACGCCCCAGCCAAGCAAGAAGCTGCACAAGGTGGTCGCCCCTTCGAGCGCAACAGCACAGCAGCAGCAGCACCGCTAGCCAGCCAGCCAAGCCAGCCCAGCCAGCCAGAGACCCTTCACCCTGCCAACCACAGTAGAAATTGCCGCCCTTGCTGATGCCTTGTCTGCCCACACATTCCTACCAACTCTCCCCCAGACCTGCTCTGCATTGCATTTGCTCAGCTATCTTGCGTACTTGCTCGAACTCATCGCCTTCTGGGTGTCGCGAGCTGTAGGGTGTCTGCTGCCAGACCGAGCACAGGTCTCGCCCACAGTGCGGTTTAGTCTGCTACACATTCCACAACGTTTCGTATCCATCTTGAGGCTGGTCTGAGACGACGGAGGTTACAGCTACTGTAGGAACTTTCTTTTACTGCGTCGACGTACTCTAGCAAGAGAGGACGGTGCCGATCAAGGACGGATTTCTCGAGTATTGCACTGCACTGACTGTTACACTATGCGAAAGTCGTACATAATCTTCGGCATAGCACAAGCTATAATCCTAGGCTCTCTGTGCTATTCTGTGCGATGGCTCTTCGTTCTATTGCTCGATTCAGGGGCGTCAGATGCCATTCTGCCCATAGAAATACCGGGCATCAACTCCCCACTCATCGATATGAGGCCCCAATACATACCAAAGATCATTCACCAGACATGGAAGAATGAGACCATTCCGGAGAAATGGATCGAACCACAAAAGACATGCAAGGACTTGCATCCGGACTACGAATACATGCTTTGGACGGATGCAGACAGTCGTGAATTCATCAGAACTGAGTATCCTTGGTTTCTCGATCAGTTCGATTCTTATGAATTCAATATCGAGCGCGCTGACGCGATTCGGTATTTCATTCTAACACATTATGGTGGCATCTATATTGACCTCGATGATGGTTGCAATCGCAAGTTGGATCCACTGCTATCCTATCATGCGTTTGTTCGCAAGACGAAACCGACGGGTATCAGCAACGATATCATGGGGGCGGTGCCACAGCATCCGTTCTTCAAAGAAGTCATCATCAATCTGACACCAATGTCGAGAAACTGGCACATGCCATACCTCACCGTGATGGCTTCGACAGGTCCACTATTCTTGTCGCTTGTCTGGTTGAGCTACAAACGCTCCGTCACGATAGATGCTGATCGTGTCCGCATACTCATGGCGGATGAGTACATGTTCAAGCCTTGGTCGTTCTTCTTACACTACCAAGGTTCGTCCTGGCATGATGGGGACTCTGGTCTCTTCTTCTGGATGAAGTCACACTGGCTGCTCATCTTCGTACTGGGATGGATAGTTGGTCTCAGTGTGATTGCCGTCATGTTCGTGACCATGCAAAGGTGGCGGGCAAATTCACCTCGGGGAACGAGTGCCACCAAGTTGGGACGAAAGGATGAATACTTGCAACTCAAAACGCTCGAGGAGGGCGAGATCTCGAGGAGAAACAGCCCAGCACTAAGTAGGCGCAACAGTGACTCCAGTCAGTCCTCACGCGCGACTGTATATTAATGCGTGTACGTTCTTGTACCTGTGTTACACAAGGTCTCCACGTTACACAAAAAGAGAAAAGTGTTTTAGATGATGGGTTTTAGCCAGAGACGAAACACCGAATAAGGAGGCGGGTGAGTTTTATATATATATGGGACCAATAAGCTTCTATTGGTTCGGGGTCGGTTCGACCAGGGGGAAATAGCGTTGGGGATTTGGTTAGAGCGTCCGGCATATGCATAGCTCGATCTGTCACCGAGAGTTCTTGGGAAGTGGACGAGGCACGGACATGATTATAGAGAAAGTGTCCCAACCTACATGGTCTAATACATGGTTTAATCTGCATCTGCATCTGCAAGTTGTATCCTTGCATGTCCTCATTCGGGCCTCTCGTCATGACGGACTGTACAATGAGGGTAAAGGCTCACGGCGCTTCTTCTTCTTCTTCTTCTTCTTCTCCTCAGGTACTTTGAAGGTAAACTTTGGCAACCATCACGAAGAAGCCACTTGGCGAAGCCACACCTTCCGGGCCCGCAAATGCATCCAGCAGCTGGGCATCCATGACAACTTGACAATGTCCATCTCCTTCATGAGTCATAAACAACCTTTCCAAGTCTATAAAAGTACGATTCCCCGACTTGTCCTGTCGAGGTAATTCACCCAATCTACCACTGGTACCAACGCCAACACCACCACAGACAGTACAGTGATAGTTTTGGCGGCATGTTGATCAAGGAAGAGAGACTTCCGCTGGGCAAGGCTCGCGTGGGGGACTTTACATTTCGCAAGGGCTACATCAACTTAAACCACGGGTCGTACGGGAGTTGTCCGCGTGTGGTACTGGACGCGACGAATAGATACCGCGCGGAGATTGAGGAGACGCCCGACAAGTTTTTGCGTCTCGAGTCCGGCTATCGCGTCGAGGCCGTGCTCGAGCGTGTCGCAAAAGTCATCAATGTCGATGCCCAGGACCTGGTCTTTGTGGCCAATGCCACGACGGGCGTCAATGCCGTCCTGCGATCGCTTAAGTTTGACAAGGGCCAGGGCGTCCTGCACTTTTCCACCATCTATGGATCATGCGGCAATACCGTCAAGTTTTTGCGCGACCAGACGGACGGCGACATTTTCTCCCACGAAATTCCATTGACGTATCCTTGTCCCGATGCCAAGATTCTCGACGACTTTGAGCATGCCCTCAAGACCGTCAAGGGCATCAAAGTCGCCCTCTTTGATCACATCATCTCCCTGCCGGGCGTCAAGATGCCCTGGCTCGAACTCATCAAGCTGTGCAAGCAGTACGACGTCCTGAGTCTCGTCGACGGCGCACACGGCATCGGCCTCGCCCAACTCGATCTCCGCGCCGCTGATCCGGACTTTTTCATCAGCAACTGTCACAAGTGGCTCTATAGTACGTCACATTCCCACGGTGCTCTAGGCACTCGAGGACCCGTTGAGAAGAGGGAAAAAGAAGGACTGACACGTTCACAGGTATGCGTGCCACAGCCATCCTCTACACCGCCAGGAGATCCCAGTGCCTGATCCACTCCATGCCAATCGGTCACGCATACGTGCCTCGCCTCAAAAATGCCTCTTCTAAAGCAGCCCCAGCAGGAGCATCGCAGCCGCCGCCACAAAAAAGCACCTACAAGCTCGAATTCGAATGGACCGCGACGCAAGATTTCGCTCCCTTCCTCGCCATCGTCGACGCACTGCAGTACCGCGCAACACTCGGCGGAGACGCCCTCATCATCCCTTACCTCACCCACCTCGCCGCCGCAGGATCGACGGCCATCGCCAAAATCCTCGGCACAGAGGTCATGCCCGTCCAAACTCCCATCCCCATGACCAACGTCCGCTTGCCGTAAGCCCATCCCCACCTTTCATCCTACTATTCCCATCATGGAAGGAAACACGTTGGCTGACTAGAGATAGACTTGATGCGAAACGGGACGAACAAATAATGCCGCCCCGAGCGAGAGGAGACTGGTTCGTGCGCACGGCCACGGACGAATTCAACATGTCATTCAGCCCTTTCGTCCATGGGGGACACTGGTACGGCCGCTTCTCCGCGCAAATTTACCTCGATGTCGGGGACTTTGAATATGCCGGACACGTCATCAAGCAACTCTGTCAACGCGTCCAGCGCCAGCACGAGCAAGAGTTTGGGTGTGTGAACGGGCAAGGCATCACACAGGGCGCTGGTACGGGTGGAGACGCAAAAGGCAGCAGTGTAGATACGCTCATGGAGAAATTTGGTCGACAGGGTCTCGAGGACACCGTGGTGTAAGTCGTTTCAATTTCCCTAAATCCCAGCTTGCGGCACGAAACGCTCAGACACAATCAAGCTGTAATCAGCTACAATCAGAGGCAGAGGAGTGAGATAATTCTGGCGCATCGATTACTGTCCATTCATTACTTGGAAGCCCACGCAGACTCAGCAGACCATTCTTTAGGTGCTGCTTTGGCACAAGATTATGAGATCGCCACTTGAGGCCAAAATTATCTATGAAGCATTGGTGAAGAAGTTGAGGAATGATGAATGGTTTAGACCTGTAGGAGTGTCTTGACTTCTGTAATGTCGTGGCCATGTTCATTGATTAGTGACGGCGAAGTTATTACTCGTAGTTTTGGACCTTTGGTCGAACTGACTTGTGGCTCACTCTCTGGCTGGACCGGAGTTGCCACAACAGTTATGAATGACGAGGAACGAGGACGTGAACTTTTAGCATCTGCAGCGGTCTCTCCTTGTTTGGAATTCGAATGGGTACGAGAGGCAGGCGTAGCCATAGAAGAATGCTTAATGTCGTCAGCCTCGTCGTCTGAATCCTTACCCGATTTTGTCAGGACTGATTGTGCGAGGTGTAGGAAATTAGAGACAGAGAAGCGATTGTTCAATTTATGTACGCTGTTCTTGTGTAAGGCTTCAGCAGTTTCGTCCAAATCGGCTGACATGCGTTGAGCAGTCATGGCCATGGAGGAGAGCGGCGAATGAGTCAATGAATCAGGGCGCTGTGTAGATCTAATATCAATGCCAGCATTTCTGCATGAAGTTTGACCCATCTCGCCAACGTCGAGCTCAACATCATTAATTTGTGAACAAGGACTCTTGCACGCGACATTCTTAGCTTGACCTTCCAAATTGACATCTCTTGTCCGTACTTGTTCTTGTGAAGAGCCTTCGGTGCTGCTGTTCGAGACCTCTGTGTTAGGCACATATTCGTTTTCAACCGTTGATTGGCTTTGCTCCTTCACAATAGGACGACTGTCATAAATTCTTGTTATCTTCTCTACTGTTGGACTCGATGTTTCGTGACTGGGAATTTTGCGATCTTCCACTGTCGACTTTTGCAAAGTAGCGGGGGAAGATACTGGACTATACTTTCATCAGACTAGGCTGAGGAAACAAGCATTCATCACAATATTTACCTTGCACTCTTTGGTGACTTACAAAGGCGCACCTCTGCATTGCTTTCGCTCTGTGGTGGACTTTGAGTCTCTGACCCGTTGGACGTGTCGCTCGTCTTGTTTGACGATGTCGGCCCATAAGAATTGCTTGGAGAGCGAGGAAGGGGTAGCTGCAACTTGGCCAGATTGTCCACATCGAGCGTTCTTGCACGCGATTGTCGTCGCTGTGATGTTGTCGATGCTGAAGAGTCATCACCGAGCATCATAGCAGTCGTGGGTCGGGCAGATCTGGGGGAGCCCGTGATCGACAAGGTGCTATAACGACGACTCCTCCTGTACATAGCTCGCATCTCGGACCTTTTCTTGTATGAGTACAAAACAAGCTCCCAACTACCAGACAAGCTAGTATCGATCGCACCGAAGGCGAAGCTGCCATGGGAAGCTAGCGAAGCTCTTGAGCTATTAGACTGAAGATATGCTGGCCGTATTGGTCCAAACTCTTGTAGATCAGAAGTCGAGCCTCGGGCCATCGAGCTTCGATACACACTCCGCGAACTGGAAATGCTGCTGTGACCACTGGTGAAAAAATCCGAATTCCTGAGGTCAACGCTAGTCGGTGGAGGCGTGATCAACCGCTTGTCTATGGACTGACCGCCTTTCCGGAGTTCAGCTCGGAGACCGTATGTCTTCAGAATATCTAATATACATTACAAAGGACACTTGAATGTGTACATGGCCATACCTTGCCAGTAATTTAGCATCATGAGCATTGGCTTCGTTCTTTTGTCGAGTTTGGCATTGATGGCATTGCGTATCACCTTCACTCGTGAAACCATAGGTCGAAAACTCAACACAAATTTATGCTTTCGTTTCACTGCCAAGTCAGCTCAATCGCTTGTCATAAGACGACTTACACTTTGCGGCCTTATTTATATCCTTGATAAAATCCGCCCATACAGTTTCGCTACAGTGAGGAGCTAAGGCTGGTGGATATGTCACCTCAAATCCAGAGGTCAAGTCTTCGTCGACAGCTTTGAGTACAAGTACTACTTCGTTGCACCATGGTTCTCGAACGACTGGATCGCGCGTGTTAGCCGGCAGCTTGCTTTTGTCAGCATGTACCATATCAAAATCGATCAACTCACCCAACTCTTCCTACGAGCACTACTCGGTCTACTTGATGGGGATAGCTGGCTTTGCTCGATTGATGGTCGTGAAGGATCAGGCAATACCGACGACACGTTCTTTGGATCGTCTGACATCGTCTACTGACCCGTGCGTATATTGTGTGCTCTCCTAAAAGACTAGTCGCGAATATTGGAGCGTGCGATCAAGGACTCTCACACCATGCAAAGGAGTGCATGCCGTGCTGTAAAGACTTGTCTATACTCCTGACTTTCGTGTATACATGACATGCCCAAGGAAAAAGACGCGTCGTTGAACTGGTTGTTCTCTGTTTCAGCCGGACAGAGGATGAATTGAGCTTTGGAAGATTAGCAATGGAAATCAAAATTGACCTAATCCCTCCATCGTCTTCGACTATGGCCAGCGACATGCGGATTTAGCGCATGAAATTTCATCTAGATTAAATCCAATCTAAAGTCTTACCTGTCGGTGTACAAGTACCCTTTACCATGTGACAAATAAAGCCCGCCTCTGTTATGCACATGGGTATAGCCGTTTCCGGGTTTCTTGCTATGTTATTGGTGGCTCCAATTTATGCGTTGCCAGGGACATGAGCCATCGCGAGACATCGCGTGTCCCTGATATGCCACCCTGAACAAAACGGACTCGGATTGGGTAGCATCTCCGAGCATAGTTGCAATCTCCTCGTGATGGTATCGGACATCCAGATAATGGTTCCTCAGCGCGAAGTGTACAGATTCTTCCCTGGGCTATCAGTGTAGATCATGCACAACAACCAATCTGCATCTATCAGCAACGATCCGGTGCTTTTGTCATCAAATATGTCGTTATTTGTATCGCTAAATGATTGTATTCCTAAAGTTATTCTGCCTGCCGAATCGCAATGTATCGCTAGAACCCCCATGGGCAATTTCGCCAAAAAGTATGCTGGTAATCGCGAGCCTTGCGCTTCTGATTGTGACTTTAGCGCTTTTGAGACTCCAGAGGATTAATGACAGGTCGAAGCTGCCAGTCACGGTGATCAAATGGTGCAGGTCCAGACATGGAGAGTGGTAGCCTTAGGTGTCTTGGAGTCATCAAATGAGCCTGTTCGATACCAGGAAACTGAGAAGTAGGTAGATCATAGAGTGCGGATGATTGACACAGATACGCATTGGCATGTAGAGCAGTAACAGCTGCAGAGGAGGCAGACCTCTGTCTCGTCTTGACATCAGAGCGACTCTGCCCTGTCGTGGTCAGTATATATGAATTTTATGTCACTACGAGGACTCACAACTCATTTTGACTGGCCTGCCTTTCAAGATGTGTCCTTGGAGCTGGACTATCGCCAATGCTGCACTATCGTGAGACGGCAATCGAACGAAGGCAAATCCGCGGTCCGCATGTAATTTTGTTTCCGCGGACCCGCCATAAGCATAGAATAGAGCGTCAATATCAGTGACTTCTGTGTCACAGCTCAAATTTCCGAGGTACACTGTGGACACATGCCCGGGCGACTGTGAGAGCACGATATGATATTGTTGGTTGACTCCCAATTGCTGCTTGCTAGGATTAACCAAGAGGGCCTCGATAGGTGATGTACTGAGCTTGAGATTCGCCCAGTTGCATCGAATCTGCCGAGAGCTCAACCATCGACCTTGCATCTCTTGCACAGCTCTTTCTGCATCTGTTCGCTCCACGAAAGAGCAGAATCCATATCCTCTGGATTTGCCGCTGCTCATGTCCCACATAATACGAGCGTCTGATAGTGATTGATAGTGAGAAAAGGCAATTCTTAGCGTCTCGTCATCAACGTCAGCCGCCAGATCACCAACGAAGATCGAAAAGTGTGTACTAGTAGCTTCTCGAGCTGCTGCAGAACTGAAAGACGTGTATGCCCAATTTACCTTGACCGGCGAACCCAGTATAGTCCTGCCTGATCGGTCATTAGCTTGGTGGCACTAGCTAGATCATTGACAAACCATTGAAAGTTTCGATTGCACTCTCGGCTGAAGCAGGATCATCGTATTCCACAAAAGCATAGTTGACAGCATTCAAAGTGGACTTGCCAATGAGCTTGATGGACAAAATACTGCCTATAGTGCTGAATATATCCTGTAGCACATCCTGGGTGATGCCAATAGGTAAGTTTCCAACGTAGATTGCTCTTTTGTCCTCGTTCTCAGTCGAAGGTGCTGCAGACATTGTGTGATGTTCTGTGAGGACCGCCAAGACCTTATCTGTTGTGTTTGCCAAAAGAATGTTGAAGTAATGAATGTAATGGAGGACAAAGAATCTTGTGCAATCTGTCACAGCATCACGCTGGATTTTGCAGGGTAAGCGTCAGTCACACAGTCTTGATCAGCTTGTGAGACGTCTGATGAAGTGGCACGAACTCGCGCTGCCAGATTGTGAGATGTGTCTGCGGATGTTCTGTGTTTGTCGCAGTCAGTCTGTTTTGATTGCCCCAGTTTCTAGCATTTTTGTCCAAACGGGGAAGCCGTTGCCGTGACATGTGCTCAAAGCTCTTTGTGATCAATCAAGCCACACCACATCACCTCAGTGCTTGGCAGTTACTGGTGCTACAGCATGCATATGGACAACTGTACATGCATGTCTCATGGCCAGCTGCAAGCTCTTGACTATAGCTAGTGGCTTAGCTATAGCATAGAGCACTTTCACAGGAGAGAAATTCAAGATTAAGAGTAGCTCTATTGCCAGCTTACGTTTCGTCATAGCATAGAAGGAGAACTCAAGGATGGAAAAGTATACCAGATGGCGTGGTAAGAACACCTGCGTTATGCTTCAGAGACATCGATTGACCTTGACAGACTCTGGCACTGGAATAGCACCTTTTCTGCCTGTGGCAAGCCCAGAGCTCACAGCTTCTACTGTGTTCATTCGCTTGATCACCTTCATCATCAAGATACCGCTCATCTTCGTGGCTGGTTTATTATTTCTACTTACAGACTCTTTTTTGAGGTTTTCACTTGGAAGCTTCTCTATTCGGACCTTTCAGTTCTTGAGATCATGGACGGCTAGGTTGTTCTTATTCGTCTGTGGCTTCTATCGAGTTCCGATAACGTATGACAATCGCAAAATCAAGCAGCCTAGAGCCGGTGATCTGGTCCTGGTCAACCAGTCCAGCCCAATGGATATCATGCTACTCACATTCCTCTATCCATCGGCAGTTTTCACCTCATGTGATAACGAAATGCTATTCGAGACGCAATCAGCACTCTCCGCATTCTTCTCAAGATTTAAATTCTCCAGAACACGCAAAGGTTGCTCAATTACTGATCTCAGTTCAAGACAATCGGGAATTGCTGACAGAGTTATCGTGGTGTTTCCTGAATGCACAACTTCGAATAACAGAGGACTGCTCGCTTTTGCTCCTATGATGCTGGAACAAGCATTTGTCATGAGCATAAAGTATAACAACCCGGCCTATCTCACGACGACCATTCCTGATACGTACTGGAGCTTTCTTTGGGCACTAGCCAGTGTCTGGAGTCATGGCTGTCGACTGAAGGGTACAAGCCAACAGGTCGAAGGCGAATTTGCCGATGTAATGGCCCGTCTTGGCAGGATACCAAAGACAAATCTCGGTATCGATGACAAAGAGTCCTTCTTAAAGACATGGAAGGCTCGTTGATATATTTGCTGATAGTTCATCTTGTGACTGGGACTTGTGAGCTTGCATTCTCGGACCTTGCATTTTTCGATGCTACTTTGCGTTGGTACATCCAACCTCGTTCACCTTGCTCTATATATCTGTTGACGGCCATGCGACACCCACGTCTCTTCATCTCGATCATGATCCGAGCAATGTTGACCGCATCGTCGAGTCCGCAATGTTCTTGACCTTCGAATTCAAGTCCCAGGAACTGGAGCTGCTGTCTCAAGGTTACGCGACCTATCTTGGAAAAGGATGCAAATACTGCTCGGGAGTCGATATAAGGCCCAACTGTCCAGTCTGGGAAGTCCAGTTGTGAAAGCTTCAATTGATCGGTAAGAAAGCTTTCTAAATCACTCCTGCCATCCGTGACTATACTCCAATTCCGTATCCTGTGCTTCGGTCCTTTGAGTTCTGAATTTGTCACCTTGATGGACCTCGAGCTTTCTGACACCTCTGCCAGCTCTACGTCGTTCGTTTTGATGGGCGGCTTGAAAGCAGTGCAATTGTCCACGAGCCACTGATTGACGTGGAAGAGTACTTCTGGAAAGACGTCTGCGGCATCGACTTGCTTCTGCGTAATGCCCGTCAACCGTGTACAGAAATCGCTCAGCAGTGGTCGAATAGATGGCCGAACATGCCACGAAGCCTTTGCGACGATTTTCGAAGCCTTCAGGTCCACCAGCACGATGGGAAACTCGATAATTTCGGCACATTCGCAGCTGTCGTCGTCGCCGTTATTGCCCTTCTTGTTTCTGCCCATCGTGGCTGAAGTGGTCTCGTCGCATGTCGCTTCAAAGTCAATCACGAGCAAGTACTCCAGTGGCGTGTCCCTCCTCTTTTGTTCGTGTCGCTGCAGTGCTTCTTGCCTCGACAGTGGTCGTGCCCCATCGGCGGCGGCGGCCGCCGGCACCCCGTATTTTTTGATACCAGCCAGGCGTTTCTTCACGGTGGCCTTGTTGCCCTTGGCATTGATGTTGAGGGCCGTTAATTGAGCTAGGCAGAGATTAGTCGATGCCCAGTGTGGTCATAATGTCCTCTACCCCGTAGCTGGTCTACCGTGGCAGAGACGTCGATCGAGTCGATGGCCAACGTGGCGCCCTCGAGAGCCATGTTGGTGCTCTCACTTCCAGGACGAGGCTGGATCCGAAGTCATCACGTTCAATCTGCACTCATATGTGCAAGGATTTATTGACTTGACATAGCTTTGGGATCCTGCCTAAACGCCACTGCAGCCAATATTTCTGTTGCTGAGCGCCTGATCTCATTTCGGGCCGTTATCTCGGCTCCGCAATAATGACACTTGCAGATGGCAACATGATTCATCATAACAAATGCCTATGCATGATTTATTTGTGCTTCTTCAGGTATATATTTGTCGAGTGTATACATATGCATGTGGACAATGAATTGGGTGATGCTCACGCGACGACAGAATCACCGAGTCAGGCGCAACAAATAACACTGTTGTCGAGCACACCGGGCAAGTCCATCATCGTAGATAAGCAAGCACTGCGCGAGACATTTCCATACTTTGCATCCCTCTTTGACAGCGCTTTTGCGGACGCCGACAAGGACGTTTTTCATATCGAGTCGTTCGCTGGCTCTTCCTTCGACATCGAGGTCCTGCTATTCGCATCGTACGTCCACGACCCGAGAAATTTCGACACCACGTTGCGCACGTACGTGAAGCGCACGAAAGAGTTGCGCAGTCTGGTGGTGGCCAATCGTCTGGCGAGCTACTATGGCGTCGACATGCAGAGTCTCTGCGAATCCGAATTTCTGTACTTTTGGCGCGATCAGTCGTCAATAGCACTCACCGCACGACGATTAGAGTCCTTTCTAAAAACGTATCGCGCACTCGCACGCACCTCGATTCACCCAACCAACAACGACGACGACGATGATGAAGGAGGCATCACGCATCGCTTCTTGTCGACCTTTCTCAATTACGGCTCGCCCGCGCTGCGCATGACGTGGGACATGTCGTCCGTGCAGCGAGATGCTTTTTGGGGGGATTTCTTCAAGTACCTGACAGGCGCCAGCGAGCGTCCTGACAATCACGACATCCGTGATAAAAGTGGTAAACAGGAAAAGGCCGGCGAGACCACCGGACGATGGCATGGCATGGTGCTGCCGTACTTCCGCATCATGCAATCCCTGCCATCGCGACCGCACCAGGCCACCGAGGACGTACTACAACGACTGGTGCGTGTCCTGGACGAGTCGCATTTCCAGGCCATGAAGGGACACCGCGAAAGTAATGGCCACCAACACGGCGATCACGCGCTCCATCCACCCTGCATCATCCAGCGGCTCAATCACCCACAACTCATCTGGTGTTGGCGCAACTGGTCCGACAGCGAGAAATGTAACCACAAGAATGACCGGGATGATGATGACGATGATGTTCGACACGACGGCGACGACGACGGCGACGACGACGGCGACGCCTATGGATTATTGCTCGATCGCATCGGCCGCGCCTGGACCGCCATTACATTACGCGACGACAATCTACTTACACCCGAGGAAGCAAACTCTCTTTCTCGCGAAATACACCTCCCGCTATCATGACCTTTAATCTTGTTCTCATTTCTTCAAGTTCTCAACAGACTAGGATGACGTCGATGACGAAGACGACGAATTTCGTCCTTCATTCATTGTGCGTCGCGGTGGAACACCACGCGAGCGCGACATTCGATCATCTAGTGCTGCAGGCTCCACATACGGTCGCGCTAGACATTGAATATCAGCCCAAACTGATCACAACGTCTTCTCCATCAAAAAGGGAGGGAAAGGCAGGATGGCGTACGTCGAAAGTAGTAGAGCGCTCCGAGGGAAGCCAATAACGTGAACCCCAGCCCGAACCCAGTATTCGAGCCCATATTCTCTTTCGCCCCTTGTCCGCAACCACCCGGTAAAAAGGCAGATCCCCCCCACGAGTCGCAGTCAAGTGTCGAGAAATCAGTACCGACAATTGGTTGACCGCAAAGGTCGAAAGAGCACGGATTCGAAAGATATAACCCCCGTCGAAGTGTCAGTATGAGAACAAACGGAACAACTGCACACGAGTTATATCTATGGAGGAGCGCAGATAAAAGTACAAGAAAGTCGTCCGAGTATGAAATATGAGACACGGAGCCCCACCAGTGTCTGTCGGTCGGCACTTGTCGGTCAGGACAGAAATCGTGGCTTGATCCCCCGGAATTTGTGGGGAAACTTGTCTGCGATAACCCAAATTGCAATATGTCACTAGAACAATTAATTGGATGCATATGAGCAAGCAATCATCATACGAGCTAGTTGCAATTCAGTAGAGAATAGTATTAATTTTGCATTATAGATAATCTACAATCTACAATAGAAAATCTACAATCTACAATAGAGAATTATGGAACTCGAGATGGAAAAACCTCCAGAGACGAGTTGTCGAAATTGCCATCGCTTTGCCAAGTATTGAGAAAATTGCAAGAAAGCCCTAGCACACAAGACCTCGCCATACTGAGACTTTACAAGTGGTTCGTTTTATCGTGGAATCGAGAATGATGTGTATCGATGGAAATGATTAGTGAGTGAGCGAAACAGATTAAGAGGACATCTTTTGACGCTTCTTGAGAGTCGACAGTTGCGAGAGACTCTTGCTCCTTGTGGGCGTGGTGGGTATCGGTGGAAAACGACTGAACCGGGAACGCTTCAGTGACGAGGACGACGTCGACGACAGCGGCTCGACGGTGCAGCATGCATAGTCGTCCTCGAGCGCCACGGGCTCCAAGAGACTGCCAAACTGCAGTGGCGGGAGATCCTCTTGTCCATGCGCGATCGTCGAGTCTGCCGCCGCCATGGAGGCGAGGTCGTCCGACAGGCCAAACATGTCCAGCGATTCGAAGAAGTCTGTCGAGGCGAAAGGTGTCTGCTTGACTGAACACTTTGGCGTGTGATTTGCCAAGGCAAAGCTCGAGCGAAACACAATCTGGCAAGCACTGCAGGTGTTGATGTTGGACGAGATGCGTGGTGCGGCCATGGGACTGGTTGGCATGTTCGACCCGAGGAAGCCCTGTACGGCCTTGCCCTGCTTGCGATCAAACAATTTTTGTACCGCGAACTGCGCGTCGTCGTGCTGAGCTTCCGTCGAGACGAGACCTTCGTCGGCCTCCGAGTCCGAGTCGTCCCACCTACAGGATTCGGGCGTCGGCAAGAGTGAGACAGATCGACGCATGGAGCCGCTGTCATCCCTCCTCAGATGCGAAGGGGACACAAATCTGACGTTGTCGGCCGTACTTGGCGTCAATGGCAAGGAATGGCTGAGGTCGGTCTGTTGAGAGGAAGAGCGTACGAGCACCTCACCACGCGTGCTGTTTACCAATGACATGTTGTGAAATGTTTTGGACATCGAAATGTCACTTCCTGCGCTCGACACCATCCGTCGCATCAAAGATGCACTGCTGCTGGTGCCCAACTCCTTCTGATACTCGAGAAATTCGACCTCGACCTCTTCTCGTTGTACTTGAGCCACGCCGTCGGCACCCACAACCAACGACACACTCATGCACTTCTCACGAGCATCCTTCGGAAGTCCGACAAAAGGTCGTTCGAGCCTTCGAGCACGCTGTCGAGCAAGGGACTTTTCCTTGCTGTCACACGACGAAGTAGAGCTCACCACGGAACCCTCGCCTCCCCAAAAGCTTGCATACGCTCCGTCCGGGGAACCCAGAGGTGTGAGCATGGCGTCATTGAAGCTGCCAGACTTGCTCCAGACAGCGTCCCAGGTAGGAATCGTACTCGTCTGCGAAAGGTCAACCACAGGAGCTGTCGACGAGGGCAACAGTATGTCCCGTGGCCTCGACTGAGAGTACTTGTCTTGCATCTTTGGAGACTTTCCCGATCTTTGTGCTTGCCTTTGCCTTGCAGGTGAAACACGAGCCTTACCTGGCGCGGCGGTTGAACACAACGTCATTGCATCGAAAAGAGACATTTCGACTGGTACTTGCACAATGTCAGGAGTGTCGTTGATGTATCGTCAATTGATGCTCTACAACGATTATAGAGCCAAGATCTCAGAATGTGCACCAGGGATTTGAGTGAAAGTCTGTGTACCGGATTCGACTTGGAGCGTAAAGGAGAGACCAGAATGTCGAGAGAGTGACTTGGCTAACTCAACAGAATCTCAAAGGACAATGAGAATCTTTCTCAGGACCCGGTCGATGGCTCAGAGAATGTGATGAAAGGACATCCCCGGCAAGTTCTGGTTGAGGTCCCAAAAGGGAAGTATAGGATGACGGACAGTTGGTCCAACGGTCGTCGTTGAAGAAAGTCGGCAGAAGAGGAGTCCGAACGAGCGAGCGAGTGGTGTCGAGCAAGAGAGGGGTCGAGGTGATGGAGGAGAAGGGATGACGAGCAAAGGAGAGAGACAGACTTGTTCCTTAACGGTTCTTGTGGTGTACGTGTTTCCCTTCTTTTCCCCTTTGCTCCCTGATGGTGGAAGGTTTGACCTTGTGGCAACTGACCCAGACAAAGGAACCACGGACTGGTGCTTAGGAGGAGACAGGACAGACGACAGGCAAGACGGGGGACAGCAAGTCAGTAACCCAGAGACTGGAGGATACCCACGAAGCTTGATCGATGGGACAGAATAGAGACACCAACAGGCAAAAGAGGCGCCACCCACCGGCTCATCGCCCCCGGGAAGGCAGCAGAGGCGCACCGCCACGATGAGATATGGCTGATGGGTGGCTACAACGCGCACCGAGCTAAAAACTGCCATTTCATGCATGGTTTGATTGATTGCTCCTCCAAGCTTGGAAGTTGAATCCAGCTGCCTCGACTTTGGGTTGTTCAGCCATGGGAGGTTTCCCGTGTTTCCTGGCCCGCCCCGAGGGTCCATTAATATGGATTGCGCATCTATGGATGTCATGCACGCTTGTTGTCACGGCTGGTAGACACTATCTCCGTCCAACCTCCTTCCACTTTCCCCTTCTTGGATCTTCCCTCTTTCCTGCTGCCCCTCCTCTTCTTCTTCCTGCCCTTTGGCTTTTCCCCCTCTGTTCGGCTCTCTTCTCCTTCCTGGGAAGTCGGTCTTCCTTCCCCCCTTTTCCCCTTGCTTCCACCCTTTCAACCTCCAATTGCTGGCCATGGCTAGCAAGGAAAGGCGTGCAAACGTGCTGATGTGCTGCCTTGTTCTTTGCCCATGTTACCTAAATCTCTTAATTTCGGCTGTCAAAGTGTGCCGAACGGTATCGTCGGAAGGGCTGAGCAAGAGTGTGAGGCAGCCCTTCCATTGGTGCTGCTCAAGTGGTCTCCATATGGACCCTCGCTAGGGCACTCGACGACTTATCGTGTGATGTATATCCGTGACCACATATGGTCAACAGACCGAAGTACAAGTTGATCAATCACTTCTCTCCCACCCAACCCAAGGTCCAGGTATTTTCCTCCACCGCGCATCCGGTCTGTCGATAACGGCTCGTCGAAAAGTGGTCTCCAGCACACCACCTGGGCAGGTAAATATTGGTGGTGGTGGAGGGGCACAGGTAATTCGAGTAGTGGTGGTGGTGGTGGTGCTTTGCCGAAGATCTATACACGTTGGATAGGGATTGTCACGCCCTTCTCTGGAGATGTCTTGACGATTGGCACGCGCAATGGCATAACTTTCAAGGTTGCTGCTATGTAGCAGTGACTGCACAGCCTTCTCGTTGCCGATCTTGAATCTCGGGAATCTGTCATAAGGACAATGAACCAGCAGGCCTGGCCATCATCTTATTAGCAGGATTGAGGGAAGGGCTCGATTCAATCCATCCTTTGGGTGATCAAATTCACGACCGGGCGTGACTAAACAAGTGACAGACAAAGGACTTTTCTGGATCGTGAATTATCCAATCGTGTCCAACAACGTTAACCAGTACCAACGTATCGGTGGTGGGTTCCGGTAAATACGCCCAGAGGTAGGAGATCGGAGTTACACCAGCTGCAGGGCTGCTAAGATTGCGCCGGGTGGCTACCGCCATCTTCTGGGCCCCCCTCGAAGGGACTTGCATGTGGCCGCCTCCACTTTGTGCAACCATCCATCGATCAGCCGCACATCTCGCCAGCGCGATAACGGTCGAGTTCTGCCATTACTGCAAGCTGGAGAACTGGAAAGCTGGGAAAAGTGCTGCAGGCTTTACTCGAGCCCACGCGCCATGATCTGGTGACTTTTCGTCCTTTGTCCACCAATTGGATGTTCTATTTTCGACATAATTTTCCCCCTCGGCCTCGAGCTCATGATCAGGCTCCAGGGCTTCCAAGGTAAGGTTGTGCGTGCAGCTGCCCGCCCCAGGTGCCGAGCCAAGTCTCGCAGCTGCAGCTGGCCAGTGTCGAGATCAGCTGCTTAGCTGCTTTTTTGTTGCAATTGTGATGATGCTGGTTGAGCCAATACATGAGATTCTGACCGGAACAAGTCATGTTTGATCATTGCCAGTGTGTCTGTATGTCTGAAGGAGATGGACCGCATTGACCTCAATTGCCTGATAGCTAGCTTCACAAGTCTCGAGACTTGCACTTGTCAGAATCCTTCTTGTGCGAGCCCTGATCACTTGTGCACCTGTTCCACAGCACCACGATTGCGGTACCGGTTCGACAGATCATGACGCCCATTTCTTTGTTCTCAGCGTCTTGTTCTCTCGCTCGAGCAGGACATTTCTCGTGAACAACTTGGCATTTTCAGACTCTTGTTGCCGCAGGTTGGTGATGGCATCATCCCGCTCAATCTCTGCCTGTTTTATTCTCGCCTTCAGCAAGTCTATCTGAGCGTCCCTGAGCATGATGGCACTCTCGCTGTCATTCTCCTTTCCCTTCATCGTGACTGTGACGTTGCTCTCCGAACGGTCGTGTGTCCGCGTGCCATTTTGACGAGCTTTGATGGGACTATCAACAATCGTGTGCAATTGATTGCGTGGTTCCGTCTCTTCCGTATCACGCCGATGACTCACAACATCAAGAAGTGAGACATTGTCGTCCTTGTAGCCATCAACTTCGCCAGCATCATCAGACATGTGCCTCGATATCTCTGGCCACGAAGAGATAAGTAGCTGCATGACTTTAGCACCAGCGCGTGCCACGGCTACAGCCTCCTCGATGGGAGTGCTTTCGCTCTGCACAGATTGTTCTGATTGCGATGTCGTGCTTCTAAGCATGTCTGCCGCACCTGCCCGACTTCCTAGGCATGTTGGCGAAAAGACAATTCCAAGCGAAAAAGCATTCATGTATCCCGACTCTTGCTTGGGAGGATTCTCGACGACATCTTGTGCTGCTTGCCTATGGATGTGATGCAAGAATGAGAGAAGCACAATCACAGTATTATATCGTGGTTTCTCGGATATGGTCTTAAGAATCTCGGAAGCTTCCTTGCCGATGACCTCCGGCACTAGCTTGTCCGCACTTTGCGTCATAGTATTCAGATGATCAAAGACCGTTTCGCCCAGAAGACCTCCAGGTAGAAGGACCAAGAATTTCTTGAGACATGAGGCCACATCATGAACACTAATCAATTGCTTTGCGGGCAGAACGATATCCTCCAGAGGCATGCGCAAACAGCCAGTCGAGAAGTGATCGATGATGGTTCTAATTGCTTGGCTTGATCCATTGACGCGGAAAATACCTGGAGTCAGATCTGCATGATTCGTAAACAGCCATGCAATGCAAGCATCAACCATATAAGGGATCTCTATCGGTTGTGTTGGTAAAAGATCACTTGGCAAGAGTGTGGAAGCATTTGCCGAATGACCACCGATCTCGACTGCTTGTGTTGCTGACTGACCCAGTATGGTAGGACTGGGCTTTGCGGCAAGAGCTGGCACCGAGCGTCTGCGAGAGAAGGGATTGAACAACTTTCCAGTGGGTGGATTGTTAGCTGCTTCTGCCGTGTCTATTGCCTTTGACAGACGATTCGCAGACCCATTTTTGTGAAGTCTCTTATACCATTTCGAGCTCACACTACTGACTGAGGACATACTGTCTTCCCTCGTGCTCAGCATGCTTTTCGATCGTGCTTCTCTTGATAACCTCCAGTCATTCTCGCTGGTTTCTGATTTTTGCGCCGTGTCTGATCGTTCCAGGGGACTCATTGCAGACTGCCTACTGTCGCCTTCTTTACCATCCTCAGATACTGCAGTGGAGGACGCATTCAGCGTATATGCTGAGAAGAGAGATGTGTCTTGTTCTACATTTGACAGCTCCTGTCGACTACTCAGGGATGATACGCTTCTCGGCCCAGAGATAGATCTCCGTGCCGACCTGTCGGACTTGTGCGAGAAAGCGAGTTTCGCTGTTGCATTATCGAAGGAACTGCGTACGTTGTGGGAGAAAGACCTCCTTTGTGGAACATGTTGTGGCATGTCCGTGTCGCGAGTCGTGAACATAATTATGCTGCTAGTGACTGAGTTCGCTGCAACCGAGGAACACGTCACGCCAAGACGACTGTGTAATGAGCCTGCGAATGAATAATACGGGGTGGTCAACGACAATATCTCTAGTGTCTGGTCGGTGCTGTAGCGGATCTATGCATATGGTTGCGACATCGTCCACCTCGAAAACACACGCAAACAAACCAGTGAAAGTCGCCCATCTTCAAGCTCTCAGCCACTCGGCAGCCATGTCAGCGCCGCTCGATCTACTCAGCCAATCAAAGAGCATCACTCGTAGATCGCGTATAGAACTCGGACAGAGATTAAGAGATTGTCCACACACGCCTCGAAAATTTGGAAAGATTGAGTGCTCACCGTAATCGTTGCGTATCCACATCTTACTTGACACTGTTCAGACTTGATTTGTCCATTTGTCCTAGACTCCCTGAACCAGCAAGAACCAAAGATCGCAGATCGAGCAGGATGAAGAATTCTTTGCTCGGGCTGGCGAGGTCTGTGACCAAGTCGCTCACTCCTTGTAAGTCTTTGGACACCGACTCTCACGGCGCCGGCTAACCTGCTGTGTAGCATTTGTGCCATGCACACGGTCTACAGGAATACGTACGAAGGCTCTGCATGTCTGAAGAAACCGACTCACAAATCAGTTCGTCCCGCACGCAATTATGCGACTTTTGATCGTTCAAAGCCGCATCTCAATGTAAGTTGGTGATGGAAGTGTATGGTCCTTGTAGCTAATGTCTGCTAGATTGGTACTATTGGCCATGTTGATCACGGCAAAACTACTCTGACTGCTGCGATCACGAAGGTGCTCTCTGCTAAAGGTGGTGGTACTTTTATGGACTACAACCAGATCGACAAAGCCCCGGAGGAAAAGGCTCGAGGAATTACGATCGCCACAGCTCATGTAGAGTATCAGACCGACAATCGCCACTACTCTCATGTCGACTGTCCCGGTCACGCAGATTACATCAAAAACATGATTACTGGAGCTTCCCAAATGGATGGAGCAATTATCGTCGTGTCAGCCACTGATGGTCAAATGCCTCAGACGCGAGAGCATTTGCTTCTTGCCAAGCAGGTTGGTGTGACGAATCTTGTGGTTTTCATTAACAAAGTTGATGCCGTTGATGACAAGGAAATGCTGGAGCTAGTCGAAATGGAAATGCGAGAATTACTGGGCACGTATGGTTATGATGGTGAAGAAACACCAATCATCATGGGTTCTGCCCTTGCTGCTTTGGAGGGACGTGACAAGGAGATTGGAGAAGATGCTGTCATCAAACTCATGGCTGCTGTCGATGAGTACATCCCGGTCCCAGAACGAGATTTGGCAAAACCTTTCCTTATGCCTTGTGAGGACACCTTCTCCATCTCAGGTAGAGGAACAGTCGTCACGGGAAGAGTCGAGCGAGGATCGCTGAAGAAGGGCGCTGATGTCGAGATCGTCGGGTTCGGACCTGCCATCAAGTCAACCATCACGGGCGTGGAGGCTTTCAAGAAGGAATTGGATGCAGCCACTGCTGGAGACAATTGCGGACTACTCCTGCGAGGAATCAAGCGCGAGCAGGTCCGACGGGGAATGGTCATTGCTGCGCCCGGCACTGTCAAGGCACACAAGAAGTTTGAAGCATCATTCTACATCTTGACAAAGGACGAAGGTGGTCGAAGAACCGGATTCGCTGACCACTACCGACCTCAGATGTTCATCCGAACGGCCGACGTCACTATTGTCCTCACACGAAAGGAGGGTGCACCAGAAGGTGAGCTCGTCATGCCAGGTGACACCGTTGACCTCAGTTGTGAATTGGTCCACCCAATGGCCATTGAGCAAGGATCGCGCTTCACCATTCGTGAAGGAGGAAAGACTGGTAAGGAATTCCACAAGATCATTCCTGAAGGAATATACACTGACACATTCTAGTGGGTACCGGTCTCGTAACGAAGATTCTGGACACCAAGGGCGCTTAGATGTCGACGTTTGCAGATTGCAAAAAAAGAAAGATTAATATTAGCGCTGCATACATGTCCTTGTCCATAGTTCCGTAGAAACACATGAGTTCCCCCTTGCTTCAGAAACCAGAATTTAGCTGCCAAACTCTGCCGGTATTTGTGATGGATATACCTCACGTAGATTCCTCTCATCATGAATGCCTACAATTCGATGTGCAAAACTTCCCGAGATTCTACGCCGTGAGATGCGTTCAGATGCGCACGGCAGCGCCACAACTTACAATCTTGTGCCATCCTCTTACGTACGTGAATTTTGTACACTTCTAGCAATCGACAGTAACAATGAATTGAAGGGCATACGACATACTTAGTGCACATACATCAAGTCCCGTAGAGTAGTGCTGGTACATGTCCAATGAGATTGAGGCATTCAATCAGGACCACTGGACAAAATCACTCACTTTTGCCCTGACTGAATTGGATCATGACGATGAAGACGACAGTATTCCACTCGACCTCTTGCCCGAAACCGTAGACTCCCTCGTCACATCGCTCCGTCACGCCGATATCCCCGTCCATGCGACGGACGTACATCTCTCCCTCAGCGATCTGGACCATCATCCGCTGACGCTCCTCCTGGCCGATCAATTATCACCCTTACTGTCCGCCGATACATCATGGTCCTTCTTCACCTCCACCGTGCTCGAGCGGTACGTCCAGCTGCAGACCGATCCGGACGAGGACGCGGTCAAGAAGAGCCGGCAGAGGGCGAAGAAGGCGACAGAGTGCGAGTTGTGTGGGCGATCGATGCCCTTGACCGTGCACCACTTGATCCCCCGTTCGACGCACGCCTATTTCGCCAAACACCCGCACCTCCTGTCGGGCCTGCCCGCCGGCGATGAATCTCCCGACACCCAAAATCACCATACAGGGCTCAAAAGTAGTGCGGGAACGGGAACGGGGACGGGGACGACGAAAAAGGCCGACTTGGCGCTGGTGCAGGCCATGCTCTGTCGCCCTTGCCATACACAAGTCCACGCTTTAGTGCCCGACCACCGCGAGTTGGGACGTGATTACGGCTCTGTCGACAAGTTACTCGCCCGCGACGACGTCCGTCGTTGGGTCGGGTATATCGCTTCCCAACGCGGTACCGATAAAGCCATGGGCAACGGCGTGCGGTATAGACGGTAATCTCTCCCACTGCCTTGAGTAATGATGCCAAGAACTGTATATTGTAATTCTAGTTGAGATGTGTGTATAGATGTATAGATGTATGCAATATTTATTTCTCATGAAACTTTCGTGGATGGGGCGTGCTTGTCGCCACCGACATCGGGCTGATACAACTCGACCTTGTCGGCATTCGTGCTGTTGACCGTCTCGCCGTGACTGTCCAGCTCACCATTGACTGCGGCGACGCTCTTGTCCGCCTCGGCCTTGACGGCAGCGAGTGCGGCCTCCTTCTCGGCCTGCGACTGCAATCTTCCCTTTTCGCGCGTCTCCTTGCGCTCCGAGTACCGGTCGTCCAGTGTGTCGCGCGCCGGCCGAAGCAGGTACGTCATCTTCCAGAGTTCTTCGGCCACGTCGACGACGCGTTCGCGGAATCCAGTGTCCTTCAACCTGCCTGCGGCGTCAAACTGCGTCCACGCCTTGGGGATACTGCTCTGATTCGGGATGGTGAAACAACGCATCCATCGGCCGAGGATGCGCAGCTGATTCAGACAATTAAACGACTGCGAGCCTCCATTGACCTGTGCCAACGCCAACGTCCGGCCCTGCGTCGGGCGCACTGACCCGAGCGATAAAGGGATCCAGTCGATTTGATTCTTAAACACTCCCGTCATCGTGCCGTGCTGCTCGGGACTCACCCAGACGTGCGCCTCGCTCCACACCGCCAAGTCCCGCAACTCCTTCACTTTCGCATGATCCGTGCTCGTCTCGTCCTTGATCGGTAAGCCAGTCGGATCAAAGACGCGTACGTCCGCTCCCAGCACCGTCAACAGGCGCCCAAACTCATGCGCGAGGAAGCGCGAGTAAGATACTTTCCGCAGCGACCCGTACAGAATCAATACCCGCAATCGATCCTCGGGCGTGTCCAGTGACTTTGATGGGATATCGGCGACCGCCAGTCTGGTCCAGTCGTCTGCCTCAATCTGTCCCGCATCGATCTTCGACATGATGATGCTCGACTTGCGGATGTCGGTGTCGGTGGTCGCGGTCGTGGTGTTGGAAGAGAGACTCCGTCGCTTGTCACAGTAGTAAAGGATCGGCCGGCACGACCTAGGAATGCCTCGGACCGCGGTACATGCAGCAACAATACACCTTGACTGCGACCGGACAAAGGTCGACATACGACATTTGTGGTTCCCCGGCAAGAGCTTCTGTTGTGTGGTTGTGCGAGTCGATGCAGTCTCGACTTCTACGTAATGGAATTGTTTCAAGCATAGGGTATTATTGACCGGACGTTCATCTCGGTCCGATATAAATTTAGGCTTCACGCCTCTATTTACTGCGCTGCCTCGGTGGCTTGCCAATTCTGGTCAATTCGTTTGACGTAGGACTTTCGATTGTCCAAGAGGGATAATAACGAATTTATGCGCATAGCTAATGATATATCCTGAATGCCTACGCTGCCAGACCGAAGAAATTTAGAAATTTCGCATCAAGAAGCTCAGATGGAGAGCTCCGTGACATCGGCCACGAGCTCATCAGAGTCGGCCTCCTTTGGGCCGCTACTCGAGCTGTTCAGCCCCGGCAGGCCTGTGTCAGATTGTAGCGCCAGATCGACTAGAAGGCGCGTCAACACTTGGCTGACACGGGTTTTGTCGGTCCAGTCGACCCCCTCGTCGAGGGACTCGCAGGGTCCATATAAGGTCGGCCTTTTGGTCACCAGACTGATTTGTCTAGCCAGCTTTAAGCCCTCAATATGCCAGGCTTAGATTGCGTTTGGCGTGGCTGAATTCTCGCGTATGATATCCATGTACATGTCCTCCCTGGTCATGGCTCGAGTTCTCCATTTGGGTCTTCTTGTGACCACAGGAAGGTATTCCAATCTGCCATGATCCTGGGGGATGTGGCCTTGCCCCTGTCCACATACAGGAACTTTTTACGCTCCCGAAGCGGTTGAGAATTGGCCCAGACCAGATGACCATTCGTCCCAGTCTCAACTGCCACAGACACAGACACAATGACTAAGGAGGGGTCGGACTGCTGATGACATGGGGGACTTCGGAAGGGGGTTCCCACAATAAGATCATCATCGCCGAGGCGAAGTCTGCCAACCCGGTACTACTTCCGATTTGGTCTTTGACATAGTCTTAGCCTATCGGCCAGTGATTTATGAAACAGAGCTTTGCCAGACTGAACCGCAATGTACCAGCTGGGCTTATTCGTCCGACGCAAGTCTCTTTATAGATTGTGTTATCGAACAGAACTGTAAAGATGGGCCGATTGCGCAACTACCAAGCCATCTTGAGCCGTAAAGATTCGTGAACAGCCGTGGAAATTCATTTTAGCTAGCTTCACGAAGCCGCAAAAGTTCGTGCAAGATTCGCAATTCTGTGATTATCTGTGCACAGTCCGTGAAGCTGTAAAGATTCGCTCAAAGCCGTGAAGATTTGTGCACAGCCGTGCGAATTTCGTGTCAGCTTCACGGAAGCCGTGAAGATTCGTACAGCGTCGTGTGAACTTGAGCCAGCTTCAAAGTCGTCAAGCCGTGTGAAAAGTCGCGTCCAAACCATACAGGTTCAGTCGCATCACAGTGTCAATAGCCCTAATTCACGGTGATCAAAGATGTACCGACGTCGCTCTCTTGCTTGTTTTTAAGTGGTGAGAGATCCAGTGACGGCACAAGCAACTCGTCCAGTGCCCATGTCTAAAATTGGTGTTAGTGGAACTCGATCAGGGTTACATGCAGCGAGAGCTGACCTAGAGTGTGAGCGGACAAACGTTGACATCCTTTCAGTAGCGGGATGGTCTGTTGTGTAGTTGGGCGAATTGATAAAGTCACAACCTTCAAGTTGTTTATACAAACCTTAATGTATGACGGCCGACATCTCATGACGGCCCGAAATGAAATGGGGCTGAAAAGCCTTCTATATTTGCACGCCCGTGATCTCACTTCCATAAGGTTGTGTCGCGTGGACCGGATGAAAAGAGTCCTAAGCATCAATATGAAGATGGTATGCGTTGTAGGAATGTCTGGAAATAGTCGCTCAACTTACTATGCTCTAATTATGGTCATTGACATTCGCGTCTTTACGGGAGCGCGCCATTAAAAGGTTGAGATTCGTTAAAATTGTGGCTCTGCAATTGTGCGCGAGCTTTTGCGATGCACGAGCGATTGGAAGCCGGCAGATGAAGCTGGAAGACCGCACAAGTCTAAAGCACTGCATTGCCAGCCTCCTGCATCAGCTGAGATGTCTTGGTATCGTCGTTGACTTCATTGCTACCTTGCCAGAATATGCCGACCTTTCCGAAAAAGGAAAAGTGGGGCCGCGGATGCTGCTTGACCTGTCACATGCATGCAGAGGTCCGAAAGCACGGTCGCGACCGAATTAGCGTGTATCGGGATGTCTTAATCCCAAATTGTGCCGAAGGACGCCGCCAACGGCTCTTGACGGCTTGAGAAAAGAGTTTCATCGGCGGGAAACGTGACGAACAGTTTCTAGTGTCTAGCAACTCGTCCGTAAGGTGAAGCCTGAGCTGAATGGGGAACTTTGCCGTGGTAAATGGGCTGTTGCACACCTGCAGACACCTGATTGTACCACAGCGACTGCTTCGTTTGTGGGTTCACCTGTAAAGGATTGAAGATGGGCTGATATTTACCCACCAGTCTCTGCACAGGTTGCACCGGGGCATAAGGAGAATTGCGGTGCTGTAGCGCCAAAGATGTTGGAGAATAGCCAAGTGCAGGACCATGACTGTGGCTGGAGAAGTGCGAGATAGAAGATGTTGTTGGAGAACTCCCTTCAGCAGGGTGATGGATCTGCAAGTGTGAAGGAGAAAGAGCACTATTATGCGACGTGCCTTGGTATTGTGGAAACATGAAATTGGGTGTGTTTGACATGGGAAACTTGCCTGAAGTCGGCGGCGGTAGAGGTAGATTGCGTGAGAGCGAAGCTTGCAATTGTTGGTGACGGGATGGAGACGTATCATGACGACTGTTGAAGCCAGGATACCGAGAGCGAGACACAGCATCATCATTGTCGTGAGGAGTGCTTGGTTGCGACAGCATCCTTTTGTGAGGAGGAAGCATGCTATACACGTCGGGAAACTGAGCGTCTCCAAGACTTCGCTTCCTGCCACGGGCAAGAGGTGGGAGATCTAGTTGAGGGGTCGAATAGCTGAAGCTATGGATAGGTATGTATGATCCATGTTCGAAGAGGACTGGAGGCGAGGGAAGACCTTTAGGCATAGGCGTGATCTGGCACATAACTTGTTGTTTCTGCTGGTAGCGAACAAAGAGATTGATATGATACAACCACTGTTGCCACTCTTCGATTGTGACCATGAGCTGGTAACGCATGTTGGACAGAAATTCGACCTCCATCAGATGAATCTCCTTGACAGCAATGTTGGTCACATCAGCCCAAGTTCTGTTTGTGTAAGTGTTGTCGTCGAGAACTATCATACGAATCAGTGAGACGTTATCGGCCAAAGAAAAAAGACGTACACTTGTTGCCAAGCATGAGAGCCACAGTCAGAAGCCTGTACTCGCTGCCTGCTTTGCCCTTGACACTCGGATTCCCAATCTTGAGACGGTAGATGTACAGCATTGCCAGGATGACCACGTTTGTGGAAACCTGTGTGGTAGAGAGAACGTCCCTAGTCCATTTTATAAATTCGGGCTTGGCCATGTTGTCTACACCTGGTGTGCGTGTGTGATGAGGGTAATTGCTTGTAGCAGCTTCGTGCAGTGTAGGTAGCGACTCGAACCAAAGGAAACACACAGTCTATATCGACAGAGTCAGCTTGCCAATCAGCATACATGTTCCTGGTTGACTCACCTGAGCACAGAGATCTGAGATGCAAGAATTGCTTTTACATGATGGCGTGTAATGGTCAAGCATATCCGATGAGTATGGAGGAGTCATGAGTCCAGTGTTCGTGCGTCGAGTCATTGCATTGGTTGTCCGTATACTTGTAAGCTCCTTCTTTTATTGTGATCTATTCAGAGGTTGCGAGGCAGAGAGCGGCGTGTAGGAGACTGCGCAGCAGACCAAGGAGCACCGCAAGTCGAGTGTACAGTTCATATGTCAGACATGCTGCCCTTGTGAAGTAGGCACTTCTAAACTGGAAATTGCTTCTGCCAGCAGAGCGTGTTGTGTTCAAAAGAATCGGACTGGAAGAAGCTCTGCTGGGCTGCCCAACTCGAGGATGAGACTGGCGGCGGACCGGTGGTCGACTAGCTGGGTACTATGTCGGTCTCGTCCAGCGACTGGGCCAAGAAAGGATCTTTGAGCATGGTAAGTTTGACACATTGTCGGTAGAGTTTGCGTAGGCAAGACCGCTGGTGGCGCGGTCTTGGGGCTGTTTCGATGAGCGATGGTGGCGCTGTTTGTCAGAGTTGAGTCAAACGGGGGGCTGATCGGCTTCAGCTGGGTATCAAGCACGGAGTTGGGGAGGGCAGAGAGCGAGCGCGGCGTGTGAGCGAGCGAGCGAGCAATTTAGAAAATGTTTGCAGGGCCGGCGTGGGTGCCGGGCTGGGCTCAGGAGACTCTTCCCCCCCCCCCCTGTACATGTTGCCGGTCGGCATCTGCGGAACCGGGTGGGCTTTGCCTCTCCGCTTGCTGCCCAGATGGGCCGGGCGGAGCGTGATGATGAATGTGGTGGTGGGCAAGGGGCAGGCTGCAGACACAACACACACGCGCAACACACTGGGCACACCTGGGCACTTTTTCTTTCGGGATTGGCAAAAGTGTGGCTGCGGAAGATGAGAAGCCGCGGGCGACTGCGTACTCACAGTACTCGCTGTTGCTGGTGGTGGTGGTGGTGGTGCCGGAGAGCTTGTCATTCGGGGCAGCCTTGCGATGCGTTGTCTGGTGAACTTGTCCCCTCTTGCAATAGCAACCTTATCAGGAAGCAGAATATAGGCTCATCCATCGCAGACGGAGGTGAAAGTGCCGCGCGCCCATTCCCCTTCTTCCGACCTCTTTTTCCGTCTCGCACGCTCATGATTGGACAACGAGAGGGCCTCGACTGGCTGCATCGGCGGTAATTACGACAAGCAACACGGAGCACAAACCTGGTATACCTTAGCCATGAATCGGATAGGAGTATGTTCAAGGTCATTTTCATATCTGCTCAGCTACGTATACCTGCGGTACCTATCCATGGCTACCTAGTATGATCGGTAAAGGCTCATCCCGGATGAAAGAGGCACACTGATCATTGCCGCTTCGCGCTTCTCTTTCCAAGGTCACACCTGCCTTGCTCGCATGTCCCAGATGGTCGGGCTGTGCGGGATGCTCGTCCTCCAGCACCAAGCAGCTGAGCCGCGGCCGGCACACTTACCAAAACTTTTAATGGACTTGGCGATACAGCGCAGGAGAGGCTGTGATGGTTGGCCATTGTGCACGCCGCTGCACATCAGATACCGTCGTGCCTGGCATCTTCGTGACCGTGTTGTAGTAATTCGTTCTCTTTCATGTCCAAGAATATAACTTGATCTGCAGCTGCAATTGATTGTGATGGTCTGCTGAATAACGGTTGTTACTCGAGTTTCCAACTTCGTATCCGTGCTTAATTCATCTTTAGCTTGGTAAAAGGCTTGAGTCGGGGCTCGTGTCAATCTGCTTTATCCAATTAAACTTGGGTTTTGCCATAGTGGCTGTATCGGGCAAAAATTGAGCCTTATCACATTGTAGTTGTTAAACTGCAAGCGGGTACCGAAATAGTCGACGATCCGGTCGTGTTCCTTGTTTTTTCCTCCCTCCATAATGGATGTGTAAAGAAATTCCTCACACATGTGGCCACTCGTGGCCACATGCCACCTGTTTACAGTAACTCTTTTGTCTTGCCAGCCCACTAATGATCGTTCTAGGATATTCCGACACGAATGCATACCGGCGGAGTCCAGACCATCTGTACGCTTGCACTCTATACCAAATTGAGAAAGTCTCGTATGCTTGGATAATTCTTGCGTTCGGCATCTGTTTGTTAAACGAATCACTGAGTCTGCTTTAGACAATAATACACGCAACCATGTGCCACTCACACTGAAAAGCCGCATTGCCGATCGAGGCAATCGTGTTATTGGCGGTATGGTCTATGACTGACCGACAGTGGTCATTCCGTACGAGCGATTTATGTTTCGTTCTGAACGAATGAGAATGCACTAGCCCCTCTCTTCAAGATATGCCGAGTGTGAGAGCTGACTTGCAATTGATGGGGAACTTGATCATGATGCGATGTGGCAGATCGAGCGACTGCTTGGAAGCCCCATGTGTGTGTCCGCGTGGCTTCAAATGATGGGCATTCACATCCGTCTTGGTCGTAAAAGTGGCTTGGGATGTCATCCAGGCACGCATGTTCGTGCATATGGTCATATCATGATCAGACTACATGGTTTCAATGTGCACAACAAAGCTATTTCGTAAACTCTAGACTACAATCGGACCGTTGTGCTGACAATCGATTCGATATACGTCGCTGGATCGGGCAAACTCTGTCGAATTTTCCAATCCATGCGCAAAGTCGCAAGTGAGTCCGGAGTGGCTCTTACACCTTCAAAGTTTGGTATGAGTAGTTGGGGACCGCGCGCGCTGCAGCTGAGTAGCCGCGGGCTTTGTGCGTTCTGGGCGTTCTCAAATCCACGTAATGCACAAATTAACCAAAGCTTGGACCATGCTATCCATGGATTCTTATTCGGCTCTAAAGGTCGTTTCACTCCTTTTTGTGGCAGCCAATCATGGTCAAGACCGACGGCAATGATGCAAACGTCCTACAATTAATATCTGAAGATGTGAAAATTACAGAATCTTATTACGGCCTCGCCTCGCGTGTGTGGAGTGACGACCTGAAATTCTAGACTGGGGACGCAATGTGACTTGGCAATATAAAGGTACACACAACTCATGTTACGCACCAATATCAGGTCTCAACTAGCTAAGCGTGTAAACTTGCAACCATACAAACGAATTCGTATACGTACGTGGAAGTTTCGGTGCAAGTCCGGTCGACGAGTTCGCAGCCCGATCAGTGCTTGCAGATCCTTGCGACCGCCACCCGCAGATGTGATCTAGACTCTGCAGAGATGGCAAATTCGTGAGTCATTTCCAAGGTTAGGCAGCCCTGGCTTGCGAGAACGCAAGACCCGTGGACGGATGTGCCAGCTTGTCAAATTGCCATCCACAACTGGGCTTTGAGCGAGGTGACCCACCACCTCACTATCGCACGCCGACCCGCGGAGGGTGCCTACGAGCGAGCCTTCAGGACTCTACCAAATCCAGCAGGCAGGTGACCCTGGTCCAGAGGGGCTGGCCTCTTCCATGTGTCTGCCCCATGGGAGACCGGCACCTATCAATTTCTGCAAGACAAAGACCGAGCGGACGGTAAGAGACGCACACAAGCTGGAATTTGTGGAGGTGCGCACTCAAGGGCTTGGCTGACCTTCTCGTCCCTGTACCAAATGCGCGAGAGATTGGGTGGTCCGTACCGATCACCTTGCTCCTGCTGGCACTCATTGTCTCCTCAAGTGCAGGTGATGTTCAGTCAGCCAGTGCCCGCAGCCATATAGCGACCGTAGCTGATCATGAGCACGAGACTACATGCATATGAGCCTTTCGTTCTAGACGCAGCTAAAGCAGCTTCCCTTATCCAAGACTCCTTCTGAGCGAGAGTGTCACTTATGCAGTCCATCTAGAAACTTGACAGCATCTCCGACAGTATCGCTGGAGTTGTCATGCAGCATGTCAAGCGTGCACTGCAAATAAACGAGTTGCAAGATCCGCTTTGTTTCAGGCAGGGGTTTAGAGACACGGCGTCAATCGGCATGCCTCAAGAGAGAGGTGGGAAAGCTTCCAATCCGTTCGGACGCACAACTGCATCTGCCAACACAGAAGGGTGCAAAGGCTGTTCGATGTCCACCGATCCAGGCTGTAATCCGAGAGACTGGTATGTGATAGATCAAGTGTCTCTATACGAGCCATGAAGATGTGACGTGAGCTAGATCCGTCCCACAACGCGAGATTGATCAAAGCGTGGGATGTGCAGGAAGAAGGAAGACCACCCCTCACAATAAAATTTCGTAATCTTGGACTAAAGATCTACAGCTGCAAGCTATGTGCGAGTTTGTGGTCGACGTGATCGGCACGACAAGTGATGGTTGTGCACGGCTGAGACGGTCCAGCACTCGATTTACGTGCTGCATCCGTCTGCATTCTGCACTACACGTTCATGTGCCTCTGATTGTCCCGGTGTGTCATTCATTGTCTATCGTCACATGGGCGACAGTCGAAACTGCCAGAACAGCCGCACGTAATTGAAACGGCAATGAACAACAAGTCGCCAGATTGGTTTCAAACGCTTTTGTATCGAAAGTCAAGTGCGCTTGTGGCTGAGTGACATGCCGACTGCGGTGGGCTTGCATCGACTTGGCTCGGTGACTCTTTGAAGCATTCTCCAGTGAGGAGCACAAGCGCAGTTATCGTTACAGTCCCTTGGCATCCACTTCGGCTTGCACAAACCTCTAGGTCACGCCTGGGTCTATCACGGCTGAAGACTCCTCCAGCAGCCTGACATCAGGTTGCAGACGCCACAATGCTCCAGCTTGAATTACGACTCAAAGCCTCAATCCAAGCAGTATTGATTTTTGGCAGCATCATGGTCGAGTCTATGACAAAGACATTCATCCATTCTGGATCGTCTGATGCTTTTGCATAGCGTGCCACGGATGTCTGGCCATTCTCAACCATGACCACCAAGAAATGTGTGTCTACACGTGCAGCGAACATGTCTCTCCCCGTACACACAGCGACAAATCCGACATTCGTAGTCAGCGGCACAGCACGCCAGACTTCCTGATGCTTCATGACCGTGCCTGTGGACGGGTTCCTCATGCTACCTGACTCGAGCTCATCACCGTTCTCGAGAATGGTAATGTACCCGGAGTCCACATCATCGCTACTGCCTCTACTGTCGAGCGCATGCGTCCAGACATTCCTACCATCAGATTCGATCGCCTTTGTGCCCGCAAATGCCCAGTCGATTGTCTTGAGATCCTTCTTGACGCGGACATCGACATAGTATTCGTTCACGGAAAGCACGAGCGTGTCTGTGTCTTCGTACGGTTCTGCGGGAGGCCAACATATCGAGATGCGCTTTGTCGCAGAACAAGTCATGGCCAAAGGCCTTGTACTGATACTCTTGTGTCAAGACTGACTGTACTACTAGGAAAATATCAATCTGTGATTCGTACTCTGTAAGATCAGGTATATAGTCTCAAGCTAGAACTGAAGCTTGAAAGTGCGAATCTCTATCTATAACCTTATCTCCATATTAGCGCCACACACGTGTCGCGTCGGAAATTAAATGCCTAAATCATGGTTGTGGTGCAACAACAATCTGGTACCATTATGACTCACATCGTCTGCTATAATCGATACAATCGTCTCAAGAGTCACTGCGGATTTCAATATCCCTTGCAAACGACGGGTCTATTGACTGAACAAGCGAGGTTAAAGGCATACGAAAACGCAGTTCTTTTCCAATGAGTGAGTCCGCGAGTGGTCGGGCGAGGTGTCGCGTCCGGGAGATTTTGCCGGAACTCTATCTGGGTCGATATAAGCCGGGCAAGACGAACTCGTTGATTGATGTTGCTGGAGTACTAGTCCACACGCAGGAAATCAAGATTCCGAATGGCGCCGGACCTGCTGCTGCTGCAGAGGACGGATCGGGGAAGAAGGGAGAACGGAGGCAGCACGCGGTGAATACGGGCATCACCACGATCCTGCCGCGTCGGGACTTTTTCGAGAGCGCGTGTTATGCGGGCATCTTTCGATTCAATGGGTCGGGGGAGATGACGGGCTCGCATTGGATCGAGGAAACGGGCCTGTTGCAGTCTCCCATCATGATTACGAATTCCTTTGCTACCGGGGCGGGCATTCAAGGCGTACTGGAGTATTGTGTGCGTGAGCACGCGGATGAAGAAGGGCTTGCGGATTGGTTCATTATTCCGGTGATTGCGGAGACGTTTGATGGGTACCTCTCGGATATCGCGCGGTTCTCCCTCTCGCCCGCGCATTTCGTGCGAGGTATTGATGGTGCGCTGGGCAATGAGGGCGTGCCCGTCAGGGAGGGAAATACTGGTGGTGGAACGGGCATGATCTGTGCTTGGTTCAAAGGCGGCACCGGGTCGTCCTCGAGACTTGTTGCCGGCAAGAAGAGGAGTCACGCAAAGGAGGAGGGAAAGCAGCTCGAGGACTGCGAGTATACCATTGCCGCCCTCGTCCAGGCCAATTACGGACGCCGCGACGATTTCCGCGTGGGAGGAGTCAATGTCGGTCGATACATGGGTCTCGAGGACACCGCTGCCGCGCTGGCAGGACAAGCGAATGACGCACAGTCGATTGCGGACAAGGCCGCCGAAATGGACCTGGCCGAGGCCAAGACGCAAAAAGACGGCTCCATCATCGTGGTACTGGCGACGGACGTGCCTCTTTCGCCCTTACAACTGCAACGCCTGGCCAAGCGCGCGACGGTCGGCCTCGCCCGCGTCGGCGGGATGGGCTTCAACACCAGCGGCGACGTCTTCATCGCCTTTTCCACCGCCGCCCGCGTCCCTTGCCTCGGATCACCAGACGCTTCCCAGGACCCACTCACCGCCACGCCCTTGCCGCCCCGCGACGTCCAGGTGCTCGACGACTATACCATCAATGCACTCTTCGAGGCCGCCTCCGACGTCGTCGAGGAAGCCATCTATAATGCCGTCTGTATGGCCGAAACCACCACGGGACCACTCGACCGCGTCGTCAAGGCCATGGACCTCGATCGGTTGCGCAGACTGTACCTCAAGCACGGACCCAAGGACGCGTGACGACTGTTTTTTTTTCGCGAGGTTTGTTGTTCTTTGGAGAGAAGAAATATTTGCATTTTGTCGCGCGAAAAAAAGGCTCGATTTCAATGAGAAACAAAGCTTTTTTTCTGGCGCTTGTTTCGCTGTATAATCTATCAGAGGTGTCGCTTGAGATTCTTCTCGTGGTCCAGCAGATACCTGGCCACGTTTTTTCTCGAGGTCTCCCGAAGAAGGTATTCTCGCATTCTCCACAAAACATCGCATTGTCAGGAGCATAATGTAACTTTACGATTATGGTAATTATGGTATTTCGATAGTAGTTGTGACACAACTCGGCAAGCGGCTGCATCTGCTCCAGTGCCTCGGTAGTGATGTGATGATTGGAATTGCGTCATGGTACCCAATGCAATCGTGTCAAGTTGAATTATTCATCCAGTGAAACTCGACAGGTACGGTATTTATTGTTGTGTGTTGTGAAACTGTTTACAATGACCTCTGGGGTAGGCAAAGGCAAAAAGACCGTTGGGAAATCGCAGCGTCATTCTCTATCGACGCCCAGGCCCGTGCTGCTACAAAAGACCAGGCAGTTCCCGTTACAAAAGATACATTCTCAACGTCTCTTCTGACAAAACTCGTACCCAGCTCCATTCTCATGCTCTTCGTATATCTTTCGTGGGCGCAGGCTTTCGCATCTCTCCTTGCACAACCCGTTCCAGACGTAAGTCAGCCCGGTCTCGGCCTTGCCACGACTTTCAGCAGTCACTGATATAATCACAGCCTGCGGATTCACCTTTCAAAGGATTTGCGGATTTGATGCCGGTAAGACGGCCGTGATCTGGTATGAGTACCGACCTGATATAGCAGAAACTCGGTGGTGGTGGTGGTGGTGGTGGATTTGGCAACGGCGGCGGCATGGGCGGCATGAGCTTGCCTGGACTCGGAGGTGGTTTGGGAGGTGGTTTGGGAGGTAATCTCGCACAGGGTGGTGCTGGCGGCTTAATGTCTGCTGGATCTATGAGAGCACCAGCGGCCGGCAAGGGCTCTGATGATGCGGGGAATACATCTGCTGGTTGCACCAGATACCACTTCGTATATCGAGACCTGCTGATTTGAAGGCGGCACTAATTGGACAGGTCTTTGCACGAGGTACTGGCGAGGCTCAGGGCTTCGGTGTCGTCGGTACACCACTGGCTGCTGGACTGGCTTCTAACCTCAAGTCCGTGAGCAAGTATTCGGTCGTCTATGCCGCTGGTCCAATGCAAATGTCAATGCCTGGTTCGGTCACCGCGGTAGCACATGTAAGAAACCGAACATAGACGATTGCCCACGATCTAATGATCCAGATCAACGAGTACCTGCAGAAATGTCCGAATGCTAAAATCATCATCTCGGGTTATTGTAAGACATCCTCCTTTTAGATTCCGTCCTTAGACACTAATGAGACAGCACAAGGGGCAGCGCTCGTGCATGATATGAAGGCAGGCCCGTATACAAAAAATGTTTGTGCCATCGCTCTCTTTGGTGATCCTCGCAAGCCTGGTGGTATCGGGCGTACAATGGGTAACGGCGACAAGTTCCCCATTGACAATAAAGATGCAATCTTCAATGCTTGCAACCCGTGAGGCACATTCTTGCAAAATCTTGCTGTTGGCTAATTGCCCTAGGATGGACAATGTGTGTGGACCGAAAAATACGTTGGGAACCGGTACAAGCCATCTTGGCTATTCTACAGGCGTGACACAAGCAGCCGTCAAATTCGCTACTGAGAAGTGTGGGAAATGAGAGTGCCTGCAGAAGGAATGCTTGTGAGAGTTCTGAAGACTCCTGTGAAGACTGTTTTCGTGATTGTATATAGTGTATGCGGTTGTCAGGAGTTGTAGGGTGATCAATCTGTATTTTTAAATGAATGGCTTGGCCACTTTGCGTTCCTCAACACTGCCATTCTCGGTGCGCATACTGTTCCAGCTTGCAGGATACATCATTTCGCCGACTTCATTCCATGCGAAGAGGACTCCGAGCTCATTCTGAGCGGTGGACAGGAAATACGAGGATTGGTCGCCAAGACTGATGACCTCGGCGCGGATAATGTCGCCAGGTCTGAAGGACGTGTGGATGCGGACCTTGTCCTTTTCCGTAGCTCGAACATCAGCGATCCTGACGATTCCCTGGAAGTCTTCCGCCAAAGCAGTCTCTCCGACGACGAGGATTCGAGCGTTGGCCTGTAGTCGATTTATCCTAGTCACCCTAGCCAGCACAATGTTGCCCACCTCGGGGAGTAAGTTGAGACTCTGACCCGAGGATGATTCGTGTCCGGGCTTGGAAGAGTTGCGCACGACCGAGATCTCCGTCGCACCATCTCTTTTTGTGACTCGTCTTTGTCCTACCAGAGTGCTTCGTATGCGATCCTGAAAAACCGTCGTGCCTGGACCAGAAATTTGATTTTCGGAAGGACCCAAGTCTTGTCCCGGACAGACTAGCACCGGAGCGGGAGACATCCTTCAGTATCGTTGAAGTACCGTAACGAGTATGAGTCGTTCAGATGAGCAGTAGAGATAACTAATTGCATATGATGTACAAAAGTTCAAGATCTTCAAGCAGTTGTACGGAGAAGCCGCTGTGGGAGTCGACATCATTCACGGATTCTCCGCCCATCAGCTTCGGCACTTGAAAGCGGATCCTGCAGCAATGGGAATTACTGTCAGCTACAAGTCTTCTTCGATATATCTATTGATATTCCATCGTTGTGCGGTGCAAGATCTTGCTACTCCTTGCTTGTCACAGATAGACAAGAATGTCTGCCTTCTTTGCTGATTTGTGGGACTCGGTCTTCACTCCCGGCGTGACGCCTACTCTACTAAAGGCCACCTATGGCGCCTTCATCATGCTCATCACCGTGCTCTCCGTATTGCTCTTCTTCACGAGAAACGTGCACGTACTGGCCCTGCTCGTCCTCAGCTTTTGTCTCGTCGGCAGTCTGATGTGGTATGTGACTCCTCCCACTGGCAAAATAGTGGAGGACTATTGTGCAAGATGTTGATCAGGACAGGTTCTTGCAAGAATTGGAAGCTGCCAAAGCCGCCGGAAAGATTCCTCGCAAGCAAGTGGCGACTGAAACAGAGAAGCCGGATACTTCAGATGACGCAAGAAAGAAGGTGCTTTGAGATGTGTGATTTCAATCACTGCATTCGAGCGCATATCATCTCAGATGAATATATAGCACCAGCTTGCATGAACGCTGCACATCAGAGGCAGGGACAAAGAGAATGTCTGCACATCACATAAATCATGGAATTATACATTGCGCTGGCATCACGCCTGCGATGCTGCACGGCTAAGTCACCTTCAGGGAGAAGATGTCTGATCTCGAATAATGGCCGCACGAGTCCATGTCGAACCTTCCTTTGATGATGTCGTCCAGGTCGACTTCAGCAACCAAGACTCCTTCCTTGCCTCTCAATGGACCAGCCAATATCTCGCCCATGGGACTCACTATGCAGCTTCCACCAGCGATGACAACCTCATCATCTGCGCGCTTGACCTCCTCCTTGGCAAAGTGATGATCGGGATAATCAGCAGCAGTGGCGAATTGACATGCCGAGAGCACAAATGTTCTCGACTCGGTGGCAATGTGTTGCATGCTCGGTATCCAGCTCTCTCGACCGTCCACAGTCGGCGCGCAGTAGAGTTGTGTGCCCTGCGAGTAGTAGTGGTATCTCAACAATGGCATACTGTATCAGATTAGCAAATCAAATCAGAAACTCTGTCGTCCCAAACTCACTAGTTTTCCCAACAAATCGTGGCAGAACACATCGCTTTACTGAGCTCGCCCGTGGTGGATGTGATTGACAATTCCTGCGCCTTGATGGTCGTACTGTCCCCAAACCCCCAAATCAATCGCTCGGCACCGGTAGGCATGAGCTTCCTGTGTTTCGCGACGTACCCGGCCTTGGCATCAACGTACAACGCCGTGCAATACAACGTGGCCCCCAACTCGTCCCGCTCAATGATGCCCACCACCATACTCACATCATTCTCCCTTGCGATCCGACCGATCCTGTCCGTGCTCGCAGACGGCACGACAATCGACGCCTGATGGTGCCTGAAGAACTCTTCCCGACCCTCCGATGAACGGACCCCGACTTCCGTCCCGAAAGTGCTGAATTTCGGGTATCCGCCTACAAAGGCTTCGGGAAACACGATGAATTTTGCATCTTGCGAGGCGGCTTGTTGTACCAAGGACTCGAGTTTGGTCAATGTCTTTTCCAGGTCATTTTGTTGAGAACAGCTCTGTGCAACTGCAACCTTGAGCTTGACCATGACTTCTCCCCGAAGCAGTTTTCAAACTTCGATGGCAGGACTAGGTGCGCTATAGCATTCCAAGGATACTTTCTTGCATCTCGGTAGCCAGATCTATTCATCTCGAGATCCATGGATCTCGAGAGTCGGCTACAAATTAGATAAGAATTCTCGGTTGTGGCGGTACTCCACAGTCGTGGCTTTCTCGATATTTCCCGTCGACGTCAAATTGCCACATTCGTGCTGCCCACACGTCCAATTGCAATTGTATGCGCATGCACATAGACATTGCTACGTATATGCTTGTACCTTTCGACTAGCTCGGACTTTCGCGACAAGTAGCAGCTCTGCACTAAAGATTAATCAGTGATGAGCCTGCAAGGCACGAATCTACCGATCATAGCGCTTAGATGCTTGAGAATACAAAGTGGCATTTCACCACGACTCGTGACGAAGCGATATTCCTCAAGTTCCACGAATACGAACAATGACAAACCGAATCAAGTGATTCAGGAAGAAAAGAAGGGAGAGGAGGAGCGAAAACCAAGAAGGACACAGGCAGAGGCCGATGCCGCCCTGATGGCGGCCTACAGGGAGAAATTTGGCGGTGAGACGACGGCCACGTTTGAGGACGGGAAGCCATCGGAGATGGGACGCGCAGTGCGAAACAATATGTTTAGATGTGCGTCAACGGGTCTGATTCGTCCTTGTACAATTTTTGCTGATGGCGTAGATATCTGATCAGGCCTTTCAAGCAAGGTGCCTATGTTGAGAAGCGTGCGGGTATATAGAGTGCATTCACGAGGATTCCAAGGTTGAGAGCTGGGGCATATGTACAGCGTCCATTGAATCATTTTTTTAAAAATAATGATGTACCTAAGGCTATGACTCGCCGGCCAATGCCAGTCTCCTGTGGATACAATTGAGTAGACCTGCCACCACGCTAATGCACCACCCCTTGTTCTCGAGGCACACGTCCATAGCACTCCCCTCATCTCATTGACCTCAGAGCATTCGTGGGCGGACCGAGACTTCTATTCTCCAAATTGAGTTGCTTGAGTCGTTCGCCGACATCCATTGATTGACTGTTACCCTGATCGACCCTGTTGACGAGATCTTGCAGACTCAAATCCCTCCAGGCGGGTTCCTTGGGGCGAGTCGCACGAGCGATGCCATTGACCGCCTCTTGGTTGGGCACTTCGTCCTCGAGCTCCGGGTTCAGTGGCTGTAGTTCAGGAGGAAGCTGGATTTCGTCGTCCGGCAGGGTGGTGTTGATGAGAAACTCATCGAAGCTGTCCACCAGTTCTGGATGCGGATTTCGGTATCTGCTATCCTGACTCATGATGCGTACAATCTATAACAACTTTACTATGAGAGTATTGATAATTTCGCCGCTCATACGATGACCGCACTCTTATGTTGGATTTCAGGCCAGCATGTGATATCTTGCCTGCCGATAACAAGACCTGAATCACTATACTCACTGCAACATCCAGCTACAACAATCAAGATAGAGCATAACCAACAACAGACAAACTCCACACACTGATTGCAGGAGAACAACCTGCACAGACTGGCTGCTGCCCAAAGAAGAGGAGCTCAAACCCAAGATGATCAAGCAGAAGAGCAGGGAGGAGCTCACGACTCTTGTGATCACGGCTGAAGAGTTGACCCACTCCTCCGAGTCACTCCTCCCAAGTACAGGCGCTCCCTCGTTGCCCGTTTGCGGTTTCTCCTGCGCAATCTCGTGCAGCAGCAACTGGAAAGCAGGAGGTTGCAACTTGCGCCGTCCACAAAAAGTTTATGGACCCGTTCCTGTATCCTGTTTCCCTTAGACAGGCTCTCTCTTTGCTCAGGTATCTTCCCACATAAGCACGATCCGTACGCATAGAATCCCTGATATCGGCGTGTGCCAGCGACTAATCAAGTAATCAGAAAATGTTGGTCTACAAAGATGTATTTACTGGCGACGAGATGATTGGAGATTCTTACGACCTCAAAATCGTCGACGATGTCGTCTACGAGGCTGACTGTGCCATGATTGAGATTGGTGTCGGCGAGGTCAACACTGGAGGAAACGCTTCTGCTGAGGAGGCCGAAGAAGGGACCGACGACAGCGTTGAAAAGGTCAACAACGTCGTCTACTCCTTCAAGCTCGCCCCAACCTCGTTCGACAAAAAGTCGTACATGACCTACATCAAAGGATACATGAAGAAGGTTAAGGCTCACTTGCAGGAGACTGCACCGGACCGCATTCCAATCTTTGAAAAGGGGATCGCCGGCTTTGTCAAGAAGGTCCTTGGCAACTTCAACGACTACGAATTTTACACGGGAGAGTCAATGAACCCAGACGGTATGGTTGCCCTGCTCAACTACCGAGAAGACGGCACCACCCCATACTTTTCCTTCTGTATGTACACCGCACAGTGTGGAGGATATAGTAGATTACTAACGAGATGATAGTCAAGGACGCCCTCAAGGAGGAAAAGTTCTAAGCGTCAAACAGAATTCGCTCTTCGAAAATCAAACATATATCCCATAGATTGTAAATTCCTTCATCATTCCTCTTCATCGAGATTGTTGTTGCTTGTATCACTGTCCCTCTTCTACTTCAGATACCTTGACTCACTCGCGAAAAAGAAGCGGCGGCAAGAAAATCACATGCGAAAAGTTGCCGCTGGCCCCGCGATTCCAACTCTTTCCCTCTGACCATCCATGAGTAGGTGGGCCAGCACGGATCCCCTCATTCTTACGACACTTCGCGATCGCACTCATGACCACACACAACGGAGGCAGGGCGTAATCTGTCACACGTATCAATTTAGTCATCAAAGTGTGTCGCGATGCGCTGATTGATCGATCCGTCGGAACAGAAACCATGACGCATATCTCGCCTGACTGTCGTCACCACATCGGCATGCTTTCGACATCACACCCATTTTCGCATCATGCCGAGCGCGACGATGCATAGAAGGACACGCAGCAGGGAAGTGGAGCGCGACTTGAGTTCTGTGAATAATGCCGACTTCGCGAGCGCGGGACCGCTGGAACTGTTGGTGCTGGTACTGTTGACCTGTGGGTTCAGTTATGTCCATCTCGCGGCGCCGAAATTGTCTGCGCAAATCTACGGCGGGAGCGCGACGGACGAGTGGAGGCCCACGGTGCCCATCTTACTCGTCGGTCTCGGGTTCGCTGCGAGGTTCGCGAGACGAGAGTCTTCGGTGCCGTATGTCTTGCTCGGACTGACTTGTGCCTCGTGGGCGCTGTTTCTGAAATACACGCAAGTATATTTCGGTACGGACGTGGTGGTGATTCGGAGGGTTTTGGGGACTTGTAGTGATATCTTGGAGCAACTTGTGCAGAAAGGCTACGTCTCTCCAGATGCGGGGCTCGACTTGCATCTCGACAGTTGGGCACCAGTCGTCGCTTCTTCCGTGGTCGACGCGATATTCATGGTCCCATTGACGCTCGTCCTGGTCAGCATGTTGCGACAACGGTCGCGCAAGACGCAGTTGCCTGCAATCTTCACCCTGGCCGTCTTGCTCGGAATCGCACTGGTCGTGTCTACACTCCTAAAGAGGTACAAGACCATCCAGGCGTCCGACATTTTCCAATTGATTCCACTGATGGCGATCCTGGGTCTCTTCTCCTCGCGCACATATAAGGCCGTCATCGCAAACATTTTGTGCTGCGTCGTCATCAGTTGGGCGCTCCAGGGGACGACGACATTCTCGTGCGACAAGTTGCCACATATCCTGCTCTGCGCAACGGAAATCGGTGGGTTCAGGGTCCTCGCGAGCGCGGAATCAGTCACGGGTCGCATCACGGTGCTCGAGAATGACAAGTACAGACTCCTGAAGGCCGATCACTCCTTGCTCGGCGGGGAATGGGTGCAGGAAGGAGGCGCGGGGCAGAGCATCTTTACCGCATTCTACATGCAGTCCCTGGCCATACACGCCGTCCCCCGTCCTCCTCCTGCCAGTGACGACGAAGAAAGTACGCTTAAAGTGCTACAGATTGGACTTGGCATCGGCACGGCCACGAAATCCATACTCGCCTCCCCAATCTTCCATTCTTCTTCTTCCACTTCTTCTTTCTATTCCTCTTCATCGGCGTCCCGTTCCGCCGTGTCCATTGATGTCGTGGAACTCGATCCGAAAATCGTAGAATACGCACATGCATACTTCGACTTGCCCACGACGACAATGGATCCCCGCATACATGTACACACGACGGACGCGCAGCAATTCGTGGCAGCCGCACAGAACGAGACGTACAATGTCATCTCGCACGACGTCTTTTCCGGTGGAGGGCTGGCGTACTCTTTGTTCACGACACAATTCATCGCTGGACTGAAATCCAAACTCCATCCTTCACGGGGTATCCTCACGTTGAATTTTGTGTATGCACCCGGCGTGGCGCAACTCAATCTCGACGCGGTGACGGAGACGTTGCGGCACGTCTTTGCATATGTCGAGGCGTATATCGAGTCTGGCACCCTCGAGACCATCAATAATATGGTCTTCATATGCTCCGACAGTGACGCGGGGTTGAGACTTCATATTCCAGAGTCCGTCAAGGCATTGCCCGGGTCGTTGGGACAGACTGCGCGACTTATGACGTCTTGGAAGTACGACGGTCTGCCTCCGACCGTGACGAGTCGGGAGGAATTGCTCATTCTGCAGGACGAGTCGGTCGACTTTGGTGTTTCCCGCGCATTGGTGCGGCCCGGTGAGCGGGCCATGGCGCGGGCGCACTGGCGATTGATGCGCGACCTGTTGCCTCCTCCCGAGGACGAAATTTGGCTTTCTTTCTAGCCAATAATAGCCTCAGTTTAGTCCCATCCCTGCTTTTTCTGGCGTCACATTCGCTTCTTCTTCTTGTTATTGTATTGAGGATCGAATTGATCCTTCATACCGCCCATCTTTTCGAGTGTCCTCTTGACAGTTGGGTCACGGGAATCGTCGTTCCAGATGGCGTCTCGCGACGTGGTGTCTTGTTGTGCCAACCCCTTATATCGCGTGGCATTATGGCCGCGCACGCCTTGTCCGGATTGCGTGTCCTCCACTTTACCGCTCATTTGTCTCTGTAATACGGGATCGTCCTGGAAGAACCCGCCGCGATGATGATATCTTCCCGTCGTGCCGGTCGTCGTGCCAGCAGGACCGGTAGTAGTGGTGGTAGGAGGAGGGCCAAGCGCCTCTCGCTCCTGCCGTCGCAGGGCAATCTTCTCCTCCCGTTCGCGTCGTACGCGGGCCACGTCTTCGGCGTACCTCTCGTGCTCCGGCTCGCGTCGTCGGGCATCGACTTGTTCCCGCTCGCGTTCGCGTTGATACAGTGCATCGCGGTCGCGGCGGAGACGCTGGAGTTCGCGGAGTTTCCATGCCGCTCGTTCCGTCTCTCCGTCGATCCCGTCACGGTCGTCGATGCGGGACTCGTCGTCCTCTTTTATGGTACCTGCGGACTCGAGTGCACGCAGGCGGGTCTGTTCTTCTAGAATCTGACGCGCCTGTAACCGTCTCTTTTGGGCGTCATCCAAGTCCGTTAGCCCCGATTCAGCATCATGATTGATCGTCGTAGAAGGATCAGCATTATCGGTAGTAGCAGTATTGGCGGCAGGCATGGATTGTCGTTGGGATTTCGAGATGAATGTCGGTTTGAGCAAGACTCGACGGGGCCGCTCTTCCTCCTCTTCTTCTGATTCCTCCTCGGACGACCCCCCTTCATCAGTTTCATACTCGTCCATCGATGCGGCCTCGCCATCCTCATCTGCCGCCGCCGCCGCCGCAGCTTCCAATTCGATCCTTTGAAGCTCCAGAATGCGTTCCTGCTCATAGTGTCGCTGTAAGTCGACCTTTTTCAAATTGATAGCAGTCTTTGTGCCCGTCGCATCTATACTAGTGGATTTTTCAGTCCCCTGTGGAAGAGACTCGAGGTCTCCCTCCTCCTCCTCGGCGTCAGAGCCGGAGTCTGAATGGTCGCTAGCGTCCGCGCCTTTACCCGCAAAGTATCGACCGACTGGTTTTTTGACTGCTAGTTTCGTGCCTCGCCCATCGCTGCGCATTGTCGCCGGCATGGCTGGAGCCGGCATCGTGCAAGTTACCGACCAGGGACTGCTCAAGGTAATGTATCATATGGTATTATGTCTATAATAATGTATCTTTACGAAAAAGATATTTGGCGTCATTATCGCCGGCGAGTTGTGGACACGGAGATGCCGGCATCACCGTTTGAGGGTTCGCTGCTTCTCTGCGCCGCGCGTGATTTTCGTCTCCACAAAGAGTCCCTTGCGCTTCCTGACTGCGTCCATGTACTTCTTCGCGTCCAGCACCCGGTCGCCCTGCGCGCCGTACTCCTCGACCTCGTCCTCCGTCGTCGGGATCCAGAAGGGATCCTCGTCCAGGACCTCGAAGCCCGTAAAGATGAGTTGCGGACTCGCGGCACCGGACGTCTGTTTCCTGATGTAGTCACTGAACCCAAAGGACTCCACCACGGGTAGGAGGGCCTTGATGGTGAAGAATGGGGTGCCTTCCTTCATCTCTTCCGATAGAATCTTGCCCTTGCGCTTCGAGATTACGCCGTAGACTTTGCCAAGCACTTCCATGGACGCCTGCACGTCACACGAGTACATGGCCAGCATCAGTCGAGGGCTCCATTCCAGGAATCCTCGTTTGAATGCATCCCTCACACCCGAGATGAGTTGACCGTGCATTTGTGTCATCCTTGATCGGAACAAAGCTTCATCTTCAGATGCGACATTGGTCGAGAAGGACTCTATAAATGTACAAGTACCTTGCACAGGCTCAGCACACAGTGGTCCAAGGTTGGTGGCTAGCTGGAACCCCTGCACGAGGTAGTCCTCAAAGTCTTGTACGCTGAATGTCGTGTCCTCTTCTGGTTGGCTTTGCAAGGTGCCCGACTCGCTCAGATCCTTCAGTATGTGTTTCAAAGAACGCCTTGGGGTATCATCAACTAGCAGGTTCGGTCCGACTCTTCGAGCTCCAAAAGCACAGATGCGATCTACTACCTCTGTCCAGTCCAGACCATCTTCTGCTTGCGAAAATAGTGTCTGGAGATCTTCTCTAAACTCCGAAAGAGTCTTGATGTCCTGCTCGGCACTCAACTCCTCGTCTTCGAGCTCCGATGCGTGATCACTTGCCAGTAGCCTGGCTCGACTGAGTTGAATATCCTTGATCGTGGCAACATTGGCGATGAGATAGTCAGTAACTGCTGGTGGTAATGGACAAACTCGTATCGTACAAGAAACTTGATCATTTGTGATACTGGTTGTAGCAGTGCCTCTTCTCAACTCCCTGTTCGGGAGTGCCTTCATCTCTTGTGCCTTGATGATGGTCTCTCGAAATGGTACTATAGGCTCCGACTCTTGAATTTCACATCTCGCGAAACGTTCCCTAAGATCTTTCAAGCACCTTTGCAAGTGCAATTCTCCTGCCGTCAATATGACGTGTTCACCAGATTCCTGCAGGAAGACCTCCACACACGGGTCTGCCTGGTTCAGGAGTCTTAGACCATTTATCAGTTTTGGTAGATCGGGAGGATACACAGGTTCGAGTGCAATTCTGACGATTGGAGCACTGGCCAAGTTTATCCCAGCAAGATTGATACCTGGCGAAAAAGAGCTCAAGGTACCATTCTTGAGGACCTTGCCTTCCAGTCCAGCAATTCCAAAAACATTCCCAGCAGGGACTTCTTCGAGTGCCACCAGCTCACGACCCATGATCAAGTATAAATTTTCCACAATGATTGTCGTCACATATCTATCAGGCCTTGAAGGATCGTACTTGGGACCATATGCGTACAACTTGTCACCTACCTTGATGGTGCCACTATAGAGACGACTGAAGCCTATAAGACAATCAGTGTCCTCGTGCTCCTTGTCATCCGGCTCGGCCTTGTCCCAACTTGTTGTCTCGTCAGTGTTGTTTGTACTTTGACTGTCTGTAGCTTGTGCATCTCTTCTTGCCTTTGCCGCTGCACGCATCTCGTCTGCTGTGAGCTGCTTTCGCTGATTCTCCGGCAGATCTTTCAGAGGTATGGCGACCATTTTGCTCACGTATGCGACTACTGGGGACGATTCACTCGCAGCACACTCAAGCATAGCATCTTTTATGTGTTTGTCTACCGACTTGTGTCCCGGAGTTTCACTAAGAATTGCCGGTAGTCGAGTCTTTTGGGCGGCTGAGGGTGACGGCAAGTAGTCCACAACCGAGATCAATATAGCAGCCGACATTGGCAGCCACTGGTTCATCATGGTTCGCACTAGCGCCGCATGATCTTTGCCTTTAACATCTCGAGGCAGGATCTTCAGGTTGAGGGTCTTTATGATCTTCTCAACCTTATCCTGATCACGTTCGAGCATGGCTGAATAGTACACGGCCCAAATGTTGTCCAGAACGAATTGTACAAACATGGGTTTTAGATTCCGGCCTTGCAGTCGTTTTTGTGGAATCACTTTCTTGGTCTTGGGATCCAAGAAGAAGTCGCCCCAGAGCACTTTGTTGAGTAATTCCTTCTGAATCCCGAGCTTCTGTGCATAGATGCCGGCAAACTGGTCTATACGAAAGGCCCAGCCGTCATAAGCACTTGCGATGATGACGTTCCCTTTTTCCGGAGCAAAGTAGATGTCAACATCATCTTTTTCCGTAAATTCATCTGGCAGATCCCCCTGTCCAGCAAGGTCTAGATCCGCCATCCTGGCTTCGATACGTTCCCTCCATTTCAGGTCGTCTACCATCCTCTCACCCGCGAAGAAGGATCCCATGACCGCATTGACCTGTTCAAGGAGTCTTACCAAATGTGTATGAGCTTCGCGCGCCGATAACTTCAATTCAGTTATCAGTCGATCGACCTTGTTGATCACCAGAACAGGTTTGATCTTCTCGTCCCAGGCCTGTCGTAGGACCGTTATCGTCTGAGAACAAACCCCTTCCACTACATCAACCAGGACTAGTGCGCCATCACAAAGCCTAGACGCTGTTGAGACTTCAGAGGAAAAGTCAACATGCCCGGGCGAATCTATAAGGTTGAGCAAGTATTCGACCGGTGTCGCATCGTCGCTTCCGCCCTTCTTCAGCATCTGGAAGTAGAGAGAAATTGCACTTGATTTCATCGTGATTCCACGTTCCATCTCATCCTCCCTGCTGTCCAAGTACCTGACTGTGCCTGCTAACTTGGTGGATATGATGCCATTCGATGCAAGCAGATTGTCGGCCAGCGTCGTTTTACCATGGTCGACGTGTGCCAATAAGCAGAAATTTCGTATGTTCTCCGGTTTGCTTTGCAATGCTACCAACTTGGCTGGTGCAACGAGAGGCATCCGAGATGAGCTCTATTAATGATGTGTGATCTATTCCCAAAAAAGCGCTATTCAATTCCCAATTACTGACAAGTGTCGACCGCTCCAAAGATGCTCGCAAAATGTGCTGAGGAAAAAACAAAAGCTGAGAATGCGAAGAGAAGACGCGGCGAGACTGGGAAAAAGAATGATAGAGCAGCAATTCAAAGTGTGACAGGAAGCTGAAGGAGTAGGTGAACTGTACATGTACGCGTTGTGTGACGAGTGAACACCAAAAAGTCCTCGACCGCCCATCATTACGCACACGGAGATCCCGCAGAGCATTGGTACGCTTCACGTGAAGGACATTCGACCCCACGAATTCAGGTGACAATGGTCTCAGTCTTGACTTGAGCGTACTTCGAGGCCTTCATTTCGTTGCACTGACCTCGTCAGTTTTCGTCTTCATTTCGCGCAAGTCCAGTGCGGACGATGACCCGACAATGAGAATGCGCCAAAGTGATACATTGAATGTCGAGGGTATAAAGCGATTCTGAATCCTGACAACGACTTTGAAGAACATTACGGGTGTTGAGTGGTTATCTGGTTGACCGCGAATTGTATCGGGAGGCTACCGAATAGTCTCGCACCAGTTCACTGACAATGCCCGAGCAGGGTTCAGCAGCACCCGTGACGACTCCGCAACCGTCCACCATCGTCGACCCCTTTTCTCAGTTGTCCGAGGCCGAGGCTGCTGCACTGATCAATAGTGAGAGTCTTGTACGGACCGGTTGGTTGTCTAAGAGGGGAGGTAGGACGAAAGCTTGGAAGAAAAGGTGGTTCGTTCTGCGGCCCGATCGCTTCGCATACTACAAGGACCAGAACGAGTACGAGACACGTAAAGTGGTACCAATCGACTCGCTCTCTGGCATTGTAGTAACAGCAAATTCGAAGAAGCCAGGAGTCACGTTCTATGTGCGTGATAAGGAAGTACATTTACGCGCAGAAAGTGAGAAGGATGCTACAGACTGGGCTCAAGCGCTCAAGATGGCTGTGAAGCTAGATGCTGGCCAACCTTCTATTCCGACATCGCCAGTAGACATAGCAAAGAGTCCAAAACGCAAATCAGCTCAGCCTCAAAACAGTGCCAGTCCTGGTCGAGCTCGCTTGTTTGACTCGTCTCTGGGCAGTCCTTCCAGACGCTCATACGTTCCATTTTCCGAGGATGAGGGTTCTCCTACGGGAATGTCAGACGACGATTTCACATCGCCTTTATCTGAGACGACTACACTAGATACACCAATCGCCGACTACATACCGACCAGAAGTGTAAATGAAAGAGCCAAAAGCGATAAAGTCATCACACAAGGCTATCTCAGACGGCATTACAATTCTCGCAGACGAGGCTCCACGAATCTGTGGGCAGTTTTGCGTCCGTACGGACTCTACCTTTACCCCGATCACAACGAGTACAGTCCGTCAAAGATTGTCCCCATCACCGAAATTGTGGATGCGACTGACCTGCCGTCCTCACAAGAGCTCTCGGGCTCTCATAGCAACAAGAAACGGACGCAATTCAAGTTTCAGGTCATCACAAAAGAGAAAGCCATGCGCTTCAGTGTTGATCAAGAGGCGCAACTGGATGCGTGGCTCGGGGGACTCAAGTCCCGCCTGGAGTTGGAAGAGATGAAACGTGAAGGACATGACCCTGTATAATACAAAGAAATGTGATGAGCAATGACGTTGGACAGTGTATTATGATTCATGATTACTGGTACTTGTCGTCCCCATTTTAACTTGTCCGCTGGCGCACTCCCACTTACTGCAGGTGATCACGACTTGCAGCCCGTTGCACATTGATCAACCGGCATTTTTCGTATTTGTCGTGTTCGAGCAATTCATCAGTAGCCGAGTATCCCGCGATTTTTTGGCCGTCGCCCACTCAAACAGTCACCTCAAATCGGGATTTTCAGCACATTGAAATCAAGGTCAAGAAACATATATCGACAAGCACTCCTCAGGTAAGTCAGATTGCTTGGGTCTCTTGTGATTGTGCATGTCAAGAAGAGGTCATTTTGAGGTTCTTGCATCGACATCGAATTCTCGCGGGCGAACAAAAGTTGTACTGTGGACAATCGGAAAAGTCACTACGAAAGCAGTCCTGCAGTATGACAAGTCTGGCAGGGTTTGCGAACACCAGTTTGAATTATCAGCAATGCTTGCTTCAAACATGAGATATCGAAAACGAGACCGAACTGCACGATTTTTGTGAAAGCGACCTTGCATTAAGCGATACGATGCTCCAAAGACCTCTCTCGACATTACTTCTTCACATGAAAACCATCACGAGAGACCCTTGCACCGAATTGTTTTCATCACGAGAACAGCATATTGACGTGTTTTTAGCAATCATGGCTCACGAAAACGTTTGGTTCAGCAGACCTAGAACATACGGTAAAGGATCTCGAGGATGTCGAGTCTGTGGCCACGTTGCCGGTCTCATCCGCAAATACGAGCTCAACGTCTGCCGTCAGTGTTTCCGAGAGTACTCCAAGGACATTGGATTCCAGAAGGTCAGTCACTTCACTAATTATTTGTCTTTGAGATCTGAATCTGACTCTGTGCAGTTCCGATAAAATTTTGTGGACTATTTGTGGAAGAATGGGAGATGGAACGCGAAACATGTGACGGAGGAGAACGAGGCATTCATATCGATCAAAGAGCGCTGTACACAGCATGTCAGCTTGCTCCTCAAGAGACATTGCATTGCTTTTCTTGAGGGATAAATGAAATCAAAGCTACAATTTCTACACACCCTTCTACTCTCGTTGTCTAAGAATGTCTGCCGTCTATCTAGGCCATACAACTCTGTCACTTTACAGCTTTGAGATTGTCTCTTGCTTCGTGCAATAAATGTCGACGCCCCAAGCCTTACTGGGGTCGACGAATCGATGGTCCTTGTTGAGGGCATCGATCTGGCTGACCTGTTGCTGAGTGAGTGTGACGTCCTTGGCGAGAAAGTTTGATTCGACGCGGTGTGGAGTGACCGATTTGGGAATGACGCTGGTTCCGCGCTGCAGTGCCCAGGCGATGAGGACGCGGCCGACGTCGACGTCGAGATTCTTGGCGATGGCCGTGAGTGTCTTGTCCGTCAAGAGGTCCGACCCTTGCGATCCGAGAGGGGAGTAAGCCGTCAAGTGAATGCCCTTTTCGGCGCAGTAGGCGAGCAGTTCCGGTTGTGCGTTGTACGGGTGCAACTCGACTTGATTCACGGCCGGCTTGATTTTAGTCGCGCCGGCCAGTAATTTCGTCAGTCGCGCAGGACAAAAGTTTGAGACGCCAATGTTCTTCACGAGCCCCGCGGACACGAGTCCCTCCATTTCTCGCCAAGTACTCGATTGGTCCGTCGTCAACGCGGTGTCGATGGCCACCTTGCCCGCGTCGTCCTTTGGCTGTTTCTGCTCGTGACCCTGGAACTGGAAAGCTACCGGCCAGTGCACTAGATTTCCGTGTCAGTCGTGCAATCGATTTTTTCGTTCCCCTTGTGCTGGGAGTAGCTCGGTCCCGAATAGACTTACTCAGGTACAAGTCAATGTAGTCCAGCTTGAGTGAACGCAACGTCTCCTCACATGCCGCCCTGACGTGCTTTGGGTCATGGTAGATATCTATCCAATGTCAGATCAATCCTAGCAAACTCCACTGCCGTCCCTGGTTCTCGTCTATGCTGTCCACACGACAGGATTACTCCAGGACTTGGCAGGCGGACGAGCGAGTCGACGTACTCCATAATTTACTGGTGACAAAGAGTTCGTCCCGCTTGAGATTATGCTTCTTCATGGCCGACGCGATCCCGTCCCCGACCTCCCGCTCATTGCCATAGATCCACGCGGCATCAATGTGTCGGTACCCGGCCGCAATGGCCACCTCGACCGCCGTCTTGACCTTGCCCGGCTCCGACCGCCAGGTCCCGAATCCCAGTTGTGGCATGGAGCCGGTCGCCAACTTGATCATCTTGATGCCGGACATTTTTGTCAATGTGTTGTCAACGTTGTAGGAGATTGTCTTGTCGTCAGAGAATGGAAACGAGCGAATGCTTTGGAGTCTGTCGAGTAGTGAGCAGCAGGGCAGAATGGAACGAGCACTTCTCCAATTTGTCCGGGGGAGATTCTATAGACGTCATGTGTCACCACCATTTGAATTGCCGGCCGATCCTTCTTTTTCCCCGCGGCAATTGCGGAGAACAAATCTTGTAAGTCGACTATAGCTATAGCTCTAGCTACGGGTGATACATCCAGGGTCATTTCACGATCAAGCCCCACACGAGTGCTTTGTACCCTTGGCCTATTCATACTTTACGTCAACTAGCTAGCTAATCGCTCCGTGCTGCAGCTGAAAATGCTTTGTGACCATCGTGCTCGCCCGACTCTCTATATAGTCCACCCTACTTACCCAGCCTGCCACTACGACTACATGAAAATATTCCCCCAACCATTGAGTATATTGTACCATATTCACAAAATATACCCAAGAATGTCCGACAGCGAGAGGATGCCACGCAATTCGTAATTCTCCCCAACAATCACCAGACGGTGTACACGGCTGCGACGAACAGCATCAAAGACGTGCTCCAAGGTGTCCGATTCACGACACGTCGGGACTCCTCCAAAGTCGTCGCCACGCCGCAAGAGTGCCTCACCGACAGTTACCTCGAGATCGTGGTACGCGCCGTGCTCGATCAGCGTCAGAACGTCCACAGCCTCGAAAATATTGAGACAGATGCCCTTAGCATCCGTTATGGGCACTGCAGATATGCCGCGCTTGGACATGATGTGAATCACGTCAAAGACTGGCGTATCCATCGTAGCAGTATCGAGTTCGACCCCGTACGTGCCGATGGATAAATCACTCAGCGGTAACTTGAGCCCTTTGGTATAATTACACTAGACTGTCAGCTTAACGTACAGATGCATTTTGAGGGAACGCTTGCATTGATGGCGAGCCATTTCAAGATGCGATATTGAGTCAGCACAGAAACTAGCATCTCTCGTCCAGTCTCATCGTCCACATCAACGAGCGGTATTCGTCGCGCTTTCGCTGTATATATCGCCTTGCATGCATCGTACAAATTAGAGCTCGGACCAATCGATATCGTCTCGGGTGGCATCGCGCCGACTTTCTTTTCGACGTCGCGCAGGCCATCGAGCCTGAATGTGTCTATCTGTGACACAGCATCCGGATAAGAATGATATTGGTAGTAGTATTGAATGACATTTATAAAGTCGTAACTCGTCAGTAGGCCTGCAAATTGAGATTTCTCAGAATTCCACAATGGAGCCGAGACGATGCCATTCTGTATCAATATCGTGAGAGCCTTCTTGACCAAGAGTGTCGTGTCCAAGACAATAAGGCGAAAGGATACAGGAAGGACATCATAGCAAGTTCGCTTCTTCATAAATTGTCGGAGCAAATCCTACAATGTTCAGCGCTTACATTTCGATAACTTCCTATATTCATACGAGAGCTTGCTCCTGACTCGGTTCTGGATGAGTCTGTGCATCTATGGACATGCTGTACACAGTACCCGATCCAATGGTGCGCTTGTATATGAACGACGAGAATTCGGGGATAGTCCACGAGGTCGACAAAGTATGCTCCGCAATGAAAGGATATCTGTGTTCGTCGATGTCGGCTTGTCCTCCGAGCAAGAGCCGCAGTTATAGACAGACATACAGAAGCCTGCCAAGGTCGAGTGGGTCGCCGAGTGTCGGTAGACCAACTGTGGGACGTCAGAGCTTGGAACGGAGGCGTCCGAGATGCGCAACTCTGCGTTTCTCCACGTCGATGCGAGGCCACAAAGATTCATTTCTATCCGTAGTGTTTGTCACGTGCAAGAACGACTCAAACGACGAGATGGACATGAATGGTAAGAAGGGCTGGTGACGGGTGCGGTAATCATATATCAGGACATGAATAGCAGGTATGTATATCGTGCCTGCTGTATATCTATGTCCCATGCTTGATTTGACATCTGCAATCTGAGAATTGCTCGAAGCCAGTATTCAAAATTTCTATTTCTACACTATTGATTCCGCCATGCGCTGTATATGGAAACAGGATCCGATTGTCAAAAATGCCATATCAACTCTAACAACACGGCCAAAAGCTCTTGTCAACAATGACTTCTCGACCAAACCAACGCAAACCCAGAGCCTCGATCAATTTGACGTCAACCGGTAGCCTTGGGGTCAAACCTATCTTGACCATTTGTTCCCTCGAGATCTGCAGCTCATCTACAGATTCGCAACTGAGCTCGTCCAACATATTCATGATGTTTGAGGTAAGACGATTGAAGAGCACCAGAATGACGACTTCGTCTCTGCCATTGCTTACGTTCGTGGCTTTGTCCACCTCCGATGGCCGTGTGCGGATCAAGGGTCGCTCTTGATCGTCTTCGTCTTGTTGAGGTGAGTCGACAGAGCTATTCGGCTGCTCAAGGTAGATTTCTTCGTCAGGCTGCAGGAACTGTCCTGCCGATGCCCAGTACCAGAACCCTGACACGATACTGTCCATGACACTTCGCTTGAATGACGGTTCCGGGCGTACCTTGAGCCCGGTGTCGCGATAGAGCGGTAAGAACGGCTTTAGCTTCTGAAAATTGGAGGAATCAAGATAACTCGTCATAACGCGTGTGCCGTCGTTCATGACTATGTTGGGACGGGCTCTCTGATGAGCCAGATCATGGACTGCTGTTTCACTTGGTAATTTGATGAGAACATCCCATAAGTCCGTCTTGTTTTCAAAGATCTGGTCAGTAGTTATTCCTATCCATCCTTGCTCATCACCATCTTGCTCTTGCAAAGACTTCAACATTGGAACATCTGCAAGACCTAGACTGAAGAGTTGTTTCAACGGCGAGGGTCGTCGCATGGTGGTCGCGTTATTTGGAATAGCAGAGATTAGTTGTATATTGTAGATGAAATGGCATGCGCGCTGTACAGGCGCATCGGTCAAGATCAGGATTCGTTTTCGTGCCAATGCTGCTCGATATACTGGAAAAATTAAAGGACCAAACAATGATATACAATCAGGTAAAGAGAGTACAGGATGCAGATTGGACAGTTCCTGTGTTGGCAAGAGCGCGACATTCTTGGATTGGTTGTTTCGTCGCTCCAATCTGAAAGACTGATAGTTCGGGAATTGCGACCTACTCGAGAGTACTGGTGAGGCAGGGGGAGAACTTGGCCGTGAGACTTGGCCGAGACGTTTAGTTATCGTTGTTTTATGGGCATAGAAGTCGTCCAAAGCTGTGTGTTGTTCAGAATCGATATCGAAAGATGCAACAAGGTCGCGTAAGACACTGTTGTATAGCCAGATCTTATTCAACCTCTGGTGTCGTAAGTTGCTAGCATCAGCAAGCACAAGGACGGCTATCGAGACACAACTGTACGTCTGTCGCACCGAGCCCGCAGTCTGTAAATTCTGATATGCGGCAAGTCCGAGGCAGTGTTCATGAGTGAAATAGATGACATCCTCCTGTATACGATCAATCCCTGATGGCAAAGTCTTGTATTCGCAACCAGTGAGATTCCTGTCACTCTTTTGCCATATAATTTTGTAACCTTCCTTGACATGAAATGCACTGACGAAAAGTGCTACGATTGGTGGCAGGTCGTCCGACGCTTTCGCCATGGTTTGACCTCGCAACGTCTCCCGACAGGAAGAATCTAGTAATTGCGAAAAAGAATATGGCATTCCGAGAGCCCATGAGAGAGTTCGAATTTTAGGAGTCCTCAAGGAGAAGCGATTGCCGCTACGGCGCGATTGGCGATCGTCTCCACGAAAAGAGCCACCACAACGACATCATTTCAACTGGACGAGATTTTGATGCAGCTCAACGTAATCGACAACAGGAACGGTGAAGTCGTTGACGAGGTCTGCTGTCAACATGCGGTATATAATTTGAGGAAGGACGTTTCAAGCAAGTGCAGGAGGTGCCAGATCCTATCACCACTATGAGTCGGGACGGCAGCATGTCGTGTAAGCGACCTTTGCACTAATGTTCAACATCTGATGTATTTAGCGGCTCAAGTCAACGACTTGATCACCAAAATGAGTATGCTCTAGACACATCCTGGAGCGTGACTGACAGAGGTTAGAGAATCCGGACATGGATTTTCGATACATGGCTTTGAACGATCTGCTGACCGAGCTTACAAAGTCAAATGTCCTCTATGATGAGCACACAAATGGAAAGCTCGTCGACTCTGTTCTCAAGACTCTAGAGGACAAAAATGGTGAAGTACAAAATCTTGGTATCAAATGCTTGGGACCACTCGTGCGAAGGAGCAGGGAAGGACATGTCCAGACAGTTGTCGATAAGTTATGCCAAAAGGGTGCGAGCGATGAACTCAAAGACATAAGTGCTACTGCTCTGCGTACTGTTATAATGGAAGTGTCGGCAACGACCCAAGCTGCGACAAGCATCACATCTAGACTGGGGCCCCGTCTACTGAGTCAACTTCAGGAGCAATCCAGCGGTTCTGAGGTATTGCTTGACACGCTAGACGTGCTCGTGGAATTACTGAACAAGTTCGGAACTGCTATATCAATGTTACAGAACAAGGACCAAGATATGCTGGTGCAAACGTTGTCTTCCTTGATGAACAATTCAAGATCGGCAGTACGGAAACGAGCCGTTGTAGCACTGGGTAGTTTGGTCATGTTTCTCCCTGCAGAAATGTTCTCAGCATTCATGTCAGTGACGATCGAAACATTTGCTGCCACGAAATCAAATGAGAAATTGAAGACTCTTGTTAGTCTGATGGGTCAAATATGCAAAGCTGAAACACAACGAAAAGGTGTCGGTCGCTTTAGTGACTATCTACAAGTTATTGCACCAATCGTGATCCAAACAGTCGAGCTTGAGGATGATGAATTGCGTGAGCTCGCTTTGCAGAGCCTCGAATCTTTCGTCGCCCAAGGCGGAATGCAAACTACTAGATATGAAAGCCAGATCATGCAGGTCGCGCTCCGTTTCTTGAAGTATGATCCGAATTTCAACGAAGTCGACGATGAGAATGACGAGATGGCTGACATCGATGACGAGAGTGACCTTGGATCTGACTTTGAGGACGATGCAGAGTACGATGACGACGACGATATATCATGGAAATTGCGACGCTGTGCGGCGAAATTGGCAGCCGCTCTACTACGAAGCCAAAGCAATGGGGTGACGAGTGTATCGTCAGAATTGATTTCGAGTCTAGTCTCTCGATTCAACGACCGTGAAGAGAACGTTCGGATTGAGGTATTACATACATTCATACTTCTTCTCGACCAAATCAATACAGACCCCAAGACACAATCTTCACCTTCTCGCAAACGTCTGAGGGAGGACGACGAGATGGATATCGAGGTGCCTCTGCAGACCAAAGATACCATCATAAGCTTCTTGCCTAGGATTCTGAAGAATGTCAACAAAGAGCTCGATGGCAGAAGTATTCCAGCCAAACAAGTTTGTTTTTTCCTCTGCTCTCGCCTTATACAACTCGATAGTCCGATCATCAGCCAGAGCGTACCGAAACTCCTTCAAGCTGCTAGTACCACACTGACAACTTCAACAACAAGCGTCAACGTTTCTTCTACGTCTGCGCTAAAATTATCCGCCCTCGACCTCATCAATGCTTTATTGCAGGGCGTCCATTCGAACATAGTTGAAAAACATCTTAACTCTTTTATTGCTGTCGTTGTTGATACTCTTCTGCATGAGAAGATCAACAAGATTTCTCTGATTGGTCTTGAGGTCGCACAGAATTTGTTGTCGAAACCGGCAGTGACGAGCAATGAGGCAGCCTTCAGCAAAATCAGCGATGCAGTCTTTCGCAAATTGTCTGCCACTGACTTAGAGCAAGAAGTCAGGGAGGCAGCCATACAGACAATAGGCTGCTGTCTCGTGAGTACCTCACTCAATAATAACGCTAGCATCCAGGAAAGGGCATGTAATATCCTGTCAGAGCGGCTGAAGCATGAAGCTACTAGATTATCTACGATCGTCACTATCGGCCATGCTGTCAGCCAAAGTGATCATATGAAGCAGTCGTGGCTGCTCGCCGTCACTCGCGACACAATTAAGTATGTCAGTAACTCAAATCGAGCTTTACGAAGCGCCGCAATCGTTACAAGCGCATCTTTGCTGCAAAAGATAGGAGCTGAGCTCGATGATGTGGACGTAAGGAACATCTGTCGAGCTCTCGTCCCTCTATTTGAGTCGCAGGATCCCCAAATCACTGGTCTGGCTCTATCGTGTCTAGCAGTTCTGGCTGAGACGGTGAAAGAGAAATCGATCGTCACCGAGCTCAGCCTGCCCGTTGTCTATGAAGTTGTCAGCGCATCGACCGTACAGAATAGCGCGACAATCACCGCATTGTTGTCACGCTACCTGGAGGCTATCACAACACCGACTGAAGTACAAACTATCGTACAGCAATTGAGGTCGCAGAAAACGACAAGTGCCAATCATTCTCAGCTATGCAGGTTGATTGTAGCAGTGATTCTCCGATCTTCAGATAATTCGCTCATACATCAATTCGTCGCGGAAATTAAGGCTCCGAAGACACCAGAGAACGATCGAGCCTTGTCTCTGTACGTTGTGGGCGAATATGGCAGACGCAGTCAATTGTCGGAACCAAATGTTTTGGATCTAATCGTGTCTCAGTTCAATTCGCCTTCGGAACAGGTCAGAAGTGCTGCTGCCTTTGCACTCGGAAGTATTGCTTCAAGTGATGTAGACACTTACCTACAAGGGCTCCTTGCGCAACTCGATAAATCCCAGAACGACTTATACCTAACAGCGATAGCTATCAAGGAAATGATTGTTTGCGCTGCGGAAGGACCAAAGGCATCGACATTGGAGAAACACGCAGAGACAATCTGCCACAAAATACTGAACACCAAATTTGAAGATAGAGCCAATAGCGTTCTGGCCGAAAGCATAGGACGACTCGTCTTGCTTCGACCACAGCTGTTACCGGAATTGCGCGCCGAAATCCTGAAGCAATCGACGACCTCCAAGGCTGTTGTAATTCGTGCAATTCGCTACACATTCACCGCTCCTGTCACAAAGTTCGATGATCAATTACGGCCCTTCATAGTCGACTTCCTATCACTGATGGAGGACGAGACACTCGAAGTCCGGCGACTGGCTTTGAGTACCCTGTACTCAGCCGCTCACAACAAACCATACCTGATAGCCAATCATCTCCAGAAGCTTTTACCCTTGCTGTACCAGGAAACAGTCATCAAGCCAGACCTCATGCACACGGTACAAATGGGCCCCTTCAAGCACATTGTGGATGACGGTCTGGAGTTGAGGAAAAACGCATTCGAGACACTCTACACATTACTCGATTCCTTCCACGACAACATGAACATGAACGCCGTACTCGACATCATCCTGCGTGGTCTCGACGACGTGCACGAAATCAAGACGCTCTGTCTCCTCATGTGGTCGCACCTGGCCACCGAGGCACCGGATCCGACGAGACAAAAACTCGACGCGGTGGCCGAGAAGCTGGGGAAACTGGCCAATGCAAAGTTGAAGGACACCGCGGTCAAGCAGGACAAGGAAAAGGACGCAGAGTTGAAGCGTGCTACACTGCGCTGTGCCGTCTCCCTCTCCAGCTTAAATAGCGCCGACGCGACGCCGGGGTTCAATGCGTTCATGGAGGATATGAGAGCCACGCGTGGACGCGAGATTGAGGAATTGGCGGCGGCGGCGGCGGCGAATGGTGCAAGTACCAGCACTTTTAGTCGAAGATGATCAAGATTCGTTCTAGCCATAGTCTTCGATCTGATACATAAAAAGTGACGAAGGGTTCTCTTATAGCTTGCCCGATTGAGCACACCCGGCCTGTCTCTTTTTTGCTCAGAGTGCTTGCTTTGTCCGTGCTAAGAATATATCTACAGTTTGGCTTCTCGCTTTCGAGTCGCTGGCTTCAATGCATACAATTTTTCGACATCCTTGATGTCCTTCACATTCTGTGCCTCGAGAAACTTTAGATCTTCCTCCGTGCTGGCATCCTCCTCAAAGACTCGCTTTCTGGGAGTGTATGCCCAGTGCGATACATCTACTTCCTTGGGATTCCGTAACCGTGGTTCGTCCTTTAATATCTCGAGGAGCTGTTGTATCGAGTAAGAATCGCCGGGTGGAATAGGGTCTGGATGCGATGGTGTGATGCAGGGGTCTTTCGTCTCCTTCCGCAGGACGTGGTCGATGTCGACTTCGCTGAAAAAGGCACAGGATTGCGGCAAGTCGTTGATGCCCATTTGTTGGGAAAACATGGCTCTCGTCCATAAATTGCTCACTTGCAGTGCGTACGCTGCCAGAAACTTGTCCTTTGTCGCCACGAGGTACCGGATCTCATCGTGTACCGTGATGCTGATACGAGCGTCCAGCTCAAAGACCCGGATCAAGTACTCCATCGAGGTGATGAGCAGGTGGAGGTAGTCCACGCCAGAGGACTGGATCGCCCAATTGACCCTGCTCGTCAGAAAAGCACCGGGACTCAGATATTTTGCTTGTAGGGCTTGAGTGATTCGACAGCCAAGGACTGGCGTGCGAGGCTGATCCAGCTCGGCCATGGCTTCCAGACGATTGAAGACATAACTTTCCGTGCCGCCTCGCCAAAATCCCTTTTTGCCGAGTGCCTTGATTTTACTCTTCGACCCCTTGGTGGCTTCATATAGCCTTTCGGCAGTTTCTTTGGCTTGAGCTTCAGTGAGCTGTGGATTGAACTGCTGCAAAAGTTGGATCGCAAATTTGAGTCCGGCGCCGTATATCCGTCCATAGTTGAAAATCTTTGCATTACCACGAGAGATGCCCAGAATGCTGGCTGTTTTCGAGTGGAGATCAGTACCATTATTCTTGGACCCTTCTAGTGTCATCCAACCTAGGGCCGTTGATCCGTGAGCTTGGAATTGAGCATCACCCATTAATGAGGCAATCCACAATTCTTCCGAATCGACGTCAGCTCCGACAAAGCAATACCCGGGTGGTGCTTTGACCATCGATTTCAGCTCCGAGCCGACGCGCTTAGATTTTGCATTGCTGGCGGTCATCCAAGTCGCTTCAGTCGCTCTTCTCGTTATCGTTCCCATCGCTACTGTTTGTGGTAAGATAATTCCAGTCCCATGTAGATCCAGGAGCTTCATCTCACGCGGTGTGCGGAGGTCTTTCTGCCAAACAACCATCTGAGACATGATTCGGTCTCTCGAACTGATCCAATACGAGCACATAGCATTCATCTTCAGGGCTTCCTTGGCCAGAGGGAATTCTGAGCTCATGATACCATTCTCGAAATACGTGTCAAAAGCCTTGGCCAGGGGCGAGGCGACTCTTGCAGTGGGACCGTCCTTGTGTGGTACTTTGAAATAAATGGCAGAATTGTCCTCTTGTAATGCCTGTATGGGCTCCTTGCTCATGTCAAGGGCTTGATAATTTTGAGCAGTGAATAGTTCGACAGAACTTTCATCAGAAGCACGAATGACCCATCCATATTTATCAGACCATACCAGAGGCGAGCCATTCCAATTAAGCTTTAGCAGTAGTGGTGAAACACGGGTCCTTGTTGTCAGGTTCATGTCTGCCACGTCACCTGCGCTTGAGAAAAGGTCTCGATACCATTGAGGCATGCCTGGCAATTTCTGATTCTTCGCAAGACGTTCCTCGCCAGTCTTTTTGTTTTTGACCATTCGGACGGGTTTCATTGTCCAATCCAGTTGTTTGAGCCATGGATCATTCGTGAATATCTCGGGCTTATCCTTCAGCTTGACAGTCTCCTCGGCCAAGGTCACGAGTTTTTGATGTATCCCTGCTGACAGCTCCTGGTATTTGGTCTCCGCCGTGTGAATGTACTTTGTCCACGTTTCGTTCACTGGCAATATCATCGAATTCATATATAACAAGCCAGAGAAGCTGGAAGGATGCGGGGCGATATCAAGATAATTTGGCAATACCTTGCAGTACACCAGATGTGCCAAGCGCACATCCTCTGCACAATAGCTCATGAGCAAAGAAAAATTGTCGAGGATGACCTTTCGATCAGTGCCATCGAAGAACTTTCGGAGTTCTTTATCCGGCTTCGTGTCGCAATGAAAGTTTGCCACGTCTCTGAGGCTATTGACCGAGCTCTTCGAAATCCACAGATCACTCACGGCATCTTCTTCAAGACCATCGAGTACGCTCTCAAGTTCATCGGGTCGCTCTGCCAAGATTTTACTTCTCATCTCTGCTCTCTTGCGATGTTTCATCCAAGTCGGCCTTTGCTTGGAACACATTCCATTAGCAGCCTGATGCAACGAAAGAGTGTCCACAAATCTGAGCTTACTACGTTTGAGATCATACTCCTCGAGGATGCGAGATCTATCGTAGCCAATATTGTGTCCCACGATCACTTTGTGTTTGTCATTTCCCAATGGTATGAGTTGTTGCATGTCTCTTGTGTATCCCATGAGCCAGGGACTTACCCAGGAATACCAAGCATTCTCGCCGACAGCACAAGCCATGACAGGATACGGAGAGATTTTGTACAGAACCTCGGTGTCAAAGCAGAGGCACGATTCATCTGGAAAATCGACTTGCGATACGGAACCATTCTCGTTATACCTTGTCCAGCCAGCCTGGTATTCCCAACTTTCAGGTAAATGTGGGAGCTCTTGGTTAGAGAACGACTTTGCAAGGGAGAGATAGGGTTCGGAGGTTTGAAGTCCAAGACGATAGAAGTGTTCATCCAAGTCACTTCCATGGATCTTGGGCACATCGAACGATATCTCTTGTGCAGCTTCATTGTTTCTGCCAAGCAAACCATGTTGAAAGAGATGCCGGCGAGATAAGTCGATCAAATCGTGCCGCGGCTTATTGATGGTTGCAGGAAACAGACTTTTATGTAGCACGCTGCCGATTTGCTGTATGCCCAATTCATTAAATCGCTTGCCTTCTTGTCTGTAAGCGTCATACTTGAGCAGCGCGGCACCAATTGATGCCGGAAGATCGTCCTCGTTGTCAGGATCATCAGTGGATTCCTTGCTTGCGGTATGCAGATAGAGTTTTGACGTGACCTTCCGACGAGCCGCAGCAGATCTTTGCCGACACCGTAGGCATATATATGGTGCGCGCTGACCTACTCGACCATTGAGCATACAAGTACAATCTCAGAGATTTGTGTGCCACAGCGCCTCACTGTGCGCGATATTTTTTCGCAGTAATTTCCGAAGTCTCATCCTTGCAGTTTATCTGACAAGCTCATCATTCAGTCAGGGAGTACACGCATGCCAAGGAGGACGATACAAGTATAGACGCTGCGAGGCACAAGGCAGGATGAAGCAAAATCGTGGGGCAGCAGCAGCAGCAAGAACAATATTGTGGCTGGTTTGGGCAGCTGCAGCCGTTGCAACTCGTGCGCCGGCATGTGAACATTAATGTTTGAGCAGCTTCTGCATGACGTTTCCTGGTTCACAATATGTATGTATGCAGGACAGAGTTCATATTTGTATGAGAGTAGATGGTCTCGTGCTTGTAGAAGTTTAACCTACCAAGCAATGATCAGAGCTTGGTCTTTGCATTGCATATCGTGGTGAATTCTGGTTTCAGCGAGGCTCCACCAACGAGGAATCCATCCACATCAGGGCATGATGCATAGTCGGAACAATTCTTCCCGTTGACACTGCCGCCGTAGATGATTCGAATCTTCTTGGCATCGTCACCAATCTTGCTTTGAAGGAACTTTCTGATTGCAGCATGTGTAGCTTGAGCAGTTTCGGGCGTAGCTGCCTTTCCAGTGCCAATGGCGTAGATAGGCTCATATGCAATGACTACGTGCGAAAAGTCCTTGACCTTGTCACAGACTGCCCCGACTTGTGCAGTGACGACCTCGTTTGTTTTTCCAGCTTCGTATTGCTCGAGGGTGTCTCCACAACAGAAGATGACCTTCACTCCACCACTCAGGGAGTGGGCAACTTTCGAGGCGACGAACTCGTCACTCTCCTGGAGAATTGTTCGTCTCTCGGAGTGTCCAAGAATGACCCACTGAACTCCGGTATCCTTGAGCTGTTCGATTGAGATCTCTCCGGTAAAGGCGCCAGAAGGCTTGTCGAACACGTTCTGTGCAGCAACCTGTATATCTTTTCGAAGATGTTCTCGTGCGGAAAGGAGATAGATGGATGGGGGTGCAATGACGACTTCGGCTTTATCATCCAGCTTAGCATCATTGAGAGCACCGATGATGTCTCTGATGGATTTTTGTGTTCCATTCATTTTGAAGTTTCCACCGACGAAGAAAGTACGCCCAGACATGATCACGCTTGATAATGACTTGTAAATGTTTTCGAATGATGTCCGTCAAATCGACACTCAACAGATGAAACGTTTGTGTTGTACTGTAATGATAGTCTTCCCTACCATGCTGTCCCGCACTCTGCTCATCTGACCACTCACCGGAGCCTCAAACAGAGATCCCGGCGTGCTCTTCCCTCTGGAGCTCCTTCTGTACTTATTCCTTCGGTTGCGTCGTGTTGGGGCTGTGCTGCTACGTCCAGGATACTGCACGGCAACGTCATTCAATTGGGGAAGAGTGTGCGCGAGACGCTTTGGCGCATCTGATGCTCGAGATTGAATCAGTCGTGCTCAACTCCATCAATCGCTTGACGTAGCAGTCAACTCTACTCGGCAAAGCTGCTTTCGCTTGACCTTGGCGTGGCACACTCTCGATTATCGAACTTTCGTAACGACAATCTACGCCACCAACTTGTTAAGCTTGCGACATTTCTTGTGTTGCACTTGAGCTTGGGCACAGATAGCTTCGCATGAAGTAGTCTGAGCAACGATAATGCTGGGATCTCCACGAGCATCTTCTCATAGACGCTTCGATTCGCGCTCATCAGACCGAAGTGATGGATCATTCCTAGCTCGGTATGTGAAGAATTTAAGAAACACTCGACCGAAGCTCAATTGACCACCATAGACATGGACACAATGCCATGTCAATTGGCACATCGACCGCACCTCATACCAACAACATTTCGACTAGCTCCCCACGTCCGACAACCAGTACAAATCCCATGACGCCAGCTGGAGAGCACAATCCGGATGAGGTTATTGGGTCCATCAGATTCGTACCGCATGTAGAATTCTCATCCAGATTGTCACTCAATTTCGAGCCCATCGAGCAAAGGCCAAAGGACAGTGCACACATCAAAGTCGGTCGATTCAATGAGAAGTCGCAGAACAGATCGTCCGTGACCTTCAAAAGTAAGGTCGTATCTCGCTTGCACGCTGAATTATGGTGTCACGAGGGTACATGGTATATCAAAGACGCCAAGTCTTCAAGTGGCACTTTTGTCAATCACATCAGGCTGTCTCCGCCAGGGCAGGAAAGTCGACCGACCATCCTTACTGATGGTGACACTGTGCAATTTGGTATCGACTTTCGTGGTGGGACTGAAGAAGTGTACCGTTGTGTCAGGACAAAGGTTGAAATCAATCGGATATTTCAACGCAATAACGACAAGTTCAATCAGTCAGCCCACAGGAAATTGAAAACTCTGACCATGAGTACCAGCACACCTCAGACTCCTGCAGAAAGCCAGACAAAAACGACAGAAGGTGGTGACGATGGGGCAAGTACTTATACAGCAGAATGCTGTATCTGTCTTTTTGCCATTGCACCATCTCAAGCGCTGTTCATTGCACCGTGCTCACATCCTTACCATTTCAAGTGCATCAGACCTCTGCTCACGCAGCACTACCCAAACTTTCTCTGCTGCATATGCCGAAAGTACGCCGACCTTGAGGCTTCTGTCGAGGTCGAAAGTGAGGCTTGGATTCAATCTCAGAGTAAAGATGCCGATCCACGCACACCGACCGCTGAAAGGGACGAACCTCTCTACCAACCAATGCCAGGCCTGCCAGGTCCTGACAATGTGGCACCAGAGCCCCAGACTGCTGATCAGGCGACAACGACGACGGACCCGGGAGCTGCGGAGGACTCGCCTGTGGAGGCACCATTACCCACGAATCCTTTTAGAAGACGTCCGATCTCCTCTTCTGTGCCCAGTCATCTCATGCAAGATCTGACCTTGGAACGGCAAGTAACGCCAATGAATACTGCTGGACCGTTTCTCATAGACGGTGCATTGGAGTAGGGTTTATTTATGTAAACAGGACGTATCATTCATCTTTGTTTTGATGTCCATCTCGGCTCCCGAATATAGACCGGGTCTGATCTTGTGTCTGTATATACCATCTAGGTGTAGTAACTTGCATCACTGCTGTCGACTTGGCCGTCCCGACTGCATTGTCCACTCCATGAAGTAGCCACATAAACCCGATCAGTGGTCAGGGTTCATCAATGATCAGCTCGTGATCAAGTGAAGCATCAGATCAGTCATGCATCGCTATTGTTTAGCGAACTCGAGGTATCCCTACTACTGTATAGCTTAGCCATATGGCCTTCGAGTACTAATTATCTGTGCGTAGATTATCATTCACCACGCATTGTTGTGCTGGACTTGAGAACTATATAGAATCCACTACTCATGCCGAGCTTGGTCCCCTTGCCACATCGTTCCCTGATCTCAATCAAAGGCAGGGACACATTCAAGTACCTCCAGGCCCTGACGACAAACAACCTCGCCAAGCCGGCATCACAGTACACTTCTTTCCTGAACGCGCAGGGCCGGGTGCTCTACGACGCCTTTATATACCGCACGGGCGAGTCGGAGTGTCTGGTGGAGGTGGATGCCTACTTGGCGGACGAGGTGATGGGGCACTTGAAGCGGTACAAGTTGAGGAGTAAATTCGACTCGAGACGCCTGGATTCTGCGGAACAAGCAGTCTACGCCCTCTTCAACCATCAGCCGGATTCCTTGGCCACCTTGGAGTCTGCGACGGCCGTATTCGAGGACAATAGGGCGCCCAATTTCGGCACGCGCATCATTTCTTCATCGTCGCCGTCCTCGTTGCTGGAAACAAGTCATGCGTCCGTGGCAGAGTACACGAGACATCGGTACCGTCACGGTGTCCCTGAAGGGCCCGGTGAATTGGTCCTGGAGAAGGCACTACCGATGGAGAGCAACATTGATTACATGCATGGCCTCGATTTCCACAAGGGTTGCTATTTGGGACAGGAATTGACGGTGCGGACGTACCATACCGGCGTGATTCGTAAGCGCATCGTGCCCATTACCATTGGATCGACCGCCACTGCCAATCGCAAAGAGGAGGAGGGCGATCAGCCATGGAATGTCGCCGATGATGCGTCTCAGATAACGTTCCCAACCGAGTCTGGCGTAAAGGCACGACCGGCCGGCCGCGTATTGGCTGGCATAGGATCACTCGGCCTCGCACTCTTGAGGCTGGACAAGGTGGGTCAGGTGGGTACTGCATCAATCAATGGTGCACAGGTCGACCTCGTCGCTTCACGGCCCAGTCACTGGCCCAGCAAGCCAGAGTCCATGTAAAAATTGCATTCCGCCTAACGCCACTACGACTATCTATATAGAGATGTTCTATCAAATGTGTGTATATATGCTTAATAGGATTGACGCACTTTCAATCGGCATCAATCATGGCGCCAAAGTCAAAGTGAGCGGTATCGTCGAGATTAAAGTCAAAGACCATGTCGCCAAAGTCAATTGGACCATCAAAGTCCATCATTTCCTCATCAGGCGGCTTTGTCGCAGAATTCGGGTTGCCATCGAAGGAGGCATTGTGGTCCGGTATTGACAATGTGCCAATCTCGCCATTGGTCTGTGGTGCTTCACCCGGTTGAGTGCTGGACTGGTCTATCGGGGCCATGGAATCTATGCCACCAGCAGCACCACCATTGGTTGCATTGCCTGAGAGCTGCTCGGTCGTGGAGAAGTCTGGTGTCCCAGTGATGCCGATACCTATGTCGCCGTTGTTGGCAGCCGGTAGTAGTCCTTCACCACTCAACAACATAGTCTCCGGACTAGGACCTTGCTCTTTCACATCTGCCGTGATTGTCGTCGTGTTGTCGGTAGTCATATTATCGAGGTTTGCTGCTATTGCGGCCGTGGTGGTAGCATCAGCAGTATTAGAGGCCAACAATGCATCACTCGACGCTTTATCGTTGTCGACGAGAAAATTGGCCTGCTTCTGTCGTGCACAGCGCTGTAACACTTCCGTCGCCCGCAACACCATAATGTCGAGCTGATCGAGACTATCCAAGAACGCAGCGCGACTAGCCTTGATGCGCGAATGACACTCTTCACCCATCGCCGACGGAGACGGTCTCGACCCCCCATGCCCGTTCCCGCTTCCACCACTACTGCTGCCGGTACTGCCGATGCCGATCGTCGTGCCGTTTGAGAGTGACTTGTTTGCTTCATAGTATGCGTTCCCGATGGCTAGGAAAATGGCATTCAGTGATGATACGAGAGACTCCCCTGCTTTCGTCGCAGTCTCCGTGACCGTCGTCGACATTCGATTGTTTCTCTCTCTCTCTCTCTCTCTCTCTCTCTCTCTCTCTCTCTCTCACTCCTGTGTAGACTCGATATTGAATGCCTTATCGCTAAAAGGGACCAGTCGCGAGGTCGTCAATAGAGCTCCAAGTTGTGTTTGGACAAGGCTACCGACCAATCAGAGCTTAAGCAGGTACTTGGGCTCTCGTGGTCGGACACAGCGCTGTAGACTGTCAAGCATACTTCGTGGTCGTGGGGGATTTCCTTTGTCTACGGAATTGGAGTGGAAACAATTCACGCGCTCTCAGTCTTCCCATCTACAAGGCTTGTGGCTTTCTCAAGCCACAGTGGAGATTTGCGATCTGCTTCAATGACTTCAAGGTTCGATTCAAACTAATTCAATGAGCTACCGCATAGAACTGTACTATTCATGCCGGACATTCGCTTGCAGTCACGATGTCAACATGACGCTGTCGGCGAAGAAATTCCACTTATTTCAGGAGCGGCGTTAGGGAGTAATCACTCGTGTAGAAGAAGCAATCTTGACCGGTGGTCGCCTCTGTGCCTGCATCAACCTTGAGTATCTGCCATTGATCGGTGATGACACCCCGACGAATGAGGGCGTGGAGAAACTCCATCAAGTCCCCATCGTATCTGATGGGACCACCTATTGTCGCTGTAGAGATGACAAACGAGTAGACGTCCTATGCAATTAGTGACTTTGGTGCATGTCGATACCATCAACATACCATGCGACTAAAGTCATTGTGGCCTTTATACAGTGCCCACATACCACTTGGCAGCTGAACCGTGGCAATTGGAGAAGCAGAGCTTGATATTGGTGAGACCTGGCCATACTTCTTAATCCAGCCCATGATCTCGATCTGCTCACCTGCACCAGGTGGTCGAATAAAGATATCGAAAGCAACGTTGGCCGACATCCCGGAACCAGTATAGGATGCTTGCCAACGACTTCTGAGCGAGTTATATTTGCGGATCTCAGCCCCGAACGGAAAAACAACTTCCAGGTTGGCATAAGATATGACTTGATGGTTCGGCCCCGATTGTTGCCATGACCATTTGGTGAACCATGCTGTGGATCCTATCCTACTGAGACCGACACACTGTGAACCTCGACCTACTGGTTGATTCCACACATTATTGCTGAGAGTGTATCGACCTATTGATTTTTGGCCATAGCGCTCGCAGCTGGTCCAGGAGACTAAGCTGGCTGGGATTGACGTCACATTGTTAGTCTGGATGGCTGCTCGAAAATCGCTCTCTGAAGCATCTCCTGACAATTGTGCGTCAGCATGGCTACTGCTCGCCACTTGAAGACCACAGAGCGACAGAAGTAGATATACCGGTAAGAGCAGCATCTCGATGGCGTAAATCGATAATTTCACTCGTTTCTCGCAAGAGAGCAGAGCCTTTTTAAATCTGGATGTCTCTATTACGTTGATGAACAAGATCATTTGTTCGAAGTAGATGATGAAAACAACGATCGAGCATCATGTGCTTGCGTGTATCACCATATGTCAGACAACCTGAGCATTTGCACCATATGTTTGCTGAAACAAGCCCGGTATATACCGAGCGCCAATCCGACTCATGCAAAGAAGCCCGGTGATAGTCTGTACAACAGCCCGCAATATTTTATGACGCCATACTATAGATGAGCATGATCTGAACGAATCGGAGGATTGAGCCTGTGTTTCAGCTCCCGCACTAAGGCTGCGCATCACAACATTTCAAAAGCCTCTCCACAATCTGTATGGTAGATTCCATTCCTTCTTCATTAGTTTCGGTTCTGTGGCATCGAAGTTATAGCTCTCAAGCCGTTCTAAGAATAGTTTGGAGGGTACAGCATTAAGAAAGACAGCATTGGCATCCTTGACCACTTCTGCGCTTTCCTTCAAGTCACGAATCTTGACTTTTGCAGAGATCAGATGATCGTTGGCTCTAGTAGCTACTTCGAACATAGCATCTTGCAGGCCGTCGACTTCCCGTGTCCTTAGAAGATCTTGTTGCCGCAAATTGTGAGCTGTACATATGTCTGTGGGTAAAGGTACGATTTTCTTTGAGATGAAATAGGGGAAGCCACGCAGTGTGGACGTGATGCCCATTGCCAAACCAATGTGCTGTGCAATGTCGTCCACAGCAGGCCGTCTTATGTCCAAGCTCTCCAGATGAAGATAGAGCAAGGTGGAGTATGTCTTTTCAGCATAACTTTCGAGAGCGGAGAGACTGGGAAATGTCATGTTGTCTATGCGACGTTCCCGCTCAGCGATCATGCGCAAAATGTATGGTTTAGTCAACTGCACACCTGATTCCAGTACATGGTTCAGAAGAATGGCAATCGGCTGGGCAGGAGGCACGCCGCGGAAAGCTTTATCCACGGACTCTGTCCAGAATTGATATCGCATCTTGCCGACAGTGGTATTTGAAACATTGTCTGGGATTAACGCAAGATCTACATTCAGCGCTCTTAACGTCAGAAATGAGTCGATGCTCTTTTGTGGCTGAAATGTACTGAGTAGATAGGATGGATAATCATATTTCTTCAGCAGATCCTTGCAATATAGCCTTGCGGAATCGATAGATTTCAAGGCTGACATGCAGCTAGCACAAGCTTAGGCTCCGACTATGCACTTGAATCCAAGATGATACAGCAGCTGGTGGTGTAGATCTAGAGTGTACATTGATCTGATGATCAGTGTATTCATTGATGATGTAGGACTGATCATCCACGAAAGCGGTAAGCCTTCCCACGATTGCAACGTCCTCCTGCAAATCGATGATGTCCTTGAAACACATCAATCATGTTTTTTGATGTTTAGATCTCATGGTCAAGTTTTGTATGGCCCAGTCCGACAGTGCAGAAAGGAGAAGATGACGATGAGGATATCACACTTTAGGGACATCAGAATTATACTGTTGATACAAAGGGAAATTGATAGTAACATTTAAAGGCCGAGTCATCGTCAACTATCTGCACTGTCGGTCTGGAGTCGTCCATCGAAAATACTAAGTACATACTCAAGATGTCCGCATGCACAAGTACCATTCACGGACCAAGGACAAAGTCAATCAAGCAGAGGTGATGACGATAATTATCGACATTGCACGTCAGCTCGACAACTGCCTACTAGCTGTTGCATGTGAACACAAAATATACCCAAATTGCTGAGCCTCTCTTGTTCTCTTTGTCCTTGGTTCGCGTATCAACGACACGATAGATGTCGTTCATGGTAGTGGAGAAGTTGTAGTGCTAGTAGTAGCCGGTAGGAGCGGGATAGAATGTATCGTATAGTCCAGCTAGTCCTATTCCGAGAATAAACTGCAAGCTGATCAATCATATTTTCAATCTGCCTCCACAAGCACGACTTTGCACATTTATGTAGAAACTCCTCCTCTACGTACGTCAAGCACCGACGCTCAACTGTATCACCAGAACGACTCAAACAACAAGTAGAATGCAAACCACGAAAAAACAAAAATGCCCTCTGCCTGGATCGAACAGGCTACCTTACGAACTTCAGTCGTACGCTCTCCCAGATGAGCTAAGAGGGCATCGTAGAACTGTGCCAATCAAAGCATATATAATGTGTTTGACAACTCTTATCTCTTGTGCTTCCATACTAAATTGAGCACTAAGAGCATGCAGCAGATGGAGTTGGGCGCCGGTATCTGCAATGGACTTATGGTGACAAGTCATTGGCTAGACTACAACATATTCGCTGGATCTAGATAACTGATGTCTGCACTCTGGACTTTACCATCCATGATCAGCTCACTCATGACCTTTCCAGTGCCTGGCCCAAGACAGATTCCCCAGCAAGAATGTCCGGCGGCGACGTATAAGTTATCCTTGATCTTGCCGACTAGGGGCCCGCCTGACCCTCGTGTGACGGTGGGCAGGTAGCATGCCTGTTTGACGCCAATTTCGCCATTCTTGAGGACGGGCGAGAGTTCGTCGACGTATTGTTTCAGGATATCGCATCGCGACTCGACGACCTTGACTTGCGATGCCTTTTTCGGCAGAGGTTCCACTTCGTCGCCTTCGCCGCAGACGTAGACTTCGTCTGAGCGAGCGTATATTTCCGGCGAGACGTGCTTGCCATTCTTCAGCGTCATTTCGGTGAAGAGCGCATGTGGTGTGACTGGCTTGGTAGTCTTGATGGTGATGGAGTGTGCTCTTGTAGCACTGATGGGTGCCTTGATGAGTGTAGATGTCCACGGTCCCGCTGCAACGATGGTACAATCGCTGGGGATCGAGGTGGCACTTCCTGATTCATCCTCATATTCGACACTGGAGTCTTTGATGGCAGTGACATGACCGACCTTGAATTGCACACCAGCCTTTTCGGCTTCCGACAGGATCGTGCGGCAGAATTTTCGAGGATGGACTTGAGCTGTTGTGCTAGTAGTGCCCAGCACACCGACCTTTTCGACAATGTTGTTGTCTAGCCAGTCTATCTCGCTCGGCACCCTGGCCTTACGCCTCGGTCCTTTGGTGTTTGTCTGCACAGACAGCGTATCCAGCTGTCGATATCCCCACTTGTTTGCACCGTCATACTGCTTTGCAAGGCTTTCGTGTAGGCCATAGGATAATTCAGCGAGTGACGCAGTTGGCGGCCCGTGCCAGTCGAGCGCCAGTAGACCACCGGCTTTGCCACTTGCCCCAGCAGCTACCTCTGAACCATCAAGTATCGTTATCTTTGTGGTCTTTGCATCATACGAGGCATGCTGGGAGAGAAAGTATGCTGTAGAGACTCCAATGATCCCGGCTCCAACAATGACAATGTCCTTGGATTCTCGCTCAGAAGACATGGTACTGTATCGCAGACTCCCTGAAATGCGGCTAATGGACAAAATCTTGACGTGGCAATGTTGTGCGTGGTACGAATGAAGAGCTTTCTACTCCTTCCATGACTATAAATCTACTTGTAGTTTCTCGAAGGAATCGCATTTGCCACCAGATCCCATCTCGTCGGCAAGTGCGGGTAAATCAGCTCCACCTTCCACACAAACAACGACGCGAAATACTTGGCTCGCGATCGCAGGCTGGCTGGCTATGTCTGCTGTAGAGGTGAATTGTATATCAGCTGCATGCCCTATCTTGCTATACGCAGTGATCGTCGTCTACACAATAGCAGAGGCCTCTCGCTCAGTCACTCTCTTACCGATGTCTTCGAATATACCAATTCATGACAAATTATGCAAGAAGGTGTGCAATGTGCAGGCGACTCAAGGGACAAACCTAAAATAACGACTGCACGCTCTGACAGCGGAACATATGGTTCAGCACAGCGAAGTCTGTGACAGATTCACATGACTGACAGCAATCTGGCCCATATGCAGTCGTGCACTGCCACAAGACTGGTCATGGTCACTTGAATGGGCAAATTAACATACGTAATTCCACCTCTGGCTGGATGATTTAGATTGCTCAATTTGTCGCTCTTGTTTCATGAGTCGAAAATAGCGAAGCACTGAGGCATGCTGCACAAAAGCGAAGGGAATCCGTGGTCAATGCTTCTTTACCATTTATCATCGGATCTTTCTTCGACATTGGCAGAAGTCTTCCGTGATGAAGTCTACTTTCTTGACACTCGTTTATACTCTTGGCAAGTTTGCCAATGCGCTGAACCCTGTGCTGGTCAAGGGAAATGTCTTTTACGATTCCGTCACCAATGAACGAGTCTTCTTGGTCGGAGTCGATTATCAACCACTAGGAGAACAAGGAGTTGACCCTCTGGTCGATCCTGAAATATGTGCAAGGGATCTATTCCTTATGCAACAGCTTGGCATCAATGTTATGCGGTATGCAGGATCAAGAACCAAGTCACTCGAGCCCCTTTCTGATGTGCAATTAGCATCTACACCGTTGATGCAAGCAAGAATCACGATGAGTGCATGTCAATGTACAATGCTGGAGGTATTGAACCCTTTAAGAATGGCATCATCACGAACTAAGTACCTCAGGCATATATGTCATGCTCGATGTCAACTCTGGCGCACCTGGCCATCATCTCAACAGGGACGAACCATGGACGACCTACAATAGCGAGTACGCTACCAATGTATTCAGTACCATGACTGTCTTCTCTGGCTACAGCAATGGTGAGTAAAGTCATGGGAGACAAGACAATGGTTGTTAACCAAAAAGTGATTGGATTCTTCACTGGTAATGAGCTCATCAATGGAAAGGTCTCTGCCACTACTTCGCCGCCATATGTCAAGGCCATCACTCGTGACATGAAATCATACATCGCCAAGCACTTGAACAGACCATTACCAGTATGCAAATCACAATCGTGCGTGACATACGTTGACCACCACAGATCGGATACTCGGCTGCCGACAACATGGAATATCGAGTAGAGACCGCCACCTACATGTCCTGCGGAACAGCAGACGACGGAGTCAATGACTTTTACGCAATGAACAACTACCAAGCTTGTGGAAAGCAGACAATTCACACTTCTGGCTATGATCAGCTTATTGAGCAGTTCAAGGACTTTAACATTCCGCTATTCTTCAGCGAGATTGGATGTAATGCAGTCAAGCGAACATTTGGAGAGACTGAATTCGTCTTTGGCCCGGAGATGGTTGGTTCACTATCCATCACGTCGAGACTGTGTGCTAATGAATGATAGACTCCCAAGTTCTCTGGCTGTCTGGTGTACGAATGGACACAGGAAGCAAACAACTACGGATTGGTAAAGATTGACGCTTCGGGAGACATCAAGCTACTCGGAGACTTTGACACACTGCAGAGCCAGTACGCAAAGATTGCCAACCTGCCCAAGGACATTCCAAAAGTTCTCACCAAGCCACTCCCGTGTCCACCATCATCGCACTTCAAGTACATCAACGGATCGGAGACCCTGCCGCGATTGGACGAGATTGAGGACATCATCAAGTCAGGAGTCAAGGCGACACCAGGCAAACTGGTGGACATTGAGCTCGTGCCCACAAAGTTCACCATCACGGACTCGAAGGGCAACGAAATCACAGACAAGACGCCCAAGAAGAGGTCCGGCCTGTCGCACGTCGATCTCAGTGCGAAGATCAAGGAACCTGGCTACGCTCCGAGCGATGCGCCAGCGTCTGGCAGCAGCAAGACGACGGGAGCGGGTCTCTCTGGTTCGTCTTCTTCTGCTTCCTCGAGCGGCGGCACTAAAGGCAAGACTGACAAGGAATCACTCGTGAGCGCGAGTGGTGCCGATGCCGTCATGTTGGGTTCCACACGAACCGTACTCGCCAGTCTAGGTTGTGCCGCCGCTTGTGCCGTCCTCTTGCTCTTCTGAAGTGAAAAAAAGAGAAACGCGTGCATGACCTTTCAGTTCGTGGACAAGAAAGCAAGGTGGGGATCGAATAGGTAGTCGTCATTCTTCAAAGAGGGAAAAAATTCTTTCATAAATCTAATTGAGAATTCTGATGCATCATTATCGTCGTTGTCGTTCGTCTCATCTAGTATTTGCCGTGCTGAAAGGTGTGGCCAACCTATTTATTATTCTGTCGACACCATGCGACAAAGTCATCAATGACGACGGGCCACGCCTCCATTTCATTATAATCGGCGAGGTCCTTGACCTGGACACTAAACTCGAGCAAGAGATTCCAGACGTCGCGGGAGATCCCCCTGCCCTTCAGATTACAAAACTCCTTCCAGGCCTCGAGACGCGCGAATCGTCCGGCCAGCAAGAGGTCCCAAAAGACGAGTGCGGTATCGAGCGGGAGTGTCCGTGACGGCGGCGTTAGTGCAAACGTGAATGTATGCAAATACGTCCGCTTGAAGAAATCCCCATGATCCGCCGCCAATGTCCCCGTCAACGTCTTTGCGTGTGCCGCCATCCCTTCGAGATTACTGATGCCCAGCGCCGTCCACCCCTTCACGAATCCCGAACGCGTAAATGTCCCCTGTGTCGGGGCATCCAATTGCATCGCCAACGCGAGCACCCCAATCTCCTCTAAATCCATCCCCAAATCCGCTAAATACCGCATCGTCCCATCGATCGAAATTTCATCGCGACTCGACTCGTCCGCGTAGGAGGTGAAGATGCGATCCAATTGCTTCGTGTCCACCTTCGTAGCAGTAGTGCCGCCCGCGTGTTTGCGCAGGTACGTGTCAATGGCGGCCTCGAGATTGAACCGCGTGGCTTTCAGGTACTTCAGCGCCGACGACTCGCTGCAGTTCGTCGTGTCCCGAAAGAGTGCTATCGTCTGCCGCTGAGACTGCGAGAGCGACATGGCTATGGAAAAGTGCTCGACTTCAACCAGGCAGTGAACAAGCTAAGGAGACAAAAGTCACTGCATCATCTTGCTGTCTTCAAAGGCTGCTGGGGACGAGGCAATGACACAGTGTAACCTTTGTAGATGTAGTACGGTGTAGATATAGTGTGGACAGGTAGTTGTGCGTGCCAGGTTATGAGATCAGAGGACATCCCGCAAGGTGGCGCAGAAGTGCGGTTTTATCAATTCAAGCTTCGCCGGCCGTTGTTTCCTCTCAACATTTGCACAGACGAATTACTCGTCGGTACGGATCAAGAGTGAAAGAGCGGCATTACGCTCTACGTTCATTCACAAGAAGTTGAGAGGATACATAAACTATTGAGTGCTCATACACTCCCGCCATGGCTCACTAAACATCCCATAAACATCATCATCGCCGTTCACCAGTATCCGCGTCTGCCCTTGCGCAGAGTCGGTATCTCTGCTGCGTCCGCGCCCTGCCTGTCCTTTTCCAGCAGCATGATGGACTGCATCTTGTCCAGTGCCAGCTCGAGCAGTTCCTTCTTCTGTTGCAAATCGATGTGAGCCTTGATCTTCGGGTCTTCCTTTGCAAACAGTTCGACCTGTTCCCGAGTGAGATTGTGAATGAGCCGGTTGTCGATCTCGCGAGGGAATTGGTAAAAGAACTCCGACAGGAGCTCGACATTGATGAAGAGCACTGCCGTGGTGGTCAACTTGTGTGCGACGGCATTGAGGAATACCTCTGGACACACGTACTTGCCAGACGTGCTCGCACACGGCTTCGACTTGAGAAACTTTAGACGAAGTGACAATAAAGTCTCACGCTCCTTCAGGAAAGTGGCGGCGCGCCCCTTGTCCAACAGAGCACTAGAGTATCCCATGCTCTCCTTCGTCTCCCTGCCTGAGCTTGTGTACTCCATCACTCGTGACAAGGTTCGACTGCCAATGGCATTCGCGAGCTTCTTGTACTCTGCTTGCACCATGGAGATCTCCTCTTCCAGCAGTTTAGTGGCTTTCTGCCGCGCACCAGTCCACTCGTTGGGCTCAACATCAACCTCAAATTTGTACGGCTTGATGCAATTCTCAACTTGCTCGGCTGTAGCGTGGTATCTGGAATTCATTATGTCCCGCGTTGCATTGTTGATGATTTCGCGTGCAAATGGATGAGATCGCAAGGAGCCATTGGAGGCTAATTCCTCCATAGACTCAATCATTCGACTTGTTACGGCTGTGGTGGCGAGTCTCCCAATACCCATTCTCGTCAGTGCGGATTGTGTCGCCTCAAGCTTTCGTTCCCAGTGGACGTCCTCTACAGGCTCTTCTGCCCATTGCAATATTTCCGGGGCGGACCAGTATCTCTCGGCGAGCAGGTCCATGACTCTCTGATCCAACTGCTCCTTCAGCATAGTGCGGACCTGCTGTTTGCCGTACTGCTCCGAAAATTGCTTAAAGTCGTGTTTGAACTTATCGATGGTCTCCGCGACATATGTATCAGCGGTCAGATTGCGGTCGTTGTACTGAACTTTGTACTGGTAGGAGGACTCCTCAAGCTCCATTCTGATCGCATCGGACGTTGATTGCAGACTTGAAGCCATGCTTTTTTCGAGCACTTTCATGAGTGATTTTCGCAAGGTCTGAGTGCCAACCATACAACCTGCCTCCGGACCATAAACAGCGCTCGAGCCAAAGAATGCTTTCTCATTGCGAGACATGGCCTCGAAAACGTTCTCTCTCTTATTGAAGAGCCCTCCGGAAGATGCTGGCAGCGCTTTGCAAATCACACCCACGTAACCTAAACTCAGTGGATAATTTGAGTCCTTTAGGATAGCCGCGCCTCGATCAGGCGTGACGAGGTCCATCTTGGTCACCACGCCGAGGGTCCTGATGCCCAGCGGATCCACTTTCCTGCTAGCGCGCAGGGCTGGAGAATTTGCCAAATCGACATCAGCGGCACAGACAGCAAGTATGATATTTGGCTCCTTGATGTACTTCTCGCACAGCTCGGCGATTTTCCACTTCAAATCAGCCGGCTGATTCTTCGATTGGATCTGAATGTATCCTGGCAGATCGATCAAGGTCAGATCTGGCACATTTGGAGAATAAATGTTCAACTGAATCGGGTCGTCAGAGACGCACTCCTCGTCGGTGACAGCTTTGTTCATCGTAGTGAGGGTGCTCTGAATCTGTGCAAAATCGGTGATTTTCGCATTACCCAATGCTGGAAACATGCCATACTCGGCCGACGCACCGGGCGTATTGATCAAGGTCAATTCTATAGGCCTCCTAGTAACCATATTCGATCCTTTAGGCAGAAACTCGTGACCAACTATTGACTCGAGAACAGAGCTCTTCCCCGAGGACTGCGATCCAATGACGACAATCGATGGCAATGTCAAAGCCTCGGTCTTGTCGATTTGTTTCAAAAGGTTGCGGATCTCTATCATTTTTCTGGTGAGCACCATCATCTGCTCGTCGCCTCCCTTGCCAACCGTCTGTGTTTCTTTGTTCTTGGTCGGAGGTTCTTGTTGATCATCAGAATACAAGTATGCTGCAGCGGCAGCAGCGGTCGTAGCAGTCGCCATGCCTTTATCAGGGCCGCCGTCGTTGTTTGAGCCGCCCGAAGAAGAGGAGGGAGGAGAAGAAGATGAAGAAGGTTCAGCAGCCCTTGTTGATTTAGTCGTACTTTCATTTCGCTGATAGCCAGTCTCGGTTTCATGTATTCTCAGTGCATCTTGCATCCACTTTGGAATGCGGATTGCTGGTAAATCAAAGTCTGTGTTGCGCTCCACGACATCTTTCGTACTGGACCAGGTTTCTCCCAACCAGTCTGCGCTACGGCTTACAAGGTCCTTGGTGTATCTTGTCCCTTCTATAGTCTGTGTCAGAGCTTGTATATGCACGGTGACTACGGTGACTGACCCTCCACTTTGTATTGAACATAGACGACCCCGGCGGTAACGGTCGCACCTATAAAAGCTGGTATGCGCACCAGGCCAAACAGAATTTTGGGCACTGTCGAATAGCTAAGATGCCTCGTGGCGGACGTCCGAGCGATGAGTGCGCCATTGGCCTGCGACACCAACATGCGCCTGCTTGTTTGATGCCATAGTGGCAAGGCCGTTCGGTTTGTGTAATTGCGACTGGGCACGAGTCGCTGCTGCTGCGCGACCCGAGATATTTTCAGTGCCGCACCTCTGATCATATATGAATCATCCGCAGCGCATAGTCATCAGTTGAAGTCGAGCAGCGACCAAGAGCAGGAGCTTGTGTTTTTGTTGTTGGTATGGATGTCAACTCATGGCGAGCGTCTGGTTTGTGGAGCAGCTGGAAGCTTGCGGCAGGGATTTCCCAGAACGGGAGAGCAGCGATGAAGGTGGAGCCTTGAGTCGCATCTTCAGGTCGCACTCTTGCGCTACGTCTATGCATATATATGCCTGAAGTATCCTCAGACCAGCTGCGTACTCATTGCCGTCATTGGATCTTTCGATTTCCAGCAACACCCAAGTGAGTTGTGCAGCTACGACCTAACATAATTTGAGCTGCACGAGTCGGCAATGTGCAGACTCCTGATTTACAAGGGCAAGACAATCACTCTGGCTGACATCCTCACAAGACCGACGCACTCAATCATCAACCAAGCATTCGACAGTAGATTGCGCATAGACACAAGACGACCAATAAATGGAGATGGTTTTGGTGTAGGGTGGTACTCTAACGAGGAAGACGTGGCCGAGACTGGACCGGGACCATGCATTTTCACGAGCATCAATCCAGCGTGGAATAACCAGAACCTCGTCCGTCTATCGGAAAAGACGAGAAGTAGGCTGATATTTGGTCATGTTCGCGCGAGCACGGCAGGAGTCCTGGCTGAGGTGAATTGTCACCCTTTTGAGTTCAATAGTCTCATGTGGATGCACAATGGCGGCATTGCAGAGTTCTCCAGAGTGAAGCGCAAGATGCATGCACTCTTGCGCGAAGAGTACTTTTTGTGGATGCAGGGCTCGACCGACTCTGAATGTGCTTTTGCACTCTTTTTGAATTGCCTGCATGACCTGGGATACCCACCAGCAGACCACATCACCTTCGATGCTACCATCCTGCGTCAAGCGATGCTCGATACCATCACCAAGATCAATACTCTTATTGATGATGCCGGTGTCACGGACCCGAGTCTCCTCAACTTTGCCGTCACGGATGGCACCGACGTCGTTTGTACGCGCTATGTTTCGTCCCGGACCGATGAAGCCGCTAGTCTGTTCTTCTCTAGTGGCACAAGCTTCCACCAGTATGAAGCTGGTGGACACTACAAGATGGAGCGTCGCGACAAAGGTCAAGATATCGTTCTGGTCTCGTCGGAACCCCTGACGTTTCAACGAGCGGACTGGGTCACGGTTCCCACAAATTCAATCTTGACCATATCAAAGGAGACCGTTCTCTTGCATCCTATTCTCGACAAGTACTTTGTGGAAAAGGCTAGCTATGTCAGGAACGATCAGTTTGCTCGCGAGAAGGGCTTGTTGGGAACGAGCGACATCAATGATGTGCGCCCAGAATCGAAGCGAGAGGAAACCATCAGGCAAGGTTCATTTTCTGGTGAAGCACCATCATTCAGAAATACAGTCCCACTCGACCAACTACGAGAGGAGGCTGTCTTTTGTCATTAATTCTGAACATTACCGCTAATTCAGGACTTCGGTCATCTTTGGAATCTCATGCCGACAACGGATTTCTTGGCAGCCAATGTACTCATCGCCGTCCGATTCATGCTATCACACTGTGGTGTGACGAGTTGCGAGCCAAACAGGTCGGCGACCCAGATCAGCACTCCATTGGACCACCCAAACCCCTCTACGGTACTATACTCCCCACCACCACCGACGGCATTGGTCGCCAGATTCGAGTACTTTTCAAACATCGTGCCATCGGTGGTCGGATCGGACCCATTCAATTGTCCGATACCCAGGGAAGGATGACTTCCGCCCGTGGCACGCCACGTACAGTAGGTCGAGTCGACGTATCGCTGCGCGAGCTGCAACGCCAAATTCTGCACTTTCTGATACCCTGCGTCGCCAGATCCGACGCGCGCGTCCGGCAGTGTCTCCAGGAGACCTCGGACGAGGATATACTGTAGCGGTGGCCAGACATTCGGTTGGTCCCACTGTTGCCCAGTATTCAGGTTCGTGGCCGCCACGCCGCCGGGGTACTGACGTAGCTGATCCATCACGGGCTGGTAGAGCTGCAGCACCGCATCGTAATTGGAGTCGAAGGGACCGCGAGCGGCGCCAAAGGCGAGTGGATAGAATTGCGCAGGACTAAAGAACATTTGCGGCGCCGTCCCGTTTTCGCTGCCTTGTATCGCAGAAGCTAAGGATGCAGAGACTGGACTCATGGTGTTTTGTCGTCCAGAAGTCAAATTATAGTCGAAATAAGCATTCAGCGTGGCATTGTAATGGTAGTCCTGCAACGTCCTGCCGCGCTGCACGGCGACGGCGGACCACTGTCGGGCGGCGGTCGTGTTACCCAAGGTGCCGTAGAAGGACCCGATGAGTTTTGCATTACTGTACTGGATGGCCTGCAGATCGACGGGTACAATGTCGATCGTGTCCAGTGGTCGCAGGGAAAACCCGGAGTCGTCTACTGCCGCCGTGGCATCGGACAGCCAGCGCGAGGAAAAGTCCCACCCAGACTCGGCTGCCGATGCCAAGTTTTGGTAGAGGAGCGCTTGTGTGGCATTGTCCAGTGCTGCGGCGGGAAATGTGCTCGTGCCATTAGTAGTGGAGGTGTAGGTCCTGTTGTTGGCAGTCTGGTAGTCTTCGAGATATGATTCCGGTCTCGGCTGGTTCTAGTCATCCATCAGCACTAGATATCATGTCAGAATAGTGGATCACTTGCGTTTTGCACGTTGTATCGAAACAACACTGTAGTGCCGTTGAGCTTGACGGCGCCTGCGTCGAAGAATGCCTGTTCCTTGACGAGTGCGGGCACAGCTCGAGCCAGGATAGCGGTATCGTTGGTGTGCCGTACGTAAATGTCGACCATATTGGCGAGCAATGGAGGTTGCGATCGGTTGAGGTAGTACTTGCGTCCACCATTAGGCACAAACCCGTACTCTTGGACCAAATCGATAAAGTTGTCGATGGTGTTGCGAGCAATGGTGGTGTAGTTCCCTCCGGTGCGCAGGAGACCCTCGAGGATGAAGAAACTGTCCCAGTAATAAACCTCCCTGAACCTCCCTCCCGCCACGACGAAAGGCGACCGCGTCGGCGGAATGAATGACGAATCGCACCCATCACACAGAGTCGTGCCGGTACTGCCGTTGACGAGTGACCGCGTCAAGTCTGGCCATATATCCACAATTTGACGCACAAAGTCCGCGACGATACTCGAATTGACGTGTACCAGGAAGCTTGGGTCCGTCCTGAGCGTCCCGTTCACCGGTCCGATCTCCAGTCCCACAGCGCCGAAATTGTCCGCCAAAAACGACTGCAACTGTGTATCGTTGACGATGGGCCGCGTCAAATTATTGTACGCCGCGAGTACGTCCTCAACGGGCCGGATGGTGGGCAAGTCGACGAATGTCTTGGAGTCCGAGAATGGCGCCGCCAATTGAATGTCCCTCAGTAGCGGACCCTGGCAAAAGATGGGCGAGCCGCATGGCGCGATGATGCCCGTCGAGTTGTCACCAAAAATCTGTGCTGTCGCCTCGGGAGCCAAGAAAGTTATGCCGATCAAGGATGATCGCCGCATGTATCCGAACTCTTTCGGCAACCAACAGACGGTTCTCCTTTGCAGATTCAGAAGAGATTTGATCAAGGCCAGAGATACGAGATGCGAGTAAAGTCCTTGAGTGGAGTATGGATATATCCTTCAACGACGAGATGGACCGGAAGATGGAGGCGCAAGTCAGTTGACGTATTTGGCGTCATTTTTGCGGGGAAAACCCTGCTTAAGCTTTTCGGTGGAATTTCGTCTAAGCTTAAGATTGAGATGAGAGAAGACAAATTACAAAACAAACGCAGCAAACAAGGATAGCTACAAGTTGACTAGAATCCCCTCAAGCAGCTTTTGCACGCCCACCGCGCCAGCATCCGGCACGGTCGACGATGCGCTTTTGTCGACATATGTCGCACGACCCAATCCCGCAGCCATGCCCTTCGTGCTTGCGGCACCCTTCTTCGCGGCCTCGACCGCCCGCTCGAACGATCCGCCGCTCTCCTGAAATGTCGTCGAAAAGGGAATGAGTGCGTCCATCAGGGTCTTGTCCCCGACCGTGGCCGTGGTATACGTCTGCAGTCTCTCCACGGCGTTGTGCACCGTCTGCGCCAATAATTCGGCATCCGCCGCGCGGTCCGTCTCGTTGCTCAGTGACGAAGCCAGGGCATTAAAGAAGATTGTGTACAGTGCGCCGCCCGTGCCTCCCATCTTGGCCTCCAACACACTCGCGACATCACCAAATAAGTCCACCAGATTAGATAATGATATCTTGTTGGACTCCATCGCCGCCAGCACGGACTCGGCCGCAGACTTGAGTGTCTGACCCGCATCGCCATCTCCCGCCACAGTGTCGTACTTTGTAATCTCCGGCTCGCTGGCAATCAGACTCTTGCAGGCTCCCTCGATCAATTTGCGTGTGGTCCCGGAGTCGATGCTGATGTCTACTTTTGCCTTTTCCTTCGTCTCCGCCTTGGTTGCCACTTCTTCGGGCTTCGAGCTCCAAGCACTTGCTTTGAGTGCATTGTTCCAACCTGGCGCAGTGGACGGCAAGTCCAAGTACTGCAGCAAGTCATTTGCTTTTTGTATATTGCTTACGTTCAACAAGGTTATGCTGACTCCAGCACCGTCTAGCGAAGTCACGAAACTTCCAGTATATGTTCGCACAATCTTGAGTTTCCAGTCATTCTCCACTTGCTTGCTCACAATCTCCGTGAAATGATACAACTCGAGTGCCGAGATGCCCCCTAGATTATTGATGAGCAGCACCACCTCGTCGCCAGACTTGAACGGCACAAAGGAACGTTCCTGATCATCTTGAGCCAATAATTGCTTGAGCAGCAATCGACTCAAGTCACTGACTTTCGGTGTCTTTATCTTCTCAAATCCAGGCTCATTGTGTATTCCCATGCCAATCTCAATCTCGTCCACACCCAGATCGAGTTCTTCGCCCGTTGATCCTGGCACAGAAGCATGCGTCAGGGACGCTCCGACGGTGACTAGATTATCGGCGACATCATCCGCCAATGCCTTGACCTCTTTCAGCTCCTTGCCCGCTCCAGCACATCCCGCAGCGATTTTCTGCACGAGCAGTATCCCAGCCAGACCGCGACGCCCTACACGACCTCCCTGGGTCTTGCCCACACTCACATCGTCCGCCACCACCACAAACTCCACCTGTTGACCGAGCCGATTCGCATTCTCAATCGCAATGCCAAAGTGAAGCCTGTCTCCGGTATAATTCAAGATGACCACCAGCACCGGATGTGGAGCTAGTGCCCTGATACCCGCCGTGACTGCCGCCGCAGAAGGCGATGCCTATCCTATCTTAGTCTCGAAGCATGTAGAGACTGGAGGACGACATACAAAGACATCTCCAGATACCGCACAATCCAACAAATTTTCACCCACGAATCCAGCCGACCCAGGCTCATGCCCCGAGCCACCACCAGACACAAGATGGACCCGCGATTGACCGCTTGCTTCAGGCTTGATATACGCGACGCGATGCGTAGGGTCCAGTGTCAGCGCGGGATTGCACCGGGCAAGTCCACGCAAGGCCGTGATGATGAGATTGTCCGTGTTCTCATCGAGCAGATGCTTGCCTGAGCCCATGATTGTACTGTCGACACTACTAACAACAATACGAGTACATATATCCTAATCTTGATGCCTGTCGTCAGTGATGAATCGAGGAAATGACAAGGAAAAAGGTGGGGTTTCAAGTGCGTGGGAGGACAACTTGCAGCCACAATGTGGGGAAAGCAAGAAAGCCCGAAATTGCGGTTTCGCCGAAACAATTTCCGTGATCCCGTCTACAGCAAAAATGCAGGCAAAATGCCCTCTGCCTGGATCGAACAGGCTACCTTACGAACTTCAGTCGTACGCTCTCCCAGATGAGCTAAGAGGGCACAGGTGAACAATCCATGGCCGGTCTTTGTGTAATAATATATATACGTTGAGCTTGTAGAGGTGACATGCAGAACAGTGAGAAATCTGAAAGTCATCAAAATATCAATCTCAAGTCATGAAGCAAAAGGACAACTTAGCTGCGGTGCATGATTTAGACCTTATCATAGAAGTGCAGCTACTCGTAGATCAGCATACATCTCTCATCTACAAGAGGCATGTCACTGTATGCTCGGTGAATGTCTCGTATGGCAAATGATCACTGTCAACTGTATCAGCTGGTCTCACGAAATTTCTTCGCTTGCTTGGGCCAGTGACTCTCCATTGCAAAGCGGTACATGTTGTATTGTTCAGATCCTGACTATGTCTATCCTCGATCGCTTCCAGACCTCGTTCAACATGACATTTCCATCGTCCTCCATCTTGACATCGACTTCAGCAGTCTCTCCCTCGTTGTTCCTCCTGGGTTGTATATACAGCTGAGCATAGGATCCCGCGCCTGCTCTCCTACTCAATCCACCAGGGTTAATGACAATCACTCCGTTGACGACTTTTGCGAATGTCGTCATTTCACTGGGCGAGATGAGGATATCTGGCAAGCTCGATCCAAATTCAGTTAGGCCAGCAAAGCCAATGTCCAGGTTGGCTGTCGAACTGGTCTCACTCGGCGGGCCAGGGAATAAAGGGTAGAACCGTCGCTGCTGTATGATGTGTAGACTTTGACGAGCCAAGCCATTCTTCTCCTTTGGATTCCGACTGATTTCTGCCATAGTCAAGTGCTTGAGAATGTCGTTCGAGCAGATGCCAAAGGACACTTCATTGAGACTGAACAGAGCAGGGTTTGGCAGCAATTTGACGGCTTTCTGTAATGTTGTGACTTGTCTATTGAATGGTTCTTGAGGGAAGCAGGGGTGCCGAGAGACCGCATCGTTGATGTGTGGAATGATCAACAAGCCTGGAAAATCTTTTATGATCGGTGCAATGACTGCTTGAAAGACCTTGTCCAGGGTATCGGCCTCGACATCGATATCGCCTGACTTGATCATCGGATGCGACAAATCTATAAAGGGACCGATCAGAATGACACTCTGAGGTTTCGTGGAAAGCACGACTGTCTGCAACGCTTTCAGAGCTTCGAAGGACAAGTCGGAGTCGGGAGTATACGGTCCAGCCGCTACAATCATAGAAGTGCTAGCTTCAGAAAAGTCGGCCAGAGGTGAGGCAGAAGGTGGTAGATCCGCAGGCTCTAGAATCTCACTCACTTTGAACTCCGTAGCAGCATTGACACCTCGCAGTGCAATGAGTTTACCGGGAAACAGAGCATAAGACTGTAATGCTGACAAGTCGAGTTTCGTCCTTGAGCCTGTACCTAGACGCCGAGATGTCTCCAGCATGACAGAGGCGGCGTTCAACCTCCCTCCTTCTAGTGAATCACTCACGATGCGTCCAATAACAACAGTTTCTGTCTGTGTGTTCTGGCTGGGATCACCAATATCCTGATCTTGCAAATTAAATGCTTCCAATATCGTGTCAGCGTATTGATCAATCTGATCGTCCAATATCTCACTGACTTCTGACAACTTCTGGTACATGGGACGATAGGAATACTTTTTCGGGTCAAAGTTGACTGTGAGAATCGGCGTAATCGTCGAGGTAAATTGTTTCAGATCTATATTTGAGGGATCCAAGGTTTGGATGATGGTGCCTGGATCTTTCCTGTTTGTGAAGGGTGATGGCATAGCGAATTTCGGAGGAGTGGCTACATTGCTTTTGAAGGTGGGTGTGGCCTGCGAGTCATGATCGTTCAAAGGTGTCCCGTTCCGAGGTGTCGACAGAGTTGTTTGTTTTCTTGCCGTGCTCGGGACTTCATGTTTGATCTTCCTCTTTAATGGTGTGATATCACCTCCACCGAGACTAGTCGTTAGTCTCCAGCACACAAACAAATGAGTCGATTCTCTTACAAGTCTCCATATCCTGCACTAAGGTTGCTCGGGACTTTCTTCGAGCTCGCGGGCGTGCCGGCTATATCACGTAACTTTATTTGATTATTGTGCTCGAGTTGATTCTGTATGTCTTGCTTGAACAGTGTCGCGTTTTCGATGTTGAGTGGAGGATTGTTTCCCATCTTGAATCCCCATGATTCCCCTGGTTACAATTAGCCGTGCTGAAAGATAGATTCCAAGTCTTACATTTGAAGTACAAATCCTCGGCATCAAGCGTGTAGTTCTTCAAGACGCTCTCCAGAAGAGCTTGCACATCGACTGAGAGCTCGCCGAAACGATCCATCAGCAATCGATCCCTAGACACAGCGACAATCGGGCAGAACGTCTAGAGATATACTCGGTCGGTGTGTGATTAATCCTCTCTTCGCGGCCCGCTTCTGGAACATCACCATAAGTCGAACGCGTGAATGGCATTTACGAACGCGTTTCGGTAAAACCTTTGTTATACATTATATAACCTATCAATGAACCGGACTTCCAACCAACACTCGTGGTTTAGTGGTAAAATACGCCCTTGCCATGGGCGTGCCACGGGTTCGATTCCCGTCGAGTGTATGTTTTGAAATTCGAAATTACATTTTCAAGACGGCTAAAATAGACCAAAAGCACAGACGAAATTAACCTTTAGGCACAATGGGTCCTAATACTTTCAATGTCAGACTAGTGTAAGACTACGTATATGCCCACGATTGCATGAACCAAAGAGGAGCATAAAACGGCCAGGCAGTTGCTTCACGTCAGCTTGATCAAGTCACTTCAAACATAGTACTTGTGGATCGCGGAAGAAGAGGAGGATGAAATTGACCCTGGTTCATAATTAAGAATTGTATAGAAGTATATATATGTACCTATTAAAAAGTGATGAAAAATATGCCACACTTAAAGAAGAGTCTACAGAGGAGAAAGCCCTGACGAACGAGTTTTGAAAATCATGTCATGTACCAGACCACACACATTCCCACATGATGGTCACTACTGTCTGCGTCGCTCGTCTGCTTCGGCGGAAGAAGTATTGAGCAGGGACTGCAGCGAACGACATCGGTCACCCATACCGGGTCTCATGGGCGCCGCGCCAAATGAGGACGCTCCTGCGTTGTTGTTGTTGTGGTGGTGGCCCGAAGAAGTCGGTGGAGTCGGTGCCCTCGGCTGAAACTTGAATCCACCGTCACCACCGCCTCTAGAAGTGTCGCTCAGTGGTGGTGAGAGCACGGCCGCAGGACCCCAAGTTGGTGATCGTGCGGCCATGTACCCTGCCGGTCCAGAGGACGCATACGACGCTTGATTCGGGTGCTGAGGCTGCTGCTGTTGTTGTTGGTGGTGTTGTTGTTGTTGCTGAGGTGGCATTGGTCCGCCGCGAAAGTAAGAGTCGGCGTGGTCTGATGGACCGCTTCTCAGGGCCGGGGAAAAGGTGGGTGTCTGTGCCATGCTCGGCACGGGACTGTTGGGTTGGCTCCAGCCGCCAGACTTGACGGAGATTGGCGTGCCGATGGATAGGTTCATGGGCATCTGTTGCGGCGGCAGTGAGATGTGCATCTGTCGACGCGGTGCGTACTGCGAGCGCGTCAGCTGTTGTTGCAGCGCCTGCAAGTCAGACTGTAGCGCCGCAATGTTGTGGTCCGACATGGATGCGCCCATAACACTCGTGATGCCGCCCAGGATGCCGTGGTACCCTCGGAGTGCGCCGAACACGGCGGACGTCTGATCCATCAGGATGCGCTGCGAGTCCTCGATGCCCTGTATCCTCTGATTTATCGAGTCCAGCATTTGTTCCAACCTTGCTCCATTACGCTCTGCCACTGGATGAGGTGAGCGGACGACTGCCGGCTCGTATGGGTGTGGCTGCTGGACGTGATGATATCCTTGCGGATCCCTGCTTTGATATCCATACGAGTCTCTGCTCTGCGGAGCAGGCCTCGAGGCCTTGCGTCTAATGTTGGTCAAGAGCTCGACCTGTCCCCTCTGAAAGTACGGGTGCTTGAACTCCCATGCTGCGCTCTCCGAAGTGCTTGCGCCATTCGTGTTTGAATTCGAGTGAAAGACGTCGTTGACCTTGTGGAACTGGTACATATTCAACTGGCGCACAAAGGACTGCCAGTTGTTGTGCTTGAAGTAATTGTGGAGGCACTTGCTGAACTCTATCGGCGAGGTGACGATAAAGGTCAAGCCAGACTCTGTCCACATCACTTCACGAATCGCGGGATCCTCGACCATTCTACATGCGACCGTCAGCAAATAGTGATACAAGAGAATTCTGACCACTCACGAGTATAATTTATTGACAAAAGCCGCTTGGTGCTTCGGGCCTGGTGAACTATCACTGGCAAGAGGGCCCTGAACGCCAGGCAGAGGCGGCGTCAGCATCGGTGTATTGTCCATCGATTCCGGACTATCGGCATCGACAGCATCAACAGAGACGGAAATTGTCTTATCCTCCATATCGACATCCGGTGCAGAGATTTGTGCAACTTCGGTCATTTCTATGTGGGTTTGACGATAATTTTATGCGCACACGCTTTTGTTTTGTGTAGACAATCGGCTCGCGGAAGGGGCTGCGATCGAACAAAAGAAGGGAAAGCGCCTGGTGTATGTGTAGTCTATGTGCTTGTGAGCAAATACAAGTGAAGAAGGACTTTCGAGTCGAGTCCGATTTCTGGAACAGGCTCATCCATATATGGTACTCTTGCGCGGGTCAAGCCTCGCGGGTCGCACAAGATAGAGTGGCCCCCCTTAGGCGAGCTTGCGGCGCTGACCAGCAGGGGGAAAAGTGCGGGAAGTCCCATCCAGGGTGATATTCCATCGAAACGCACCGAGATTGCGTTTGGCATGGGCATGTAGTCCCGAAGGATACCTCCCATGACAGACCATCTGTGCCGTGTAGGATCGCGAGTACCAACCAACAATCGAGTCCCGTCCGCCCATCTGACTAACTCATCCCCCCGTCCATCCTGCCATAACATCCATTCCGTCTGCTTCTCCCGCTGGATTGTGTACGGACCAGCCACTCGCGTACGCCGTCCCTTCATCCGCTCGCCAGGGGCTTTAAGTTGTGGACGCATCAATTGGCTACGAGACGATCGACGAAATTTGGCAGGTTCCGGACGGGAGCGGCTTGTGTCAGAAGGTTGTCGTTCTCCATGTCGTCCTGCCGCTCGCTTCCTTGAATTCCCCATCGTTCGATCATGTGTGGCTTCAGTGGAATTATGATATGTCGCAACAAGTGCTAGCGTCTGTGAGTATGGCTTGAGATGCAGCCATTTTCCGCTTTCTGCTCCTGCGGCGCACTTTAACCGAGGGAAAGTCCTGAGTAAGAGTCTTTGCAATTGCCAATCATTTTTGACGTCGCAGACCTTCTGGACCTGGCTCCGGAGTGCTTGTTCGGGGACCGCCTCGGCTTCTATGCAGGATAATTTGCGAAATGTAAAATTCCAGGCCTGAGCTCGAGTTATGGCAAGACTTAGTCCTGGAACATTAAGGGAAACATGCTTCCAGTGCTTTCCGAAGTGTTGTGTACATGCATGCAGGAGAAAGTGGTAATTGCGACACGATCTCACCGGACGCGTCCCTGTCACGACATCCTTATTTATTGGTGCATACATTCTTTGACGCCCTTGGTGTCCCGGAAACATAGTCTAGCGGTGCCTCCGAACACGTCTTGTGAGTCGTCACGCCTATCACCAGAATAAGCTTGTCCGATCTGCAGTCGTCGCCCCTTCTTTTGACATTTCCTGATGCGTAGTCGTTGGCAGGAACGCCAAAACTTCGTCCGATCTGAATTCATGTCTGAAGAATATTGCTTACCACACTCGACTCATCATGAATTGTTTTGACCACGTTGTGTCAATGGGAGAACAAGTTATAGAGGAGTTCGTATCCAACTACTTGTGTGGTGTAATCTTATTGTGCCGCTCTGCACCACGAATACTTCAATAATGATTTTTCTGCAATTTCTGCAGAACAGCGCATGATGCATTGAACACATCTCCTGACTTGTCTGCGATTACGGAAGATAGTGTTTTTGATTGCAGAAGCCATTACAAGATTCATGACCCGACATCTTGGTCCGATCTGACTGGGGAGGGGCCCATATATTATCTTTCGTGGAAATTGACCTGTCAGAAAGGTTCCGACGATCGTTTCAAAAGAGGTTCAGACGTCGCGTACAATCATTCTGACAGGAGTCTGTCAAGATGATTCTTGCCTAATGCAGAGCAACTGTCAGGGACACGCTGAAGGGTGCAAAGTGAGACCTTCCTTGACAGGAAGTGTTTTTGTTCAAGTCATGATCGCAGACCTTTGCTCTCACGCGATTGCTTGACTTATGTGCCCCAAGGTTGCTGTTCACATACAGAAGGTCGGACACGATCACATTGGATGTAATGGCTGCCTAGACATTGTAAATATCGTGTCTACAGCTTGTCGTGATTCAATCGATGGGACTGCAGTAAGTGCTGTGCTGCATGATCAGCATTCTTCTAGGATCGCCTACGAAATCTAAAATGTCTAATTCGCTTTGCGCTCATGCTCAGCCATAGCTCAAGGTAACGTGATAATTTAGATGCCTCCGCTACTTGACGTAGACGACACATCGCTCGTGTGGTCCTCTTCTCCGGATGCATCATCGTCCTGAACGTCCTCGGACATTGCTGACTCGTCTAAATGACTCTCTTCCTCAAGATCGTCTGAGCTGTCTCCATCAATTGGAGCGTAAAACAACATGTCCTCGTCCTCAGAGTCACGTGTGGATGAATGTTCTGATACCGTGCCCCATGTATCATTGTCATCAGAGACGACAGGCACCAAGCCTGACATGTCGAGATCACTCTCATTTTCGGTCGATACGTCGTGGTCACCATACTGTTCATGCGTGGCACCACCGTAATTGTCTTCCTCGTCTTCTTCGTTGTCGTTGTCATCAGCATCGTCATTATCATCGTCTTCATCATCATCGTCCTCATCATCATTATCATCATCGTCATCATCCTCCTCGTCATCATCCTCATCAATGTAACCAGTGCCAAGACCAGCGGCATATGCGCTAGCCATATACGAGTCCCACGCGTCGTCGTCGGAACCATAGTCACTATTGAATGCATAACCGTCCTCGTCGTAGTTCTCGACGTCTGCATCATCAAGAATGTCCAAGAAATCGTTAAGGGGCAGTCCAGCGCGAATTGATTGCAGACGGCTTGATGAATGTGTCCTTGGATGTGCAGTTCCACCCCACGCGAATGCTCTCAGTGCGTCCTCGGCCGCAGTGTCTAGTTGTGTCATGCCAGCTTGATTGGCATCGAGGGCAGCCCTGATGGCCAGATAGGCTGGGCTCAACAGGAGAATGCCACGAGCTTCCTCGATCGAGCATGGCGATATGAAGTGATGCGTTAGACTTTGCAAGCCAGCAAAGTTCAACTTGACGGGTTCGACAAATTCTACGTGAGTCGGGTACTCCTCAAAAATCATAGCTGGGGCACCGACGCGCATCACTGACTGCGAGCCGCCATCATGAAAGATGTGAAACATATGCAGATGAGCAGCGACGTTTTCTTCAGCAATCTCCTGTTCTTCTGCCAGCCGCAGAATCTCTTGCATAATGTCAAGATGGTCGTGGTGCGGCTCCTCAGGAATAATAGTTGTGCGGTGCATGGCCAAGTAGTGGTAGATTGTCCAGTTCTGCGGCCGAGTGTCTACCGCCGACGGTCTCCATTCATAATGAGTTTGTTCCCAATTGTCTATGGACCATTCGGCAGAGGGTCGTGACATAGCGACCAATATGCCATTCTCATCGTACTCGCGAGTGACGTGACTGATGACATCAGGATGATCTGTCTGCCAGGCTTCTCGACTTGTGCCGGCATCTAAGGAATCCACTCGAGGATGAGCGTAATGTCTCAGAGTTTGTAGACCGTTTTCGAAGTGGTCGCAAAATTCTGCAACCAGGGTGCGAGCAATAGGGTCGGCTTGTGCGGCTGTCAAGTCAATGATCAAAGTTTGTAGAAGCCTCTCAACTCGCTCGGTGAGGAAGAGCGGAACTTGTGTTGCTGGAGATCTCAATGATCTGAGGAATTCCGCAGTGTATCCCTGTTCCCGACGCCTGCGCATGCGGAGTTGCTTTATGCGCTCCGGGGTGAATGTGAAAGTCTCCGTCCTGACATGGGAATTTGGGTTGACAGATGCTTTGAGATGAGCGTACAGACAATCATTGAATCTCGGACAATAGTAGCCCTCGATGGAGTTGAGGCTGGCTTCAAAATCTCTGCATAGTATGCGCTTCTTCTCGGCATAGAAGCCTTTCGTCAAGTGTGCTTTCTCCTGCGCATTTTGGGGGAAGTGAGCGGCTGGCATGACATGCTCCGAAGGCTTCCTGCAGAGCGGACACGTCTTTGTGTTCCTCACATTGCTCGTGGTTTGCGACTCCTGATAGTCCGCCCGAACACTTTCAATAAAGTTGTTGAAGCCGCCGAACGGACCGCCTGTATCTTCATCTCGTGCAGTCAGACGAGCAGCTCGCTCGACGTTGACGGGTGCCTGAGGACCTAGTTCGAATGTCCCTGCCTCAAGAGCCGCGATAGCAGCACGGTAGCCACTTCTGTACACGCCATCATCAAACATTAATCCCTGCGCAGCATGCGATAGTTGTCTTGCCTCGATATCAGCTTCTCGTAAATTGTACATGAAGTGACTCTCGAGATCTGCACGAGTCGGTGCAGTATCTGCAGCACTCAGAGGTCTGGAGCTCGATCTGCGCCATTGCTTGATACATTCGAAGCAGAATTGGTGGTTACAATTCTGTAGTAGTCCATATAGCTTTGGTCTTTCGAAGCAAATCATGCAGTCGTCAGCCGCAGCCATAGCTTCCGACATCCTTGCTTCCGCTCAAAACGAACCTGATGATAGACAGACTCCCCTCAGACGTGCTTTGGCCACAAGTTTACAGAGGTAGCAATAGCCTTTTGAAGGATAGACGAACGAAATGTGGTGGAAACTCCACTGAAACTCTTGATGGCGCCGCGCGTGTGGGTGGATCTGCTGTCGGATCTATCGCATATGTCGGGCATAAAACGAGATTACCGGTTTTGTTAACATGCTTGACTCCTCGATCGTGAATCGATGCTTCAGCTTCGTACTTAGCGGTGCAGAGGCATGAAGGATAAGAGCGAATTTTGTTAGGAAAGGTTTCAATAGAAGCTATCTAGATTTTTTTGTGATTTTCTAAGTTATCCAAGTGTTTTTTCGAATTTTGCTGGTAGATCTTCAGCGAGGAACACAAGTGCCTCCACTATTCCGCACTCCGAGTGTTTGATCTGAACCGACACGACGCTTCAATCCCTCAGTCCTAAATACATCGAGTCAAGTCGCCTACCCAGAGAGTGACTCGTCAGCCAACTCTCCGGGCCCAAGGTCCCTTGACTCTTCACCGACTGAGTTCAATCCACGAATTGTCCTAAATCCAGACCGCCCACTCAAAGTTTGGAACAGCTTCGTCACAGTAGAACCAAGCGCTTCGATCACCAATTTTCTCCTCCCCGACCTCCTAGTACCATTCACCGAAACCAAAACCAAAACCAAAATCAAAAAGAAACAACAATAACCGCAGAGAAATCCGAAATCGCCATCGCTGAAAGAAAAAGATGGGAGCGCCAATTTTACTGGCTGTGTAATCCCAGAAGTCGAGCGCACGATGACCAGCATTGTCGCCAAGAAGATGAGGAAACAGACGAAGAAGTTGTCTGGCGAGACAGCAGCAACGAATCAGACTTACGTGTGCCCAGAATCCTCATCGGTGTTGCATGCTCAATCGGAATTGCCAACGATCTGACTCTCCAAAGTCGATCATGGTACATTGCCGAGTAAGGAATACTTCTGACAGGAGAAGATTGTGACTCGATCGTATCAGAGATGACCTGCGATGTCTCTATCGCATCTGAGGGCGATGCAACAAGCTCCGAAGAAGTGCATGGACTCAGCCAGTCATCCAAAAGTGTGGTGTCGGAGTCTTTCGCACCATCCAGAATGTCGAGGACCTGCTCGGGAGCGAGCTCGAGATCGGAGACCACGTCTTCATAACATGTTATGGTCTTGTCGGCATCCTCTTCGTCGTCATCCTCTGCTTCACTCCCTGCGGAGAAGACTGCCACGTCGTCAAAGTCGGAATTGCTCTGCGAAGATGAGTCATCCAGCTGGAAAGAAGTTTCCAAGTCGCTGGTAGAGTCCTGCACAAGGAATTGATCGAGCGTCATGCTCGCTAAGCTCGACATGTCAAATGTATCGAAGGGATTTCGAGGTTCGTCCGGTGATTCCAAGTCAGGAACCAGCATATCCTCGTTCGTCACTGCCCATGGTCCGGAATTGACCAGGAAGATGCCAGATTCATCGTACTTGATGTCTTGCAGTGATTCTGGAGGGATGACCGATTGCTGTCCTTGTCGAATGAGGTAGCAATCGATGGCATCTCGTTCTTGTTCGAGAAGTCCTTGCCAGCGGAAGATTGTCTCCTGAGCACTTTCGGCTGCTATCGCGTCTTGGGCTGCGACACTGAGACCGAGCGTCTCCCAACCAGGAATTCGATAAATCATTCTGAGATATTTGATCGGATCGACAGAGAACGGAGGCATTTGCGTTTGTGGCAGGTGCGCTGGTGTGCCATGATATGCGGCGTCCGGGACATGATCCAGATTGTGTAGCGGTTTGCGATTCAGACCTGCTGCATAGTAGCACTCGCGAAGGCAGTCGTCCTTGCTGAAGTAATGTCCAGTCTCGGTTTGCTGGCATCCTCGCCACATTTGTTCGGCCAGCTTGACCTGAACAGGATTAAATTCGGAGTCATCCTTGAGGTGCAGAGGACTAGTATCGATCATTCTCCAAGAAGATGGCTCCCGATTCGCAAATGCCAGTGGAAGTGGTTTCCTGGTGAGCGAGAGCCGGTGTAGAGGCTCGATGATAAGCTCGCGAGGGAGTTCGAGAGGCTCCGGCACAGAAGCGCCGAGCGTGAGTTCGAGTGACTGTCGCTGATCAGCAAGGAAGGCCGTCTCGTCTCGCGCCGCGCGTCTCAAGTGAGTCCCAGACTGCTGAGAGTCGCCATCGCACAGACCACGATCCGGTGCGTTGCTGTATATCACCTCGCGCAGAATTCGTTCCTGTCCGGTCCAGCGAGAGACGTTGTAGTACTTGCCCTCGATCTCGTGGTATCTGCTGTAGCTCTTGTGCTTGAGACAAGGATCATCGTCGAAGAAGAGAGGTGATCGATCCAGTGATCGAGACCATATCGGAGCATTGATTCTGCCTTCCTCGTACAAGGCATCGAAGCTTGGGAATTTGATATATCTGCGTGGCGGCAGTGCAATCGGCGTATAGTCGTCCTCGTCGTCACTTTCGTCCTCATCATCGAGCTCGGGCAGAGCAGTATTCGTTCCATCATCAACCTTTTGTGCAGGTTGCGAATACATGGGCGTTGGAGCGACCCATTCATCATCATCATCGTCAGACCAAGAGATGGGAGCATCAAAGTCAATCTCGACTTTCTCGGTCTGAGCCTCCGTCTTGACTGGTTCTGCTGGTTTGGCGAACATGGGAGTTGGAGCTTCCCATTCATCATCGTCGCTGTCACCCCAGTCGAAGGTCTTTTTATCAAAATCAATCAGTTCGCCAACCACAGGCTCATCAGGTCGTTCCTGTGGTTTCGAAGCATAAAGTTCGACAGATCGAACAAAAGATGGGGCTGCAACACCGTCGGATGAGTCAATCTTGGTAGAAAGATCTGGTGTGCTAGCGACCATTTCTGTCGAATCGTCTGTAATATTCGTGAAGTCCGAAGCTTCATCATCGTCATCATCCCAGGAGTTTGGAATGGAAGTCTTTTCTTGTCTGACCGGCAGAGAAGAAGAAGAAGAAGAAGAAAAGTATTGTGTGTTTGGCATTGCCGGCAGAGTGTAGTCGTAGTTGCCAAAGTAGGCAGAGAGTGCGTCGGTAGAGCGTTGAGCGTGTTGAGCGTTGGAAGAAGAGTCTCGTGTGTGTCGAGTGTTGTGTTCGCTAGTGGACCCCCGGCAGTGCAGGGGCATGGAATCTCGCGTAGAAGCCATGGGGAAAAAAGTTTCAAGGAGGGGCGAATCGACCAGGCTTATATGTCCTGGCCATGTCCCTACGAATACTGACCGAGAAACGAAAATGAAGACGAAGATGAACAGCCAAAAACGAAATCGAGAAGCGAAACGAACCCAAAGTAGCACAGAGACGCAACATCTTCCACAGAAATGCCCCGCATTGTGCGCCACGACAATCTGAATGGCTGGAAAGATGAAGTGGCTGGAACCTTAATTTCATTCTCCCAATTCCTGACTCGCTTGCCTCGAGCGCCACAATCCGTCAATTCTGGTCGCACGAAATAGTTATTGCCATACACACTCCAGACTGATTTCGATCAACAAACTACAATGTATCGAGTATGACAATGTCTTCGATAGCGTCATCAGCTATGTACTTGTATTCCAGTAAATACTCACCAACACTTCCTTCATTGAAATGACATTGAATTGTTTTATCGTACGGGTCGAAGAATTAATTCGAAATGCACGTGATAAACAATTTCCAGTCGCCCTCACCATTTTCGACATTTCTTTTCATCCACTTTTTCTTAATGACTAAAAGCATTCCTATTCCCACTGCGCTGCCTACACACATATCTATCAATGACACTGTTCAATCAATCACAAAACCAATACACGTGCAGATATCTTGGCACGAGGTCACTTATCTTTTAATGCTTGTATTGTATTGCTCTTCGATACTATATCGTCATCTTGTTCTAAAACATGCATTGGTTCCTCCATGTCTATGCCCACATCTGCTTGAAGGATGTGTTGAACTTGGCGCGCACGAGCTGGAACGCTCGCAACACTCGTTTGGTGTCTCGGTAGACGTAGGTGCCGACGCTGGAGTTTGAGCCGCCATAGCCAGAGTCGTTGTCGTCGTCGTCACTCTCGGACTGGTCGAGATTCATCCAGTCCGCTTCTACTTGTGCGCGCGCCTTTGCGTTCGGAGCGGCCGCCTGTACCGTCGTCACGGATGGGTTTGCAGGCACATTGTCCGCTTCGTCCTCATCGAAAGCCGACATTTCGGCGTCTGCTCCCGACATGATGTCGAAGCCCTCACCGTCGGTTATGCCCAACATGTTTGAAAGGGACTCTTCGATGCTTGCGAGCACGGTACTAAAGTCTGACAACACAAACCAAGTCTGAGCTTTCGGGATACCATTGGTCTCCACCAAACTCTGAATTGCTTGGTTTGCTGGTAGTCTTGCCTCTCCCATGAGGTAGAAGTCATAGATGTATGCATTTAGTGTCGTCGTGTTTCGATTCGGTATGGTCAAATTAGGTGAGAGTCCTTCCGGGAAGATGCCGGAGGGTGCGGATTCTAGCAGTTCCGAGAACGATCTAGGTTTGTCCGCAGCACTCAGGTCCGCAAATACACTTCGTGCTGTGGTTGAGGTTCGTGAGGAGCCGAGTTTGTATTGACTTCTTGAATATGGCAGCTGACCATCGACATTGGTCTGATCAGACGAACTCGAGACGAAACTCGAGATATAAGTACTGTACAGCTGAATCGCCCTCTGCTCGTGCTCGTCCAGACATTGCTGTGCCTTCGGTAGGACTTCCCTAAGATCTGGCAATGCGATGTATCCGATCGCCTTCTTATATGTCTCTTTTCTGTAGGCTGCATCAGATGGTCGCATAGGGAGACGACAGAATATGTAGGACAGTAAGAGAACGAGTGTCTTGCAGACATCAGCTCTCTTACTCGGATCGTTAAACTCTCGACAAATGCTGTGGAAAATGCCACCCCTCATTAGTGCCGCAAAGGCAAAATTTGACGGCTCTTGGTAGTACAGGTGTGACACAGGCGCAGCTAGCTTGATTGGTTGTCCTGAAGCGTCCAATAATTGTTCTCTTCTCAGATACTCGATGGAAAATCTGATGTGATAGAGAATTTGTTTGTCACTCGCACTGGCATCGCCAATGGCAGCCACCAAGTCTTTCGGCTTGGCAAATAGTCCCTCGATCGCTTTGTTGGCAAATGGTGAGCGGTTCGAATTCTTGAGCAGGTTGAACAATCGCAGCAGAAGCGTTGTGGTGACTGGGTAGTGTCCGGCGATTGCAGGTATGCGTGATACGAGAAGACGATCAATCTTGTCCATGGGCACACAGAGGAACCCAACATGACCCAATACATCATAACCACGGCGACCTGCTCGACCAGCAGCCTGGCGGAAGTTGAGAGCTGTCAAATCCACGCCGTCACCGACAAAGATTGCCGATGTGGCGGGCATATTAATTCCGAGGGCTAGCGTTCCTGTACAAATGACGACTCGCAAGTACTTGCTCCTGAAGGCAAGCTCCACCAATTGTCGATATCTTCGATTCAGGCCAGAATGATGAATACCGACGCCACGTCGCAAAGCTCGAAGCATCCATAGTGGACATGCATTTCTCTTTTCCAGTCGAGCGAGCTCATCAGCCATATCTTGATCGCCATATGTGTTCTTGAGACCCACGAAAGAGTAATTCGGGTCAGGCGCGGTGGGATCGAACGACTCTTGCCAGCCAACTTCCTCGACCTCAGCCTCAGGTTGTTCTGGCGCATCTTCGTCCTTGTCGGCATTCTTTTTCGTCCTCTTCATTGCTCGTTCTTTCTCCTTTTGTCGTTTATCTGCATCTCCGAGCCACTTCTCATATGCTTTCAATTTTCGTTGCCAAGCAGGATCAGTTTCACGGTACTCGGCCTCGCGAGCTTCAAGGACGCTCAAAACCTTCTCGCCAAGAGACTCCACCACTGCACGATCATAGTTGAACAACAGTGAGGGCAGGAGTCCTTCAGAGTCCAAATCTTCAAGCATGGGCATGATCGCTTCCTCAAGCATGGTCGAAGCTTGTCCCCCAGCTGCTACTGACTTGGTCGTCAGGTCGTGCCATCGCTTTGCAACAGCCTCTGTTCTAGCACGTAAGTTGCTGTCTAGTGCCTTCATCAGATTTATAAATGGAGAGCCCGGATTCCTGGAATTTGGATCTGCGAGCCACTTTGCAAGGTGTCCTTTGATTTTAGCCTGGTACTCGACAACATCCGCTTTTCTGATGAAATGCTTGTCTGCAAAGTACTTGTTTGGTTCGAGGTCTTCCGGCATGTCGAATGCAGGAGTTTTACATTGTCGCATGTGATCATAGATGTTGTAGCAATCCCTGGGCTCGAAGCCAAGATCATCTGGCATGACACGAGGACCAAAGTGCAATGCCGAAGCAGGATGCATATCTCGCAATTGACCTTGAACATCGCTCGATATCTTCTCGCCTCTCATGAATTCTGCTTCTGATGCTATAGCCGGAATGTACACAAATTTTCGAAGATCAGAATATCTCTGATTGTGTCGCACCAAAGTGACTGGACGTTTGTGCGCCGCTTGAGTTGCGGCCAACCAAGCTGTGAACTCGTCCGGATTACCCACAGTAGCTGAAAGTGCCACGATCGGACACGGAGCCAAAAGTAACAGTTGTTCCCAAATGGTACCCTCTTCTCCGCCGATACAATGAATCTCGTCAAAGATGATTCGCTTGATCTTTGGTGACCACCTTTGTGCCTGAACTGGGGAGAGGAGCAATTTTTGCAAGACCTGCGGCACGGTGACCAAGACTTGGCAACGCTCGGGATCGTGAATCTTGTAGTCCCCGGAGTGGATAGCCCAGACGTTCTTTCCTCCCTGAGTCTTGTAATTCTTCGAGTAACGCGCTTCAATCTCAGCCGCCATTTGGTTGACAAGAGCCTTGGTCGGTGCGATGAAGATTAGAAGACCATCATCGTCGGCACGCAACACCTTCTCGATAGCGTAAAAGGATATAAAGGTTTTTCCTGCTGAGGTTGGTGCAACCACAAAGACATTCTCCTCGCGGTCAATGACATCGAGAACATCACGCTGCCACTTATCAGCATCGAAGTTCGTCCTTGGATCGGGTTTCGACTCCATGTTGCGTTCCATGTACTCTCCGCAGAATTTCATCTGGAACTCAGTGCTGGTGTACGGGACATTGTAGCTTGATTTTGACTTGGGAATATCGAAGTCGAAGGAGATATCTTTGCTAGCAGCAGGTCGTACATCATTATCGACACACGCTGACAAGCCCATGGTAGTCAGCACATTGTCGCAGATTTCCTTAATGTTGGTGGTCAAGTTCTTGTTTCGGTACATAAGACTGATTGCCTCAAACAGACGCACAGCAATTCTGGTGGACTCACTGTCAGTCTTTGCCAATTTTGCGTCCTTACAAACTTTTTTCCACATGTCGAGCAGGATTTGTATTCTATACAATTCCATTTCCAACTGGATATCGACATCTCGCTGAGCCTTGGCCGGTGAGTTGATATAACGTTCAAGTTCGTCCAATCGAGTTTTCAAGTCCTTATAGGCATCAATTTCAGACTTTGTCGATGCCCATGCCGAAGTAGATTTCAATGCCTTCTTGCCAGCCTTTTCAGCTGTGTTCTGCAAACGAATTTGTTCAGCCTTGCTGAGTTTAGCTGTCTTCTCTTTCTTGGTTGACGACTCCTTCTTGCCGGTCTTCTTGTTTTCTGTAGGCACTGGAGTACTTGATCGTGATGGCACAGGAGTAGATCGCTGCGACTTGGACTGCTGCAAAGGTTGGCCAGAAATGATGGCTTGTCTTTCGAGACCAGTACCATTGACTCCAGTCAAACTTTCTGCGGCACGCTTGATGTGTGCCATTTGTCGATCTTTATTCGCTTGGAAACGCTTCTTGATCCAGATATCCTCTTTACGCACCCCGGTCAATTCTGGTCCCTTTTCTTTCTCGAGTAATTTCTTCTCCATACCAGCGACACGTTTGCCAACTTGCTGAGGAATGGAGGCAAAGTCAATCACATCTTCCATGGTGTCCTTTCCCGTGGTATCAAGCTCGAGACCCTGCAGATGACGATCAAAGAGAGGGTCAGAGAATGGCAAGAGTCTGTTGGCCTTCTTGTATGCCTTTGAGGCAGCTTCATAATCGGAAGCAGTATTGTGCCCATTCGTGGCAGAAGCATGGTATGCCCCGAGGCTCTTCAGTAGACTAGCTGGAGTCTCTTGCATCGAGACTCCTGATATCGAGCTGAACTCAGACACAACAGCTTCTAGCTGCTCTTTGTCCAGAGATGATGAATCAGAGACAAGTTTGAGGAGAGAGTCTGCAAAGAGAATAGTGTCAAAATAATCGGCGATATCCTTCTTGAGAGCATGAAAGTCGTCAAATTCGGGCAGGCGTGCCGCTGCAGCTGAACTTGTCGTGTAGAATTTGTTCAAGAATGTCTGTACTTCAGCTGACTCAATCTTCGTGGGTCTGATGGCCACTCTTGAATCAAGAGTGTCGTTCTCAGAGCGCAACAGCGTCATCAACGCAGCGCGCACAAAAAGTGACTCGACATCGCCACAAGCTTGTAGTGCTGCATAAAGGACAGTTCTTCGCTGACTGGAATCGTACGATTTCTCCAGCACAACTTGGACCTCTTCAGATCTGCCAGTCTCGATATTGACTTTGCTCATCATTTCCGAGACGTTCTCAATCTTGAGTGCATCGTCTCCGCTCAGACTGCCGGAGTAAATCTCCTCGCTGTCTCGAGCAATGGAGAAGGCAAAGATTTTGCCATCAAAGTTCTCCATGCCTTCAAAGCAGGCAACGTCCATGCCCCTTTGCAGGAAAGCATACGACGCCGCTCGCCACGCAGCTTGGATGGTTTCATCCTGATTCGTGTCCGACTCGCCATCACTGGTGAGTACAAAGTATGGTCGATTCACGTCCAAGTACTCTTGACACTCCTTTGCTTCGATTGCGGCAAACCTGTTGACAACGACAGACTCGATGGACAAGAGATGGGTGATGATGCACGCTCTCGCCAATTTCAGAGTCGTCACGTCCCGGGTCGAGAGTTTGGCATGTGACTCAACAAAGACAATGTGATAGTTGAGATTGCGCAGCTTGAGCAACTTCCGTTCGAGAATTGCCACTGCCGGCAGGAGCTGAAAGTCGTCCTTGAGCCTGACATGTTCATCCTCAAAGATTTGCTTCAGTAATGCATCTCCATCGATATAGACAAGCTCGTCACCGATTCGCTCAGTAATGTCCGACCATAGCTTTGCTTTCGCGTGCCACCATTGAGTCTAGAAGATGTGAGCATACAATGACACGGCTTCGATAAAGGAAACATACTATTGCCTCTACATTTTGCATCGGCATCAACAACAAATAAGATCCCACGATACGTGTATACAGATCTAGGAGTTGTATGTATCTATCTTTTCTACGAGCTGCAGGTGCACAAGAACCAAAACTTGGGGACACAAAATGACGTGAGAGCTCCCACAGTTCATGCTTCACAACTCGAGGCGACTCCACGCCTAAATATGGGAAAGACCACGGCCATATGCATGCATTCTAGGTCACCAACAGAAAGTCACTACACCTGTCATGATGACTTGAGGGACAGATTACTCTTCTACCTGTCATTTAGAGTATGATTTGAGACGTCCGGATCATTGTAAAGTCAAAGCAAGTCCTCGGACATAAAGTCTACATATATGGTATCAGCCATCGAGACACATGATGACCTTGTGCATAGATGATCCAATTGAGAAGTATCCGGTAGTCGATAATGCCCGAGTAGCGAGCCGGTATGGTTCTGATTTTGCGCGGTTCTTCCTCACCAGATGAAACTTCTGTCGCCTGATATTTGGAAATGACTGGGTGGAGTCTTGCGCTGTAGGCCGTATGTATGGACCAAGTGAAGAAGATTTGCACGTATCTGGCATCCGCAGTGCTCCGATTGCGACTTTTAGTCGTCAAGGGTTTCTCCTGTTGCAAGTGCGTCATGATCATTCCTGCTCCAGCAGAGGCGAACGGTGTATCTGAAGCAGTATCAAAGAGCATCGCCACTCGTAGACGATTGTTCGTGTCGTAAGGATGCCTTGCGATTCTTGTGTGCTTGTGAAAGCTCGAATCACACGCATAATCTCCAAAAGTCCACATGACACCATACCGTCTATTGATATACTCTATCATAGAAGAGCTTGACAAGGTGAACTCCACGGCGTCGTGAAATTGCAAGGAGACATGTCTAACATTGTTGTGTAACTCGAGTACTGGTATGTACTGCAGAATGTCGTGCAATATCTCCGATGGCAGTTGACGTATGGGTGACAGCATGGAAGCGTGTCGAATGTGACGTGATCAACTACTTGAGACGCCATGCCCTTTGTGCAGAGCCTTGTATCTATGTCATTAGCAAGCACAGAAAAGCATGAAACTACATTGGTTCTTCGGCCGAGTATCATGTCTACAAAGACGAGGCTCGAGCACTTTATCGTTCATCAGAAATTCATAACAAGTATAGTCAAGGAGGAACGGTAATTCGAGAAAACGTTATTTGTTTCATATTTCGTTGTCTGTGACAAAAGGCTCGCATCAGATCTTCGATTTTGATTTCACAATATCCGCCTTCTTCTCCTTGGGTAGTCATTTGTTCGCATGACCAGAAGCGTGCTTATCTGGTTTTGGTCAACATTGATCGCTCCAGTAGCAAATAGATGTATTCGAACTCACCATGAGACTGGTTCTCCTCCGATGGTGCGGAAGCACCCGCTGTCGAGCCACCCATTCCAGTTCTAGCACCGTCAATCACGCGGAATCGGCGCGATTTAGGACCACATACGTCGACTCCTCGCCGTGGTGTTCGTTCTCCGAGGTCTTGTTGTCTCCTCCCTGGACTCCCTCTTTTGTCTTTACTGCTCCTGACATGATGAATAACCTTGTTTGAATGCGCTTATTGTAACGCAGAATTAGACTCTTTCAGTGCCGAGACTCGATAGTGTCCGATACTCCATTGCGTTGTGACACCCGGGCAGTAATCACGAGATACTAATGTGGAGCTCTCACCGCAAGTTGCCAAGCAATCGTCATCGAGGCGCGACAACCTTGGGAAGCGTTCATCAATTGCCGCAGATTGGCGATCCACTCGAAAGTGATCAGTAGTCTTTGATCTGACTCAATCAAGCTCCTGCATACCGGTATAGAAGTGCAGTCTCCTTCAAGTATCTAGTCTAGAAGCATGCACAACCTCGAGGGTCAGCATGTCCTGGTGACGGGTGCTTCCGGGGACGTGGGCCGTGTCTTGGTGAAATCGTTCCTGGCGGAAGGCTGCAAGGTCTCGGCACAAGTGCACACGAACCTATCGAGTCTGCTGCCCCAGCTCTGCGATGCCTTGCAAGTCATCCAGTGCGACGTAACCTCTGAACGCGCCGTGCTCGAGCTCTTCCAGCATGCGACGGCGTCCTTCGGACCCGTGCACATCCTCATCCTGAACCACGGCGTCTTTCGCAGCAAAGAGATCCCACTCGCAGAAATGACGCTCGCCGAATGGTCCTCCACGCTAGACGTCAACTTGACCGGCAGCTTCATGCTAGCCCGCTCCTTTCTGCGTCAAGTCGATTCCGGTATTAATAGTGTCGCTCCCAAGATTTGCATCGTCGGCAGCACCGCGGGAAAGTACGGCGAGGCAAAGCACGCCGATTACGCCGCCTCCAAATCCGCCCTCCAGTACGGCTTCACCCTGTCTCTCAAGAACGAAATCGTCAAACACCACCCCCGTGGGCGCGTCAATGCCGTCGCTCCGGGATGGATCTCCACCGCCATGGCTCAGCAGTCGATGGATGATCCAGATATCAAGTACGCCGCCCTTGCGTCCACGTGAGTTCTAATCCCCCGGTACATTGTTCGACCGTCTTTCACAATTGTCGAAAGCAGACCATGTCTCTCTCGATCGTTACCTGATTGGCATAGACCACTGAAGAAGATTGCTCAACCACAGGACGTGGTCAACACCGTGCTCTTCTTGTGCGGTGATGGCGCGGGACACATCACCGGTCAGTGCATCATGTGCGAGGGCGGCATGGAGGGTCGCGTGCTCAACTCTAGGCAAGATCTCGGGATATGAGAGGACATCCAGCCCTAGTACGTTACGTCGCACAGCTGTCCATGCTACGTCGGCTAAGGGATTTCAGACTCACGGGCACCTTATGGCTACAATACCGCATGACGGACTTACAGCAAGCTAAGTTCTCAGCCACAAGCGGTACTATTTTCAATCACTACTATTACTTTAGATTCACTATGAAGGAGAAGAAGAAGAAGAAGAAGAAAGAAGAGAAGAAGATCGAACTATGTATTTTGAAAAATGTAAAATGGAAAGAGGTTACATGACCGCAGCCCAAGCTTTTCCATACCAGGTTGTGGGGACGAAGGCAGGGCTGTCCTTCTCCTCCTGATCAATTTCTCTGGCATTGCCGATGATGTCCATCGATTCCAGGGGAACCATCTTGGTTCGGTAGTAGATCTTGTAGATGATGTAAGGCAAGAAGAAGATTGGAATTCCAATGTAGGCAGCGACAAAGTCCTGAGCAGCGAAGCCACCAATCATAGTGGAGAACCCGTTGAAGAAGATGATGACTGGGAAGATGACAACACAGATGTATGCAGCGTATGGCTGGAACATTCCGACCATTGGTAGTTGTTTTCGGTCAAAGTTCTGTACCTTCATAGCATTGTAGAACCTGATGTACGACCAACAGATCATAGTCCAGGTGAACAATCCGGCCACAGTGGTCAAGTTTGACAACCAACCAAATGCAGTAGATGGGCCGGAGGACAAGTTGAGGTACGACAAAAGACCGAAGAGAGAAGTGAAGCCGACAGCGTAGTATGGCAGTCCGGAAGCAGTGCATCGAGTGAAGATCTTTGGTGCCTTACCCTCGATCGCCAAAGCATACAGAGTTCGTGAAGAGGTGTACAGATCAGAGTTACCTGCACTGAATGCACTCGAGAGGATGACGGCGTTGATGATGTGTGGCAAGACTGGAATTCCAGCATTCTTGATGGCTAGGACGAAGGGAGATGCAGCAGCGGTGTGCTTTCCAGCCAAAGCACTCAAGAGTCTCGGCGAGTTGTACGGCACAAGGAGACCAATAACAAGTATTCCGAGGTAATAGAAGATGGCAATTCGCTACAATCATCAGTCCTGACCACGAAAACAACAGAATATTTGAATGACATACGTAAATGACTCGTCGGATTGCTTTTGGTACATTTCGTCGTGGGTTCTGTGCTTCTCCCGCAGTCACACAGACAATTTCGACTCCAAGGTAGGAGAATGCAGCTTGGGTCAAGGTTGCCCAGAATCCAAGGAAGCGAGCAGTTCCGGCATTGGCAATGTCTAGATAGGTCTTGTTGAAAGCACCAGGCTCCTTCCAGTATCTGAATCCAATGTATCCAGTGGACGAGTCAACTCCCATGTCGAGCAACAATCCGAGGAAAATCAAACCGACAATGGCTAGCACCTTGATGATGGCGAGCCAAAACTCAGATTCACCATATCCTTTGGCACCGAATAAGTTGATCAGGACGGCTGCCACTAACATAATGGTAATGTAGATTGCCAGATGGTCAGAGTTGGTGTCCCAGTACTGGATGACGATCGAGGCTGCAGTAATCTCAGCCGGTAAAGTAATTGCGAAACAGTAGAAGTAGTTCCAGCCAACAGCGAACCCGGCGGCCGGATCGATGAACTGGGTGGTGAAACGGGTGAAGCCACCGGCAGCTGGCATCCAAGCCGTCATTTCACCTGATCGATTAGCACTGTATGCCAGCGAAACACACTGGACTCGACATACCCAAAGACAACATCATAAAGTAGACAAAGATTCCCATAAAAATATATCCCAGAAGAGCACCGACAGGTCCTCCGTGACGGAGTGCATTACCCGAACCAATGAAGAGACCAGTACCGATCGTGCCACCGATAGCAATCTGGATATTTCGTCAGTAATGGAGCTGCTGCTCGAAGAGGAAAAGTCTAACCATTTGAAGATGCCTCGACTTCAAGTCTCGGTGGACGGTATGTACTTGACCGACTTGCGGCTCGGACGCAACTTCGTAGACATCCTGGGCATTACCCTTCTCGGAGTAGCTGTTGATGCCAGTGTTGTTCTTGTTGGAAGCACCGACATTGTCCATCTCGTAAGAGGCCATACTTCGAAGGACCACGAAGGAAGGGCTCGAAGTCACGAAGTGCGGTGAACGGGAAGAGCAGTCTCTTGACCGAGACTAGAGCAGAAAGAAGAGGGGCAGGGACTTTATATCAGACGCGACTGGGAGTCTGGTCTGGGCAGCTTCCACGACCCACTTTCTTCCAAACGGCTCGCGGTCTGGTGGAGTCTGATGGTGGCTTGAACACCTTGTGGCTGACTGTGGTACAAATGGCGGCGTCAATCGCATGATAAAGACACTCTCTTTCCCGCATTCGTAGCCAATCAACGATCTAGTTGAGATAATTCGTGGCTCGTGAGCAGTCTCTCCGACCTTTGCACTCAAAAAGCAGTCAAGTCCGACCCTCCACCACGAGGGCTGGTCTCCCTTCTCTTCCCTATCACGGCAGACGACTCTTATCTATTGTACCACTCTATCTCCAACAGACACTTGGCAGTCACCAGCTGTCCGCATTGTTAATCCCTTTTCTTAATTAAGCGCACGCGCAATTGGTCACAACGACTACGCGAGTCGCATTCGCTCAGCAGTGCAGGAAAATGCATCATAGTATCCCTAGATGAGCCTAGCTACAGCTTCTGAACAGCTAAGAGCCTCCCACCGTCTCGAGGTGGCAGGTCTGCAGCATGTCGCGCAAGAGCAGCTACCTAGGTACTGCAGCTGCAGCCGGTCGAGCGCCCAGAAACATGAGTGGAGAATACCAGCGGCTGAGATTGGTTGAAAGCGGGATCTGGACCAGTGAAAAGCACTCGGGCGAGAAGTGCCCCTCAGATGGAGCAGATCCCCTCCTTCAAGCCTTCCACGGGTCTATTCAGAGTCCCCAGAGCTGCTTGCTGCAGGTGTAACTAGCCTACGGTTACCGATACCCACTCTAGACGCTTGTCAGTCGTCTCGACTTGCCTGCTGCTGCTTACATTTCTCTCGGATTTAAAGTGCCTCGCCGCCACATAGGTAGGTACACGTCTCCTTTAGGCCGTTGCCCCGAGCTCGAGTACCTACTCGTCTATCCCGTCAATCCCTGCCTATAGCTATAGCTACAGCCGAGTTGGGCTCTTTCTGATATCCCCCACGACGGCTTGCATGGCCTCGGCACACTTCAGTACAGGCTCACAGATCTCGGACCGAGAATCTACTCGACGCCCATGAGGCTTGTTCGTTTGCACAGACTACTTTGTAATTATGCAGCAAATCTAGATACAAATACAGTGCCATATCTTGGTTTGGAAATGGCTTTCTCTGGTCGGGCTTATGCGGGTGGCTTGTGATAACCTGCGCGTGGCCATGCGGACGACATGTCTTGACCTTAATGGAATTCTGCCGCTACTGCTTGCACACGACCTCCTCGTATCCTTCACCAATTAGTGTTCACTTTTCACCTGCACTTGATGCCGAAATGGGTGATTGTTTTGCGTTGTGCTCGCTTCGATTATCGACAATGAAATTCATGCTTTCTAATTATCGTTTGAGGACATTCCCGGCGCAGACCATGATGTGTGCAGTAACTGACAATACTCGAGAAATATATACACACACATTCAGCGACTAGTTTTGTCTCCAATCATCTTGCCAGCAGCCGGGACAACCTCTGTAGTCGTGTAGCAGCAGCAGCTATCATTGGCAGGCCATATATATGTCTGCAAGCAACGAACATATATACATGCATATGATTGACCCTATGTAGAGCTGCGTGATTTCTGATTGTGGTGCCCTATACGGAAGGCTCGCCCGTGCACATAATTCGCACACATCGTTTCGGAAGCTCCGAACCTGCCCAAGTGCACTACTCGATCTTGTAGTACAACAACTATTCGTTGGCAGGACACACTTGCTGCTTTCGGATACAGATGGGAAAAGACTAGGTCGTGAATCTGTGCTCACTAGGCCAAGGCCTGTCGCACATCGAGCTAGTATCAACTATGCCTCCTACGAATCGTACCCACGAGGTCAATAACAATTATCTCTCCAGCACAAATGACACAAGGGCGCCACGACGAACTGCAATAGAGGTCATTGATCTCTCCACGGACTCTGATAGCGACTCTGGCCAACGCGAAGCACCAGGGCCAGGTAGTCCCATCAGACAAGTCAACGAGTCGAGTGATTCTCGTCTAAGTCATCTAAAGTGCGTCATCTGTCTGGATTCTCCCACAGATCTGACCGCGACGACTTGCGGTCATCTGTTCTGTCACGAGTGCATTTCGTCTGCTCTCGGTGTCACCAGTGCTTCGGCTGGCGCTTGCCCGGTCTGTCGTCGTAAAGTGACACTCAAGAACCTGATACCACTTGCGATTCTGAAGGCACCAGTTCTTGGTGCGAACGCAGGAGCGGAGACAGCAGTACCCAGAACGACCTCACTAAGTCCCGTACATACAGGACAGACAGCAACGAACACGAGAACAAGCACGCGACGGAAGAGAGCTCTAGGCTCCTGAAGACAATAGCACAAATAAACACATAACTTATAGTGTGTAGTGAACGGCATTTCGCAGCAAAGGCCGAATGAGTTGCTGAGTTCGAATGTACACCGAAGTTCACAGTAGACCCTCCTTGTCTAACTTGTCTAAGGAGTAGCCTGCTTGAGGGTTGAGTAGACTTGATCTGGACTTGCTTTACCAGCATCAGATCCAAGAACGCGAACAAGTTAGGGCCGCCACCATCTTGCTGTTCTCTGCGACTGGTTGCATGTGGAGAGACGAGGAATGGTACGAGCTACGCATAACTCGTGCCTTCAATTTCGAAGGTTGCGGCAGCGCAGTGGCCAGACCTCAGAAAGCACAATCTCGGGATAAACGTCAGAGATTCCTAGCTGCTATGATAGTCACGCCTGCACCTGCTGGAAACAGAACTGTGCTAGCTAGCCGCAACAATTGCTGCATATGACAATACCTAGGAAGAGCTCGAAGTCAAAAAGCTGACCGCAAGTTCATGGTGTGGTAAGCTCACGAGCCGAATTATTTATTCATCCTCAGCACTAGACACGAAGAGTCTGCTGCAGGAGATCTGTTCAGATGCAGCTGCAGCCACTCATACAGTTCTCTAGGGGCCTCAGCATACGGCTGATGCTGACAAGACCTATATAGAGCTCGAGGCGCATCGCTCTCGGACTAGGTACGTTGAGGACCTGATTCTGATAGATTGCTACACGGATCACGACCTGGTCCATCCCGAGCCACTCATGATGATCTTGGAATTCCGGAATGCTCCGACTGTAGGCTTGTCTCATTCTACCTCGGTGTGATGCAGCTTGTAGAGTGCACCTTCAAATGACAGTATTGTGCAATCTCGCATATAGTACTCTCAATCAAAGATCATTCGGAAGTGACATGTGCAGCCATGTGCATACATATGGGCATGGGCACATTCTGATAGCTGGCCGCTTTCAACGTGTACACGCCGCGGGATGCACTGCATGTTGCGTCTAGTATCCTGCAGCGCACCTTTATCAGGGACATTCGTCTCGTAGCAGCATATCATTTTGATGCTTAGAAGAGGTAGGGTGCCGGTAGACAGACAGAGAAGATCAGCAGTAGCTCGAGAGCTGACTTGCAGGAGCCGTGGCGGCAGACTCGGCCCGCTCAGCCGAATCCGTGGATGCCCGCCCGGTGTAGCCAAGAGACGGGAGAACAAGCGTATAGAGCAGATCGATCTGAAGAGCAAGCAGCCTGCCTACCCTGCCTTACAGACCGACTCGATCGTGTGCACCATGCATTCTCCATCCCGTGCAATTCATCCCCATTTCCCCCAATTCTGCCGGCAAGGAAGGCAACCACTCCCTCAATCCTGCCGCAAGGTGTGCACACACACACAGACAATATTCCCATACACACACAGACAGATTACTCTCTAGCCATTCCTTTAGACCCCCTTGCTCTGGGTCCTGCAGTACCCTTCTCTGAATTGCTTTGGTTTTCGGTCCTCTGTTACTGATACATCGCCACCTGTCTGCAACACGATACCATCTGTCTGCAAAGGACAGCGTGTGATCAATCGTCGGTTGAGACTCGCTTACTCTCACACTCCCTTTCGTCCAGGACCCCCGACGCACGAGCTCGTCCATCTGCTAGAAATACTTCCTGGCAGTCTGCATGATGGTCAACGTCACCTCGGCCTCCTGCTTCTTCATGCCAAATTGAGAATTGTCACGATTCCAGACTACCATTCGTTTCGAAAGTAAATCAGAAACACAAAAGACTTTCCGCGAGAGAGGGACACTTTAGAACGAGCAACCACTTCCTTGAAGCATGGCTGCAGCAGGGACACTCAGCAGACCCACTTCTGCGCAGGGTAGCTACAGTCCCTTTCAGAGCAGCTATTATGCGCCGCCCTCACCCACAATCTCCTCCTCCTCTAGTATGTCCTGCACCAGCTCTTGTGAGAGCAAGTGTCTTGTTGTCCCTCTCAGAACACCAACTCACCTCTTTTTAGATTATGTTCGTCCGGCAAGCGCATCAGGAAATTATGTCACTGACAATTATTCAACTTATAGGAAACCAGTCTCGGCACGGCCCACCACGCCGCGACATAGTACATCCACACACCACATCCCATCGACTGCCCCAGACTCCCCAACAAGGATATATGGATCACGAAAAATGTCGAAATCCTCCGATGACGTGCAACGTTTCGGACGACCGACCATGCCTAGCCAACAAGTATTGCAGCGCAATTATACGGCGCCAGATCTGAGGCATAGGGTCAATCTGCAACACGTCAGCCCGTCTTCGCCCACACGTAGGCAAGGTAGGACGTTCGATAGTGGCTCAGATGTTGGTCGTCCAAGCACAACCGGCACGGAGACTGACCCACACACACGACCTGACTCACGTATAGGGGAGTCAATCGGCAGATCCACTTCCTCTCCCACACTGCTTGTGACGAACAACACACCAGCACGAGCAGAGATTGCTATGCGTGAGCCAGCTGGTCTGTCGCTCGCGCAATCGACCGCAGGAGGTCAATCGGAGTATGAACGCTACAATCTACCCAGGCCGGCAAGTAGCTACGCCAAAGAACAACACGACGAAGAAGAAGAAGAGATTTCGCCGGTAACGTCAAGTCGTGCTGCAATGTCGTCGAGGCCTGACACCGACGTGCCAGTTGTTTCCGAAACGACTTCCAGAGCGGCTACTCCTGTCTCATCACAAGCGAGATTAGCTGCAGCAGGACAAATAAGCGCTGTACCAGCTGTGCAGATTACAAATTCCACTCCTGACGAAGACTACGCGCAACAGCCAGACAATCATGCTAACATGAACGGCAAGCTGATAGCACAAGGACACAACGAGCCATCCACGGTCCCTGAACAGTTTCCTCCGCGAGCCAACACGCCTGTGCCGAGCAATTATACCACGAAGGAGAAGAGCAGGTCGTTGAAAGATCGTTTACGACGAGCGCTGTCACTCAGCAGTGGCAGCGACCTGGATCGAACGACGCAATCAGACATGTCAACCACGACAAAGGGTAGCGATAATCGCGGTCTATTTGCGCTAAACAACAAGTCTACCGACAACATCTCAATTTCTTCTACAGCTTCTTCTGCCTCAATGATGTTGCGGAGGATGGGGCATGGATTATCCAAGAAGACAAAGCGCTCCTTCAACGGCATCTTCTCTGGCTCGAGAACAAGACTTGCTGACGGCACCATCGCCGAGGGAGCAGGGACGTCTGTTTCTCCCGTCGTCGGTGAAATAAGCTATGTCAATGCGGAATCACAGCCAGATCGTGACTTGCACGCCTCTACAAATATCGAGAGGACTGGCCAGTCACCTGCACAGCACTCCATGTCCTCCCTACGAAGCAAGAGCAGCAGTCCAGTCAAGGCAGAAATCACAGAGGCCGCCTCAAATGTCGATGGCCACGGATCAGTTGCATTCCCTCGCTTGTCCGAGGAGATCACCGTGGACGAGGATCGCAGTCGTCGTGCCAGTATGCATCTGGAACGGCCATTGCCAATCGACTTGGCGGAGAACATTGGTATAGCCAGGCTTTCACCGGCAACTGGCCGCCGCACGACACCGATTCCAAAATCAATCTCTACCACTTCCATGGCTTCCACGTACACCGGTAAAGGTATACTGAAGAGGACGCAAGATCCACTCAATATGCCGGCACCAATCGTGGCTCACAACACACTGCCACCTCTGTATAATGACAAATCCCCGAGTGATTCCATGCACAACGAGACGAGCAGCTTTGAAATCTCCTTTGCCCCAACGCCGACACTGGACCTAGGGCAGTTTGCGACACCCGAAATGATTCGCACGCCAGGACCCTCTCCGTCGCCACCCGGTCCAGACTCGCCTGCAGTAGCACCACTGAATCTGGGAAGCAAAGGAAACTCGCCCCAATCGCTGACGTTTTGCCCGCGCATCACGATTCATGAGACATACACGGCGCTGGAGTACGATCGGAGGGGCGAGATTGCGACGTGTAATCGATTGACACCGCTGCTGGCTCAGCGAATCAAGGAGGAGTTGAATGCATATAAAATGGATGAGATGGACGTGGCCGAGGAGAGTAAGGTCCACACGCATTTCTTCACCTGAACGTACGCAGCAGAACGGTTGGACTGAATGCTCAAAAGTTGACTTTCTCTCGCTAATGAAAGGTGATGAAGAATAGGGATATTGTACATTTGAGCAAGCGCCAATAACAGCTTGTCTGACCTCGGTTGTGCCATCAACTTGTTTTCAGCAGTGGGCGACTGGTCTTGAGGGATAATGAGGCATAGACATGATTGCTGTTAGTCGTGTCATATAACAGCATAAGCCCTGACATGATTGGGAGAATCGCTGTCATCTTGCCGCTCGCTCAAACACAATAACATGTGCGATTGGAGCGGAAACGGTAGCATTAGCGGCGCATGAGCAGAGAGAAAAGGACAAACGAGATGATGAAGTTGACACGAAAGACAAAACGAAGTATATGATGACTATAGAAGTAAGAAAAAATGTTCCGAATCACTGAATCACTTGCAACAAACTGCCCACAGTTTGAACTCTCCCGTGCGTGAAGGTTTACAGCGCAAAGTGGCTGAAGCGCAACTCGACAACTTCAAACTTTCCCAGATTTCCTGCAACCTCTTAACATGAGCATTCATTCTTGTCTGTCCTTGGTCGTAGCATTTGTCCAGCGTTCTCTTCGTATCTATAATTGTCATCATCGAAAAGTACCACAATCATTGACAAAAGTCGAACGACATGATTAGGTCGCTCGTCAGGAGACGTCCGCTCGGCCCGCACTTCCATCGACATGGACGGTGCCTCAACACATCTTCGCCATCAAAGCCAATCGCGCTGCCGTCGGCGGATCTGACGAATGACATTGTCAACACGTCTCTGGATCAGGTGACGACGCTGGGAAATGGCATCAGGGTGGCGACGGAGAGCACGCCAGGTCACTTTTCGGCGGTGGGGGTCTTTGTGGAGTGTGGGTCGCGGTTCGAGGACGCGGAGGAGTTTCGGGGCGTGAGTCACATTGTGGATCGGCTGGCATTCAAGTCGACTGGAAAGCGGACGCAGGACGAGATGATTAGTGCGCTGGAATCGCTGGGCGGCACGCAAATGTGTTCCTCGTCGCGCGAGAGTCTGATGTACACGGCGAGTGTCTTTAACCAGGACGTCGAGGCCATCACGGAGTTGATGGCGGATACGGTGCTCGACCCCCTGATCACGGCGGAGGAAGTCACTGCGCAGCTGGCCACGGCGCACTATGAAATCGACGAGATTTGGCAGAAACCAGAGATGATCTTGCCGGAACTCTTGCACTCTGCCGCGTACCGCGACAATACCCTCGGACACCCCTTGCTCTGCCCCGAAGAGCGGCTCGAGTACATTGATGCCGCCGCCGTGCGTCGGTACCGCGACACCTTCTTTCGCCCGGACCGCATCGTGCTCGGCTTTGTCGGCGTGCCCCACGCACAGGCCGTCCATCTCGCCGAAAAGTTTTTCGGACACATGATGGTCAAAAGCATTGAATCGCCACCGGAAACTAACAGTAGTGCTTCCTCACTATTCGGATTGTTAGGCGGCAGCAAAGGAAAAGGATCGATTGATGCCGGGGCAAAGTACACGGGCGGACAATTGATTCTTCCCGGCACGGCGCTTCCGAACGAGGAATGGACGCACCTCCACGTCGCGTACGAGGCACCTTCGTTGCGCAGTCCCGAAATCTACGCGCTGGCAACGCTCCAGATCCTCCTGGGCGGCGGGGGAAGTTTCAGCGCCGGAGGCCCAGGAAAGGGCATGTACTCCCGTCTCTACACCAACGTCCTGAACCAGTACGGCTGGATCGAGAGTTGCGCCGCCTTCAACCACACCTACAGCGACTCTGGCCTCTTCGGGATCGCCGCATCGTGTCGTCCCGACGCGGCCTACGCCATGCCCGCCGTCATTGCCCGCGAATTGGCACTACTTTACGATACGGGACGTCGAGGCATCACTCAGATTGAAGCTGATCGCGCAAAAAATCAGTTACGGTCGTCGTTATTGATGAATCTCGAGTCCCGCATGATTACGCTCGAGGATCTGGGTCGTCAGGTACAGTCCCTGCCCAGACGTGTCGGGGCGCAGGAAATGTGTCACTTTATAGAGACGTTGACGGTAAGTGATCTCAGGGACACCGCCGCCCGAATCCTACTCCCTCCAAGCTCCTCCCCTTTATCGTCGTCGTCGTCGTCGGCAATGGTAGGTGGGACAGGATTATCGGGGAGACCTACGGTTTTAGGGGCCGGTCCGGGGGTGGATAAATTAGGTGATGTGCTCGGCACCTTAAGTCGCTTCGGACTCGGCCGGCCGTAATCCCTCTCTTCTCCGTCTCTCTCTCCTCTCTTGTCGCAAATCTCAAATCTCAAGTATCATTTACCTACCATCAAATTTTTCCAATCAAAAAAAGTAGAGTCAAATTTTCCAGCGTGGCATTAGCGCTGCATTTTGTTGTATTTCATATAATGTCATTTATACATCTACCAATTTATACGATTTTCATATACGATTCACCGCAACCTTTTTTGATGTACGTCGACCAGGGATAAGTGAAGGAGTAGGGGACAATCAACGGTTGAGTGCACGCTTGAGTAATTTATAAACCTGCGTTCGTCGACCGTCCGTTTCATTACTCGGAGTACAATCGTCAGAGGAGGTGGCAGGGTGGTTGACGACGGGATCGAGCTTGATTCGGCCGACGGTGTCGAAGCGGGCCTGGGTACTGTTTCGCGAAACATCAAGCATACGTCCCGCATCGTATCGACCCTGTACGTGCGCATCATACCCTCTTTGTGCGTGGGCCGTTAATCGGGAATGGGGATGGGTCGACATTGATGGTCCGAATTCGGAGGAAGAGTGGCTGAATCGCGACGAGGAGGAAGAAACGGACGATTCGACGGCGACATTGAAGCTTTTCCGCGTACCGTTGGCGTGGGGCACGACGACGACGGTGCTAAGTAAGGTAGAGTGCGGTCCTGCGGCCTTGGTGGTGCCCGTTCGAAGTACTGGTGGATCGCCAGGTGCTTGGTACCGCCAACTCGCCACGCGATACGACTCTTCTTCTTCCTCCTCGTCATCGTCTCTGCGGGACATTTCTGACGAGTCGGAATGATGGGTACCACCGATATGATGGGGACGACCTGCGTGGACGGGACTTCCTAGACGGAATGGCAAGTCGGCACCGGCGGCATCCACTGAATAGTGCGAGGATTCGTATTCCCGCAAAATGGACAGATTGCTCGGTCGAGAGTGGCGATTGCTCTGTGCACGACTCAATCTCATTTCCTGCGCACGCAACCTTTCGTGCGCAATCGAATCATGACGCTCCTGATCCAGCTTGTCATCGTGATCATATGTACTGATGAGCGAGGCCGGAGGACTAATGTACACCGGTCGAGGTGTATACAGGTCCATCCGATGCGAGTCATCGTTGCCGCGAACCCAAAGGAAGAAGCGCCGAATGTCAAAGAGCTTGCCGCTCGTGCTCCGCTTGTGAACCACGCCTCCATAGACCGCATTCTCCTGGTTATGCTTCTCGCCATAATCACGAGTTGTATTCAATTTTCGACGTCGGTAGAGCAGTGTCCCCAGAGCACAGAGGAGACCGAGACCCAATACACTCGCTACCGAAGAGATGGCGGATACCACGACGTGTTTCGAAGCTGCTGCATCGGCCGCCGGTACTGCCGCACTAGTCGAGTTCAGACCCGACAGTGTCGTGTCGTTGCTATTTCCTGAAGAAATCGTGGCGGTAGTAAATGTCCACTTCGTGTGAACAGTCGTCGTGGGCAAACTGATTGGCAGGAAAGATGGCACCGCAACTCGTGCAAAAGACGTCGGTAAGAGTCTGCTGCTCGCATTCATCGCCATGCTTGAGCTTGCTGCAGCGGCAAAGAAGAGAGTAGGCTGTACGTGAGAGGCAGGAGTCTGAATATCCGCAAGACCGACAAAGGTCGGTGTGGGAAGTAATATAGATATCCCGGATCTGAATGTTTTCTGTGCAGTAGGAAGCAAATCATCCATCATCTCAACGGTGACAAACATGGTCGAAGTCAACGTCGAAGTGGTCATTGGTGCTGTATATGTCTTCATCACAGTATGGCTCGCACGAGCTGTTGTTGGAGTAGTCAATGCCGCAGCAGTAATCCTTGACATAGATGTGACGGACTGGACGCTGCCGGTCGTGCTCGTGGTAAGGTCCAGCCCTGCGATCTCGAATAATCCGTTCTTGCCTTGTACGAGCGTGAATACACCATCGTCAGCCTCTGTTGTCGTCGTTAGGGCATCATATGAACTGGTGGTAGACGCCAATTTTGCAATCATGGTAAGAGTCGTCTGGGCATCTGTCGTCAGAGTCATGACCGTGGTAGGCACGACATTTGCAATATCCTGAAATTGCGCACTAGTGCTGGTGACAGAAGTGATGGGTATCATAGTGTCGGCCACAGGAATCGTCGTCGACGCTGGCGCAATTGTTGGCATGTTCAAGGCAGCACTTGTCGTCGTACGCGTCTCTGTCTTTAGTCAGCGCCATAAGTTTTGAATAGACTACCTGCAGTACTTACGCAATGCTTGTATATTGTCCAATAAACTCGAGAGTCCAAGTGCATCGTCGCCAGTGATGAATAAGACTTGCGCGCCGACGAGGGATTCGGCATAGAGTAGCCAGCGCAGAAGCATCGAGTGCACTGCTTGGGAGCAATGGTTGGTGACGACTCGAATTTTTTCTTGATAGCATTCATGCTATTGGGGGACAAACACCTCAATTAGACTCCATAGTACGCACTCGAGGACGACACTTCTCGAAACTCGAGGCTGCCTCGGGACTTGAGGTCCCTGCACAAAACATGTGTCATTTTTATCCTGTCGTAATAACGGGCCCGTGCTGACTGTACCGAGTGATGACTTTTTCGCCCGGAAGGTCAAGCAGACTGATCGCGATACATGCTGGCCATACGCTCGAGCTTGTCGCCATCGGCACGACAAGTCTGCCACTCCTCCATGATTTCGGCGCCGACATGGGCACCGGTATACACGTCGATGGCCTTTTGATTCCACTTGAGCACGCACCACTCCAGCCGCCGCCCACCAATCTTCTTCACTTCGGCCGCCAGGAACCGCAGTATCGTCGTGCCGTACCCACGACCACGATAGTCTGGGTCAATGTAGAGATCTTCCAGCCAGATACCCGGCGCCGCATGCCACGTCGAGTAGTTGTGAAAGTATATCGCCATCCCGACCGGCACCACCTTGTCCTCGCTGCCTTCACCCTCGACTGATGCGGTCGTTTGAGCAATCACGGCCCGTGCGTACTGAGGACCCGTGAAGCCCAGCGTACTCTCCAACCCCGCCAACGTCGCCACGCATGAGTCCGGTGCCTTTTCAAAAAGTGCGAGGTCCTGGATGAACTTGAGAATCAATTTGCAGTCCTCCTGTACAGCCGGTCGAATCTTGAGAGACATCTCGTAGCGTAGATCTGTGACTTGTAACTTTTGACGAGTTGAAATCGTCTATGATGTATCTTTTTCAGCGTGTATAGGAAGGCAGGAAACGGGAGAAAAGGTTGTGGTACAAGGATCGCGAATAAATTCTTTGTGGAAGTTGTGCGGTGCTCCGATGCAGATCACGGATCACCAGAACCGACGTGATCAATCCATACTTGAGCGTCCTTTGCAAACACAATTGAGCAGATAGTGCACTCATAAGAACGTCCTAAAAGACATTGTCAAGCGTCAATTCACCAAGCGGCAGACGATAGAGCACAGCAAGATATTTCGAGACAATATCTCATCTACAAAAAAAAGACACTTTTACACAGCTTATTCTACAATCGTGTTCTATCCACACCACGAGAAATCATCATGCTGTGTAGTTTTAGAAAGGTTGCCTCTCCTTTGTATACAGATGATAGTGTTGACAGTCGCGGTTTGTGCAGTAAAATCTGCGAGCCAGAGACGACTCAGGTGTGCCACTACTTTGACCAGAGAAAGTGCGATTTCGGCGGTCGCAGCGAAGGCTCAATTTGCTTGCCGTGCAATCGGGGACCTCAAGTGACTGGGTCCTGCCATGGAGGCCGGATTGTTGACGAGACCGCCACTGATGCCGTTGATGCTGGAATTCGTGCGGTTCACCGTCGGTATGGCGCCATTGACATTCGGACGCGGTCCAAAGTTCATCGTCGGCAGCGGCGCAGTGAGCCCACTGGTGGCCGAGGCACCGGAATGCGATTGCAGCGAGGGCACAACGTCGCCGCGGGAGTAGAAGGAAGCACCGCTGTCCCCGAACCGACTGCTCGAGCTCAGCTCGATCGCCGAACCACGACGACCACGGGGATCGTGCAGACCCTGGCCAGGCACGGCGAGCCCACCGCCCAGCGCAGGATGCAGACCCGGCGTGCGTCGTCCGACGTCCAGATCGTCGGCCGCACGCTCGTTCTCATTCGTGTCGTCCACCGTCAGTTGTGTAAAGTAATCCAAGACCCTTTGTTGTTGTCCGGGCGTGTAGTCGTATGTCGGAGGAGGAGTCATCAGTGGGGGCGGCGCAATATCGGCACTGAACGGAGGAGGCAGTGTGCTGGGTTGACGCAGGAGGTGCATCGGCCTCGCGCTGCCAGTGTCCGGTGCACCAAAGGCACCTTGTGGCATTGATGGTGAGCTCGAGTGGGAGTTTGACGTGGCTGCATTGAAGGTAGAGACTTCTCCTGTGGTGTTTCCACACGGACAGGGGAGACGTGCGTTGACCGCCAAGGAGGAGTCGCCATATGTCGGTAATTGAGTGTTGGCATTTGTACAACGACAAGATAGGAGATGCACGGGTGAGTCGATGCTGATTTCGAAATGCCTGCGCTTGTTCGGATCGTTTGGCTGTGCATCGGCCTTCGAGAGTCGCATGATGACCTTGATCCAATGATGCACCTTGATGTTGGTGAACGTGGTGTCGAAATGAACCTTGTCCTTTCCCGTAGCATTGCACCCGGGTAACTTGACCTCGAGGTCAAATTCCGTAGATCCAGCATTCGAGGCGCCATCAATGTTGCCGAGCAGGGATTCGTTTGCCCCACCACTGACACCGGCATTCTTCTCCAGCAGCAAAATCTTTCGTGTCGGCTCGAGTCGATGTACTTTTTTATTCTTGCACCAGTACTCGACCGTTTCCGTGATGAATATCTTGATCCTGTGTACGCGCACCTTGGCCAATGGCGTCAATTTGAACGCGATGGGAATCTTTTGTCCGAGTGGAAAGGATTTACCGGAAATGACGATATCGTAGTGCAGCTGGTCTTCCCAATTTCGACTGATGGCGATGGGTTCGGAGGATTCGAGATTCGCTTCTCCAGGCGTTCTGATCAATTCCACGGCCATTGATCCGGCCAAGTTCGATTTGAATGCCCCGGCTCGTTCGACAGTCGCATTGAGATCGTAGGCCACTTTGCCCATATCGCACTGGATCGATTCGGGTAGAAAGGATGGAATTGGAAGCTCGAAATTGTACAGATATTCCCCGGCAGCAAAGACCTTGTAACCCTTCATTTGTGTCGTCGCATTGTCGTGCTTGCTGAACGATCGTGAGGAAGTGAAGGGCAGCAGTCCGGACGTGTTTGTGCCCGTGCGGTCCAGGCTGGTGGAAGATCTAGAGGGGCTGCTCGTCGGGGCAATATCGTTGCCTTGTGTGGATGGGACGCTGGCATCGGAGGAGGTGAATTGGTCGGCGCCATGGGAATGCTCGTGTATCGGGAATTGCGCATTGAAGAAGGTCCAGGTATGGTTCATCAGCTCCTTTTCCTCCCAAAATTCCTGCTTCTTGGGCGGTATGCCTTCCGGCCACTCTGTGCGACTCTTGCCGCAGAATTGTAGGGAAATTGCCTTGAGTTTCGAGGGTTTCGCCAACTTGACCATGAGCGTCCCCCTGAGCATGGTCGGTCGCTCGCCTTGCGGTACATTCGCATCAAAGCCGCCAGTCAGGAAGAGGACAGGCTCTGCCAGGGAGATGGACAGGGAAGTCGTTCCGCCGCCCGTGGTCGCAAGTCGATTTTGCGTGGTGAGCGGGGGCACATACGAGCTGTCGACCATCCTATCTTGACCTAGCGGCATGTCAGCTCTGAACGTAATGTCAAGTCAAATGGCAATAAAGAGGACTGACCGGAGAGACGAGCGTCGGCCGGCAGGGGCTCGACCACGAGTGACGTGGGATGTTCGGCGGAGGAGGAAGGTTTCCGGGAATGGCTCTTCAGGCCGGAGGTGAGTGAGGAGATTGACGTTCTGCGCGTCTCGGCCATTTCTGCCCGTTTTTTCTACTGCGCTCAGCTGCCTTGTCTTTTGTGCTGTGACACCTGTAGCGTTGATTCCTGCTGACTGCTTGCTTGCTTGCTCTGCAAGGGTTATCGTCTGGCGTCTTTTGTCGTTGCTGCAGCAGTCGAGACTGTTGACTATCTCGTCGTGATTTGTATTCTTCGCTCTCCCTTGGTCCCGCTAAAACCCACTACGTCCCTTGCTCTTTTTCAAATTCGCTCGCCTCTTGCTCGTTTGACACGTAGAGAGTGGTCGATTACAGCAATGTCTATGAGACAAGCTTGTCGTGATCGCTTCGCAGCGAACTAATGCTCGAGCTTTGTTCGCTTGACCTTGATTCTGGACTTTTCCCGCTTGCTCCGTGCTCGTCTGCAACAGCAATTCAAGAGCTCTGGTCTGATGTAGAAACACGATGCTGACCGGCTTGCACAAAGACAGCTGCAGTGCAGTGACAAAGAGTGGTCAGAGTGGTGATGAGGTCAGGCAAAAGCTTGGCAGGGCAGAAGGTGGAAGGGAGAGAGAGGGAGAGAGAGAGAAAGAGAGACAGAGAGAGATGGAGAGGATCAGGGTAAAGCACGAGGATGATGAAGATCTCGATGCATGCGCAACGAGCAAGATGCACACCAACAGGCAGCATCGGCAAGCAGCAAAGAGAGCAGCTGTAGCAGCTAGCGGCGATAATATCCATCATCTCAATCCTTGCCCACGTACGGCACTCGACACCTCCTCCGGGTGTCGGCCATCCGGTAAGTTGGACGCCTTGCTCCACGATGCCCGGGGCTGCGTTCCCCCGTGTCCTGCGTGTTTCATCAGCGGCGCGCGCTGCAGGGAAGGATGGGACGGATGTTTTGCAACGTAGATATGCATCATCCCATGGCCATCATCATCATCATCATCATCATCCGATGGTTGGCTTCTTTCCCGGGCTGTGGCCGTGCATGCCGTCGCTTCAATTTTGACTCGGCCACAATGCAATCGGTCATGCACAGGCTGGACACAGGCCTGGGGCATGCGCATATATGGTTCAAGGAGAAGGAAGAGAGTTACGGGAGTGATGCTTTGTAATCCGCCAAAGACTTCAGCTACAGTAAGCAGCCAGGACAATTGCACGCTGTAGCAGGTAGCTGGACACTTGCAGCAGCAGCAGCACCTGGGCAGGCCAACGACAATTGAGTGACATTGAAGGAGCGGACAATTAAGCGAGGAAACTGCCTCCACGCGGCGCTAAGGATTATATTTTAAGCAGCAGCTGCCACTAGATCTTCAATCGCCCTTTTCGCAATACCTATAGCGACAAGCTTAAGGCGCTTGCTTGTCTTCAAGTCGTCCTTGCTCTAAAACCTTGACATGACATGACCGCGGCAATGGAAATCTTGCTGGGTTGTAGTGCATTACCCGGATGAGGACGAGCAATACCTCGTTGCGTGCGTGTGCGTGTGCGCATATGTGCAGTACTAATAGCTATAGCTAGTCGGTGATGGATGGCATGGGGGAGGATCGCCAAGAGATCTCCGCTCTTCTAGACTCCGAGATTGTGAAATCTGTGCACACACACACACACTCACTCACTTCATTACTGAACGCACACGCACTCGTACAGCGATACTTGCAGATGCAGACTGCCACAAACTTCAGCTGACATGTGTCTTTTTACAAATCGTACGGTCATGGCCATGTCCAAGTCATGGCCAACTGCCAATTGCACAACTGCCACTGGCAGGGTACAAACAGCAGCAAGACTTCCACTAGCCACTCATGAAACTGCCACCTCGGCCGCCAAGGCGCCAATTGGGCGGCGATCGCTGTCCCTCCAAAGGGCAGCTGGTCCTGAAAGTCGGCGACCCGCGGGGAAAATCCTCCGCTACGAGCAATTGGACATGAATGAATGAATGAATGACTTGTCCAGTGCGCCAATTGTGCAAGCGTATCAAGTGCTACTGTGCACAGTTGATCATCATCAACATACATCAGTTTCCGACTGTATAGGTCGCCTTAGCTATAGCTAGAGCTATAGCTAGAGAATAGATACAGAGGAGCGAGACGCGGCACATGACGTAAATCCTCGAAGATGACGACGACGAGGGGCGCAGGCGCAAAAGGCGCATATCCGACGGGTTTTTCCTTTTGCAATTGGCGGCATTAGTGTTTACAACCTACTTGTTTTTCCTTCACGCGCGCGTACTTGACCATCCCTGCAGTCCTCTAGATCTGCATCTCATGATTTGAGTCCACGGTTAAATCGGCACATGCTCCTTAAGCCTGCTGAGGGACGCTGCTGCTTTCCTCGTACCTCCCAAAGGTTGCCCAACTGCTGCAGTATCAGCCATCCGCAGTACGATTTACGGTAGCTACTCCTCTCTGCGTCGTCGCGACCAACGTCCTCTCGTGTGTTTCTATGGCCCAGCTGCAAGCTGCAGGCCTTTAGGCACACTGGCGATGACTTGTGCGCTCAATCGTTGATTGATGAGATGCCAGGAAACGTCCTGCATGGTGACCATTTGAATCTTGGAGATGCGCGAGATCGGCCAATCCATCGATTACCAAGTCTCTCGTTCGTACCACCGCGCGTACGTGAGTTGCTCGATGTGGTCAGCATTTCGCGCATCTTGGATGCATGATCCAGTGCCATGCTTGATCCTCTGATTCCGTCCATTATTTTTTTTATCTGCCTGCACGTCCAAGTCCCCTTCGATGCAGTAGCCATCAATCATGCAGCGATCGTCCTCGCGATCAATAGTTTCTTCACAGTTTGTTTTCTGATATGTTTCATGTTTGTGCTATATATGTACCAATAAGTCTAACACTACAAGTGCGACCAGAAACAGTTGACAATCGAGATGAAAGAAGCCGAGCCACGTCGACGCTTCGACAGAAAATGGCCTTTTGTGTAGTCAAATTACGGTCCGGTCCGTTGTTTAGGAGGTTCAGAAGTTGATAATCGTGTTCTTGTCATGCAGCATATTCGCCATCACAAGTGAGCTGGGTAACGATGACGTTTCATCATGGTATGGAATTTGTTTTTTTGTACGCGAGACCTTTTTGACTACTCAATTGGGCTTGCCTTGTCTTGCCGTTCATCATGGATTCAGCTTCTTTCATCTCGATTGATCGTGTTCTCGTGTGTTTCTGACTGACTGATTAAAGGAATAATGTGCAAGGAAGAGAAGGGATCAGCATAAAGTGAGATTGTCTGCATGTTCCTTGAGAGAACATTAAGGTAATACATGCTATTACCATCATTTCCCTATAGCCTCTTGCAGAGTAAATCATGTTGTTGACGTGTCAAGTCTGCGTCGATCGCGTTTGCTTGAGGTGCTGCACTAGATCTCAGTCAGCTACATGGTTCGAGCGCGAAAACAAGCTGATCGAGCGGCAGGAGAGATCATCGCTATAGTGTTGTCCTCAGTAGAGTTTACTTCGGAGTATATTAAAGTTTGTACATTCATCTCTTCATCCTCACCGCGTGGTTCGACCAATTGCTCTTCCTCAAGAACTTACCTATACGACAAACAGTTCTGAACAAATCACAACACGACTCACCGTGCTGCGACCATGGTACTCATGTAGCTAATCATCTTGACTACATCATGCACACCCATAGTATGTCTCTGTTTTGTGAATAACACTACTTTATTAGTTGATGCTGCAACGAAATTTTGATTCTCTAGCGTGAGAAGCTGGACCTCTAATCTCGTGCTGGTCGGCATTGCTGATAAGGACGAACACGACTGAGAGCGACCCCACAAGGGAAGAAGCATGTGACAAAAAACACAAAAACTCGGTGCATCAGCCTTTGGTGCTCTTCATCATCTGGACATCCTTGCAATTCGTCCGAGACAACGCAGTATCTGGTGATTGGCCTTGAAGCGGAGTGTGCACGCTCGATACTAGTCTGATAGCAGCGAGAATGTCCTCGAAATCGATCCTGTCGAGCTCTCATGCCTCTGCACAAGTACTGGCTCGTCTGGCGAGGGTCGCTGCCACGGCCGGCGGCGCAGACAGACTCTTCATGATTGTGCAGTATACGCTAACGCTCGTGCTGCCTTCGCTACAGCCGGCGACAATCCTTTCGGCGAAGAATCTGCCTCCACACGCCGCACATCCGACACTGAAGCTCTACATGTCGCTCAAGAGGCTACGCGACCTCTGCAGCGATTATCGCATCTTTGCGAGGTTGGTCGGGTACCCGGCGATCCATACGTGGGGGATTGCGACGTACGAAAAGAAGCCGGCGGCAAAGTCGACGGCGTCGGTGCCGAGGTGGATCGAGGACTTGCAGGTCGTGGTCAATCTGGCATATCAGCCTCTGGAGAATTTGGCCTACCTCTCTTCGCACGACATTATTCCGCTGCGGAAGACTACAGAGACGAAACTGTGGCTTTGGAGTTGTCGATGCTGGGCGGCACACGTCTTTCTCGACCTCTATCGTCTCCATCTCGTCAGGCAAGACTATATCGCATCAAAGACAATCATGGAAAAGTCACAAGAGGAGCGCAACGCCTTGAGTTTCAGGTGGGCGCGGGAAGTGATTATCAATCTGGCATATGCACCGCTGACACTGCACTGGTCGCTGGAGCAAGGTCTCCCTGGCCTCACGGAGCGAGGAGTTGGCGCTTTTGGGGTAGTCGCTGCAATTGGACAACTCAGCAAAGTTTGGGAAGCAGCCAAATAAGGCTATAGTCAAAAGTATACCTCTTCTTGTAGTGATCCTCGCCCTTCCCAGTGCATGCCGACTTGTATGTCCAGTATGAGCCATGGTGTAACATGACCGGCCGACCGACACCGATCCGATGACCGATCCGACATTTCCAACCAGCGGCTCCGCATCATATGCCTCGGGCATCCGAATATCTTCATCCTCAAGGATATAATAGCCATCTCTGCTCTTCACAAGATTGCTTACTGACGCCAGACGCTTACACAGTGTCTCCGTCTGTGAATGCACAGGTGTGCGCAAAAGTACAGCACGGCAACAAGATTCGTCAAGATATCGTATCGCGCCATGTCGTCGTCCACTGCTACTAGTGCATCTCGAGCAGCGTCCGTGACGGCCGTTTCGGATCCCCGACCACACCCTGCGGACCACCGCTCGCATCACCCGAGACCCGGCACGAAAGGGTTCGTCAATCCCTGGCCGTCGTGGGCAGGTCTTGCGCCGCCTACGAGGTTCATGGCCGCGCGCGTCAGGGGCGACATTACGGCCAAGGAAATTCCGAGGGACGTGACGGCGCGGGTGAATTGGCGAAAGACGAGCTTCGCGTACGATGCGGAGACGGAGGATAAAGTCAAGGTCGCATGGCTCGGTCACGCGTCCATGTTTCTCGAGTTTCCCGCGCCGTCGTCGCCTGCTACCGGCGCGACTGGATCCACTAGAGGACTGAGAGGACTCTGCGACCCGGTCTTTAGTCAGCGCTGCTCGCCGAGTCAGTGGGTCGGTCCGAAGCGATACACGGCGCCGAGCACGACGGTGGCCGACTTGCCGGCAGAAGTCGATTTCGTCCTCATCTCACACAACCACTACGATCACCTGGACGTCGGCACCATCGCGGCCCTCAACAAGAAGTTTCCGGCGATCCACTTTTTCGTCTCGCTCGGTCTAAAAAAATGGTTCTTGAGCAGCGGTATCAGTGGTGACCGCGTGACGGAACTCGATTGGTGGGACGAAGTCGTGTTTTCCAAAGACATTGATGGACAACAACAACAGCTGAGGATCGGGTACTTGCCCGCACAACACTTCTCCAATCGAGGGTTGACGGACATGGCCACCACGCTCTGGGGCTCATACTCCATCGAGACCGTCCCAACCACTACTGGAAATGATGCTGACAATGATGGTGGAGGCAAGCCGAAAAAAGTGTGGTTTGGCGGAGACACGGCGCGACGCACCATTTCCCAAGACTTGGAGCGTCGCCTCAACTCGGCAGATGCGTCCATTCGGGCATCGGCAGAGGAAGAATTGGCGGGACTGCCGACGTGTCCTGCGCACCGCGACATTGGCGCCCTTCGCGGTCCCTTCGATCTCGCCATCATTCCGATCGGTGCCTATGCGCCGCGGTACCTCATGTCCCCCGTCCACGTCGACCCGGGCGAGGCCGTCGAGATTTTCCGGGAAGTGAAGGCAGAGCGGGCGGTTGGTATCCATTGGGGTACCTTTTCACTCAGTGCCGAAGACGTCCTCGAGCCCCGGACTTTGCTCGAGGCCGCTTGTCGTGCGCAAAATGTCGTCGGTTTCGAGTGTTGGGACATGGGACGCGTCATGTATATATGATATATCTTCTTCATTTTGCTCATCCTTTTATTCTAATGCTCGGATCATTATATAGACAGGTTCATCAGTTGCCAAAGAGCAATTTATGGTATAGGCAGCAGCCGCAATGCTCAATCTTGTTGTAACACGGGCGCGTCACGTACCTGCGCCATAATTGGGACAGACTCCTGCTCGAGTTTGGACGTCGTCGTGGTGATCCTCTTCGTCTGACTTTTCTGGTGTGTAAGGGATCATTTGCGGAAATCTCCGTTAACAGTGGCGAGGAACAGTGTTGCGGTTGGCGGTGGTCCCTTGGCGATGCAGGATCGAAGTGCGACTCTTCCATGTCGAATGTGGTGCGGATTGCGATACCGTCGCCACGATCGAGTATGGTGGACGAGGCAGTATTGATATCGCTTTGCTGACGTTCGTCAGATCCTTTCGTGCTTCGTTCTCGTTTAAAGAACTTTAGTTTCTTGAACACCTCGAGACATCCGATCTTGTGTGACATCTGTATGATGATCAGCACGATCGCGGTCGGGTCTATAGACTTGACTGAGTAACTCTTGATCGATGTCTCATAGCAAGTAGTATTTTTGTAAACGGAGATAAGGGCTGTGGTCACCAATAATATCTGGTCACGAATAGAGGTAATGTTCTGTTTGCTTCATATTGACACTCGGGTCGGTGTTTCATATAAGTCAATCATTGAGATTAGACCATGATATCATTGAGTCAATGACTCGAATATCAGCCAGAATCCGAGTCAGAACCATAAGCGATAAGTGTTGCACTCTTAGAGTGATCCAAGTCATTCATGGCAGTCCTTGAGCTTTCCTTGTCTACTATCGATATCTGATTGTCGTCAGTACTCTTGTCCTCCGCCTTGGCCTTTTTGCGATCCTTCTTGACGACACCGGTGATGGCGAGCTGCTTCCTTTTGTATGTCGATTGTCTCTGCTTGGCAAGGTCGTTACTGCTGCGCAACTTGTCTTGAGTAGCCAAATCTTTGTTTTGAGCAATCGTGTTTTCAAGGTTATCGACAGCGCGCTGTGCAGCCCGAAATTTCTCTAGAGCTTCGCGTTGCTCTTTCAAGCGAGTCGCATTCTCTCTTTCTTTCTGCTCACTCACACCGACGAGGAAATCGATCTCATCATTGTCGAGACGTCGAATTAGATTCGAGAACCTTGTCGCTTCGTTCAGAGCATCCTCCTTGGCAGCTTTCTGCTCCTGCAACTTCTCAAAGAGTGACCTATTGTCGACAGGCTCCAGCTTGCGCACTGGCTCATTGGCATGAGCAGCCTGCCAAGCATCATCGTCCTGTTCGTCATTACCAGTGACAAACTTGGACATGTTCCTAGCCGTCCTCTGACTAGACTTGCGATTGTAAGGACGGTAAATGAAGTGCACGACCAGACGACCGCTTGTCACGGCTCAGCCATGCTCACGAGCAGACCAAGCACAGGCAACACATCAGAAAAGCTGTAGACATCTCAGCGGCGCGTCTCAAGCTCTTCCGGATTTCCAGAAGTTGTCCTGCAACTGCGGAGCCGCAACAACCTGGACAAGCGAGCATGGAACCCGAAGTTGACCCGAAGTCAACTCTACAGCAGACTCCACAAACACGCGAGAGTCAAAAGAAGTCAACGACGACCTTCTCAAGCTCTTGCAGCTCTGTTATGGTCAGTCGCGCTAAGTCATTGTCTTAGAAATGCCTGGGTTCTATATAGTCTGGAAGAATTCTGGAGCCTCGTGCGAAAACTTGAGCTGAGGATCACTAAATTGGGAGCACGTCCGGATAGTACTTGGGAGACGAGCAAGATGCAATGCTCAACCACTCCATAACACAGCTGCGACAAATCAAGATCTTGAATATCTGCCCACGGCATGACCGAGTACAACACTCTCTTGCCAAATCCATAACTACAGCGACAAAGTTTCAAGCGAATGACGATGACTTGCCCGAAGAACGACCCTCACCTCTTAGACGTCGCAGCACACGCAACAATGTCGTTGGGGAACAATCGGTCTCTCGTCTGCAAAGGTTGGAAGCTGCTATTCTGCGCAGGACATACGACACTTTTATAGTGCTCTACAATGCCCGAGAAACCATATACATTTCTGAAGAGCAATGTTCTCAGTCACCTGTGTACAATCCCCTCAGCATCGATAGTCGCCAAAAGACCTTGGAAATGGCTGTCTACACAAGGACCGAGAAAGAAAAGTGGACGCTTCTCTTGCGAGTGGATGTTCCTCTCGATCAGCTGATTGCTTGTGATAAGATTGCCAGTTCCGATCATAATAATGCCGTGTACCTGCAATTCGAGGACGAACTATGGTACTCGCTGCCTCGAACCACAGTCAGCGAGACCAGTCAGGAACAGCCACGTCCGAGGGCAGAGAGTTACACTTACAACCAGGTTATGCGCCTGCAAAACTCTACAGAATTCATCAATGATGCTCTGCTGTCAATCGCCAAATTAAAGGAGGAAATGTCCGACCAATTGAATCAAGCCGAGGCGCGTATACAGCGATTGCGGAATTTGAGCATTCTGCAGGAGCGAATCTCTGATGTAAAGCACGCTACGACCTCAATCAGGAAGAGTTCAAATTCTGACCGGGTGAAAGTCACAAAACTTCGCGAGGCTTGTGCCTTGAGACGATCCCTGTTATCGACTGCTCGTGCGCACAAAGGCTCTGTTTTGACTGATTTGCAAGAGTCAAAGGCCAAGCAAGAGACACGTTTGCCCTCACTGGAGCTTTTGTCATCTGAGATCAGACGTCTCCAAAGACAAGTCACCACAACCTTGTCACATATCTTCCCAATCACTATCACGCCTACTGGATCACGCATTCGCAATCTACGCACAGCTCGAAATAGCGATTACTGGATGCAAAATCACGAAGAAGCAGCTGCACTTGGCTGTGTGGCTCATCTCGTCTCCTTGCTCTCGCGGTACTTGGATATCCCACTGCGGTATCCAGTCCGCCCGATCAGCTCGCATTCTTACATCTTTGACCCCATATCAGTCATGCCCGACAGCAGCGATGTGCGTGGTGGTCCTCCATACAGTCTCAAGAAGGACACTCGTTTTCCCTTATTCTTTGAGCGAGGAGGCGTGGAGAGACTCCAGTGGGGTGCCTTCCTACTGAACAAGAATATTGAGCAATTGCTGCAAGGTCGTGGTCTCGTGTGCGGAGATTTGCGGCACTCTCTTCAGAATCTGGACGGACTGATGGTCTGGCTAGTCAGTGTCACCGAGGATGAAGACAAGAGTTTAATCTCCTCGAGGCTCTCATCTGGGCTCGTGGCGGGACATTTCACGACCAATCTTGACCACAATCATGGCACATCGGAATCGCGAGACGTGGTTGAGATTACTGACCACGAAGATCTCTTGGCTGCACAACTACGTACGAGAATCAAGGGCAAACACAGGTTGTCACAGTTGACTGAAAAGGACGAAGAGCTGGAAGGTATCGAGCAGAATCCGACCACAGGCACAGACGTGATGCCCACCACGAATGGAACTTCCAAGGACAAAACATAGAAATCATAGACTTTCCACTTGTAGTAATCTAGATCACGTGCAGTACAGTCATTCACATGTGCATGTACTTCTCCAACAGATCTACATTCATAAGTCATACATCATACCATCGCTCGACAGATTTAGCATCAATCACTCTCTCAATAGTTATCTGACGGAAGAGTACCGAATTTAGACATCATGTCAACGGAAGAAACGAACACTACCGCCACGAGTCCTACCACCACCACTACTCCCACGACAGACACCGCGAAAAAGCCGCGCTTCGCACCGAAGGAACCCATCACACTGGACCCTCCCCGCACGGAGGAAGTAAGTACCGCCTACCTCTCCCACTGCACGGGCAAGGACTCCGCGTACCCTACCTTAGTCGCCATCAAGGGACAAATCTTTGACGTCTCCCGCAACGACGTCTACGCTCCCGGAAAGGGCTATAATGTCTTTACTGGTCGAGACGCGTCCTGTGCACTGGGAAAGACGAGTCTCGAAGAAGCGGATTGTCATGATGATATTTCGGGACTGACGGAGGGGGAGAGGCAGACGCTCGATGATTGGTTTACGTTTTTTCAGTACAGGTATAATATCGTCGGACGCGTCCAGGGTAGTCGGTACTTTAAGCCGGATGGCACCGACCAGTAGCCCCCTCAATCAATCGCGACACGCAGAGTCATCGGCGTGAATGAATTACGACGACAGGGATGGATGAAATGATGATGAGAAAGAGTGTACTTCTATAGTTGCGATGAAATCGGAGAGAATGTCTATATCATGAAAAGAAAAAGTATCGCTTTCGAGCTTCTATAGTCCTGCCCGCCCCGTCGTTCTGCGTCGCTCGCCGTCCAAAGTCTCACATCTCCAAGATAAATCTCCAACTTGACATCTATGTTGCCCGTCCTTATCGCAAAGCTCACCAATGAGCGATTTGCGAGGACAAATCAAAAAGTCGACCAGGTCCAATCGCTGGGAACGCTGGCTGCCGGCAATGCCCTATCATCCGCCTCCTCCTGACTGCCCGATCGCGCGCGATTCATCTTTTGCGGCCTGACCGCACCTGCCCCGGTAGCGGAATCCGCAGCTGGAGGACGATGAATATTCGGCGGATTCATCCACAACTCGTACTCGCGCCGACACCGCGGACACGCGCGACTCGTCAGTCCCGCGGGCGAAAACTCTGCCGCAGGGTTCAGATTGACCGTGTACTGACTGTGCGCCGAGCAAAAGATGCCCCCGCAACGTCGACAGTGGTGTTTGCGCTCGAGGAAAGTAAAAGCCGTCGGACACGCTCCGCACGTCGACGCTTCCGAGTCCGGCGTCCAGTGCTGGCGAGTGACTTCGTTTGCATTGTACGAGTCCCGACGACTGCTGCCGCCACTACCGCGCGAACCATTGTGGTGATGTTGCTGCGAGATGCCTGGCGTGTATGGGGACGACGAGGATGCAGCAGGAGAGGTGGAGTTGGTGACAAAGGAGAGACGGGAATTCGAGTTGGTTCGTAGTGCCGCCGGGCGATAACTCGCCCGCTTCTTGGGCTGAGGCAGGATTTGCAGCGCTGGATTGACCGAGTCCGTCATACCTCCCTATCTCGCAGTATCACTCCCGACTCTGTATCGCTTGGACGCAAGCGGCAGAGAGAAAGTGTGCGTCGATGTCGTTCGCGAAGATCCCCCAAACGCGCCCCGTGACGACCTTGTCAGCAGGAGGTGTACTCTGAATAACGTGCAAGAAGGACTGGCACTTCAGAGTAATCAAGAGCTCAGGGACGACAGGGGTGCGGTGAATGATGGGCTGACCGAGAAGGTGGTATACGATACCGTAGAAGATGGGCGCGGGATGGAGAGAACGGGTGGAGCACAACGAGAAAAGGGTTTGAGACGAAAGTGGCTGCGATTCTGCTGAACTTCAAAAAACTTCTAGACCGGTTCTTCTTACATTTCCGCACCAAGCAATCTTATTCAATGATTCCCATAATCATACATTATTGACATTACACTATTGCCGTGTCTGCTACGCTCTTCCGCTCCGCAAAGGCTTGTCCGGCACATGTCCTACGAGCGCCTGACCGTTCAACTTGCCATCTTGACTAAAGTGCTCCGCCAAAGACCTCATCTCCGCAGCTTGCGCCCGCATGCACCGCGTCGCGCTTGACACTCGACGGCTGCGATCGCGTCTGGTAGCGCTTCGGTGTGAAGAGCGAGTCTCCCTCCTCAAAGTGTTCTTGCTGCTGCGACTGTTGTTTCATGCTCGCCTTGTTTGGAGTAACCATGAGTCCTCCGCTCTTGTGGACCGTCGCAGGCTGACTGAGATCTTCCGGGGTGGAATTATCATTCTCCATGCCCGCCGAACTAGTAAAGACACCCATGCCAGGTGGTGACGACATGAAGGATGCCAGCGAATCCAGGTTATTGTGACTGGTCGGCGACAATGAAAAGTTGGCAATGGCATTGAAATCAAACTGGTTGGCTCCAGTCCCATTTGTCATGCCCAAATCCTCGAGCAGTTTGTCAAGCTTGAATCGCGAAGGAGATTGGGGTCCGTCCTTCTGCACATCATCCAGCAGCGTAAACATGGACCTCCATGGACTCGGACTGCTTAGAATCTTTGATGAAAAGCTCTTCTTTGGCGTTTGTAGTAGGGCCACTAAATCCTCGATACCGTTCCCGCTAGCGGGACTTGGAGAGGGCATGGCCGGTGGAGTGTTGATGTGAAGTTCGTGTAGCGTCTCACGCGTGGGAGTTCTCGGTCGTCCTTCGAGAGCGCTAGATCTGCTCTGATTCCCTAGAGCGGCGAACCGCAACTTTTGACTCGTCGAGCTCATTGGAGCAGGCGATGATCGAGTGGCTCGCGTCGACTGCTGGGTTGGCAACCGCTCTGTCGGTCTTGCCGGCGACGTTCTGGCCGCAACTGTTTCATAGCGATCGGCTTCGCTTGTCAGTGGTGCCGAGGACGTTTCGCCGGACTTCCCTCGCGAGTCGACCGGGATTGTCGAGGGAAAATCGGCCTTGCTTTGATCTCCCAAGGCCCTGTTTCGATCCCACAACTTTTCTGGTCGCATGCGGTGCTTAGTTTTCCAATAAACTCCACAAGCATTGCACAAATTGTGCTTCTTTCCGTGCACTTCCAATTGGCGCCAATTGCCCCGGGTCTGTATGTTGCCACAATTATAACAGAACTTTATGGGCTGACCATCTTCAAGAGCTCTGAGCAGTTCAGCATCGTTTCTCTGCAGTGTTTTGAGATTAGGCCCAGGAAGAGTACTGCTTGCTGATTTAGTAGAATCTTCCTTGACCAGGCCTGGTCGTGGTATGCTTCCGGAATTCGTGGTCGCAGAGTCCTTCAGTTCTTGCAACTTGTCAAGGATCGTTGTGTTAGGACCAGCCATTGTACCAGGCGATTTTGCTTTGAAGAGCTGCTGTATGGCTCCAATGTTGTTCTTTGCGGCATTGATAGCTTTGGCCGGACTGAAGTTCGAGGCTCTCGTTGGTGCCTTGTTGCTATTGCTCGTGATTTCGGATGCCTTTCTCTTTACACCTCGCATCTCCGCATCAGCAGCAGTGTTGGTATTCTCCAGCGAGGCGATTTTAGCCAACGAGGGTGGAGCATTGGCGTTTTCGGTTGCATTCTGCATCGGTAGCGAGTTACTACGTGCTACCGCCGATGGTGGAGGAGCGAATATCTTCATCTGTGGCGGTGAAGACGGTGTCGGCAGTGGTGGAGATGCTGGTTGGCCTCCAGGAGTCCCAACATTGTCAGTGGTTGCTACCCTTTTCTGTTGACCTTGTTGAGTCGGGCCCAAGGTGTGGTTTGTGGTTGCTTGAGTAGCGGCAGCTTGTTGCGCAATCATCCGAGCATGTCGCTGCTGCGAGCTCTGTTGTTGTCTAGCTGTCTTGAGCTGTGCCGACATGCTCTGTGGGTTCTGCCGCCCAGCCAATTCCCGAGCTTTCTGTAGTGTGTTGATCTGGCTATTGTGACCACCATTTCGATTAGTCTGGGCAAGCATGCCATTGGAGTTCCCAGACATGATGGGATTCTGCGGACCACTTCCAGTCGTGTGCTTCATGAATTCAGTCCAATTGGAGTAATCGAACGTGGCTGGTAGTGTTCGTGATATTCTTTCGAAGCTCTGCATCGCAGTGATAAAGTCTTGTTGGCTTGACTGGACTACCTGTGAAAGTTTCATGCGGACTTCTAGTACCGTACCGGACAACGAAGGCTTTACAAAGCCCGTGACAACCTTGGCGAGACGAGCGGGCTGGGAGAGACCCCAAGATAGAAGACCTTGACCTTCGTACAAGTCATTCTCGAGTCCTTCAGTGGCATCGAGAGTGTATAATGAGTAATCGATGCTCTTGTCCCCAATCAGTTCTGGACTGTGGTCGCGTCAGTCAGAGCCATAGTCTAGGAAATAAGATACTCACGAAGCACTACAGACCGCCAAGGCACACGTCCTAAGGTCGATGGTCGCGACATCTGCTCCTGGAGCAATGGGACTTGCCGCGACAGTGCCTCCTCTTGCAAGACATTTCGTGTCGTTGAATAGATAGTAGACTTTGAGTGTCGCATTCACTTTGTCAGTCGTCATCCCAGCGTCGAGGACTGCACTGCCAGAAGAGCAAGATTCTCGTTCCCAATCGATATCTGAGGTTGTTTTATGCCGGTCACAAGCACACGACTCCGATTTCGTTGAACGCCTTCTTATAAACGACACATGCTATGCCGACGTGGTGTGGATCAATCTAGTGAGCCCTGACAATGAAATTAGCCTGGTACGTTACGCACCAGAGCGAGACACGCGAAGAACAGGGTGTAGAGGTGTGCAAGAGCAAGAGTGAATGCGAGGGCATTGAGAGGAGGAACGAAATGCGTCGCGGACGCGCTTCCCTTTAGACGCGATCAGCCATGAGAAAATGACACAACGAGCGGCTCCGTTCCCGCGCCTCCCGCTCGTCCAACCTGCGCAGGCCTTGGAGCTTTGAAGAGTTGTCTCTCTATATATACTGCGCGCGCTGCACAGGCGTATACATGTCCGTAGTACATCCAAAAGATCATAGCAATCTAGAAGTGGTAATTGTTTCAAGGCTGGCACATATCTAAGGAATATTGTCTATGTAAAATACACAAGGCTAACAACAAAATTACAATTGGTGTGACTGGACTTTTGCAGCTTATTGAATCTCCTTGCCGAGCTGTGCCAATGCTGGGCCGTGCTGGGTGCTCGGTACATAGACTGCCTCGACCGGCTCGCTGGAGATTCCTTCTGCATTGGCCTGTTGAACGAGCCTCGTGCCGCTCGAAGGTGTGGCATGTTCTGCAGTAGTTGTAGCTTGCGGAACGCTTTCTGAAGCATTTGATGGCTCGCCAGGTTGTGCTTGGACGGAGTCTGCAATGGGTAGACCGCTGTCTGCAGCGTGATTCTTGTTGCCTTTCATGACATCTTCACTGATGCCAATGCCACCGCCGGCCTGTCGCCAGTTCTCAATTTTTCTCGCTCTTGCTTCGCTGGTCATTTTGAGTAGTGCCGGCCAGTAGTCTTCCTGTACATAATCAAACACGACTTCACCACCAAAGTCGCTGTCGAGCTGCGATGGAGGCACATGTAGAGTCAAGTCCTCGTTGAACTTGAGTTTCTCACGTGTCAACGGATCGATGAATGGTGTTATCAGCTTGAAGAAACCCCAGACGAAGAAAGGAATGTTGATGACCAGTGCGCGGCCAAGTGTCTCAACATAGTGTGTCTGCAGAATGTTGAGTACTTCACGACCCTGCCCGATCCCAGGATTCTTATCGCCGGTCGAACCCTTGTAATTGACTAGCAGAGCGAGATTCTCCACACCGACTGGCATAATGTCGATAACTCTCTCCAGACACCATACCAGATACTGCACTTGTCGGGGACTGACTTCAGTATTCTGGCGTCCGGGGAAGAGGTACAAGCATGGTCGTTGAGCATTGTCAAACCCAAAAATGACCTGTTTGCCCGTTGTCGCCTCGGGCTCAATGTGCTCGGCAGTTATTTTTTCCACTCCATAATCCCTCCTCCATTTGAGCGTTGCCAATATTCGCGACTTGGTCTTTGATAGATCCCATTTCGTCGCACGGCAGAATCGTAGCATTTGTTCCTTGGAGAGATATATTTGCTCGGAATCAGACAAAGTCAGGCCATGCTCGGAAGATTTGAGATATTCCAGTACTTGATCATATTGACCTTGTTGCACTGCGCTGATGGTCGGACGTGGTTCTGGTAAAGTAGTCGAGGCTGGGTCCACTAAAGAAGTCGTCCGAGCATTCTGCCGACGAACTGGCCTAGTGGTATCAGTAGTGCTTGAACGACCGAATATGCCCATGATGACGATTCGGCGTGCTTTGTGCTAGTCCAGATTAATGCAAGGAACAGGCCATTCAAAATTGGCTATATCATGCCACATGTCACACACATCGATTTTACAACACAGATTATGTATTATCAACTTGACCTTGCGTCATCTGAACACTCGTGGTTTAGTGGTAAAATACGCCCTTGCCATGGGCGTGCCACGGGTTCGATTCCCGTCGAGTGTATCTTTTTGCTGGCTTTTTATGCTTCCTTGCGGGAGACTTGTAATCACGTGCTACCATGGCAGTGTGCGTCGCGATCGGATAATCGCAAGTGATTGTGTCTCGCCTATATCCCGCTACACAGTTGCAAGTGCCCTGCAGTCGGGAAAGTTTCAGTATCTTCTGTGTCACAGATTGTATGATATACGTCTGTCGCTATTTGTAACGAGTTGTAAGGACTATGTAGGTAGCTTTGCTGTGGGATTGGCACATAGAATTTGTTACCACATAAGAGACACATCTTGAAGCAAGTCAAGAATGGGAAGATGAGTCTTGTGACAAAACTTGAAAAGTGACATATTTTCTTTGAATGATTGAGTCCTGATACACGAATGCTTCATGCCGTCAAGTTTCTTCATCACCTAGCGGTCCAACTCAACATTCGCGAGACTCTTGATGTTTTGCTTGATCCTTGCTGGTCGATGATTGTTAGTCCATGACGGATTTATAGCGTGGCACTGTCGCCGTCATGGACATTGTCATTCAACCACTCACTCTTCAACCTCCACACGAACAGCACATAAACCCTCTGGCAGGATGCAATTCTCATGGTCTTCACTCATCCTTTCCGCCCTCCCGCTTGTCGCCTCTCACGCAGCCATTACCGGTATCACTGGAGTGAACGGAGTCAAGGGAAACGCAATGGCGATCACTGATGCGACTCCTCGTACAGGAGCTGGTGCCAGACCGTTCCAACAGGACACTTCAGTCATCCGGGTAAGCCTTGTCCGAGGACCGCCAGATGTGCTTTCACTGACTCGATAGGATCGAGATATCGCCTCAGGAGCTACGTCCGCATGCGGAAAGACTAGGGAGTCTGGGTCCTTTGATATGGTTGCCATGACGGACAAGATCATGGCAGCAAATGGCGGACAGTTGCCGACTATCCGCGCCGGCGAGGAAGTGACCATGAGTAAGGAACATTCCGCTGAAAAAATCTCGTTCTAATATGTGACAAGCCGTGCATCAAATCAACCAAGATGGTGCTGGACCATTCAGATGCGACCTTTCAGCTGATGGCGGTCAATTCCAGGCGGTCGAGGTCACCAAGAACGTTCCTGGCTTGAACGGCTTGTCGGCCACTACGGTAAAGGACATTCCCCTCACAATTCGAGTTCCAGCAGGCATGCCAGCCTGTACCGGTGGTTCAAATGGAGCAACCTGTATCATCAGATGTCGAAACTCTGCGTTGGCAGGTCCCTTCGGTGGATGTGTACCCGTCATGTTGGAAGGCGCTGCTGCTGCTGTTGCTGCTCCCGATGCGCCGGCGGCCGTGCCAGCAGCTGCAGCTGCTTAAGAGTGATAGTAATGAACTTAATGTGCTCATGAACGGCTTGAACATTACAGTCGTGTTTGCGTAACCATTGCAGTATGATCTAGCTCGCATGTGCTTGATTGTAAAGAGAGAAGCATATTAAATTGTCTTTGCCTTTTGCTTGCCAAAGATGGAGAATATGCCGGTGCCGAGAGCCTTACATTGGGCAATCTGCCATTCGAGTAGAATTGGCAGGAATGTCCAGAGCCCAAATTCTGGCCAGTAGACATCGACAAAGCTGATTGTGGTTGTCTTTCCAGCCTGCCACAGAAGAAAGTCAGAGAGCCTCTCGACTCCTGATGTACGAATCATGATGTCAGGTTCAGGACATCCAGCTGTCATCAACTCATTCTCGAATTGTGCCTCGTCAAGAGCCTCGATCTGATCTGTTGTGAAGTGTCCCTGCTCTGTTCGTTGAACAAAGGCATGGACCGCTGCAGTCATTTCGTCTCGACTGGTGTATGGAAAGCACACGTTCAATGTGGCTCGTGTATTGTGCTCAGTCATCTTTTCAGCGCGGGCAATGACCTTTTGTACATCATCACTGACCATGCCTCTTTGTCCGAGGATCTTTATTCGGATGTCGTACTGATCGGCGATATCGCCATGTTGGCATAGCTGGAGGAGATTCTCTTTGGCCAGGTCCATGAGGACATCAACCTCATACTTGCTGCGTTTGAAGTTTTCGATCGAAAAGGCGTAGATGGTCACCACTTCAACGCCAGCCTTGTAACACACCTCAAGTATGCCTTTAAGTGATTCGAATCCCAGAGCATGACCTTCAGCAGTTTCTAGGCGATGCAATCGAGCATATCTGCGATTGCCATCCATGACCAGAGCTATGTGACGAGGAATTGGGCCCAAGGAAAGAGCCGAGATGAGGACAGCCTCAAGCTTGTTGTTCAAGTACAACAGCGGAGGAAACCGCAACAACCAGTCCAAGGAGTTCCCCATGGCCAATAGATTCGAGACTGGCCTAGACTGTGTATTGTAGATCCTTCGTTGCGACGACACACATCTTTCTCAACTGTGCTGGACTTGAGTTCGTGTGAAGAGACCATGGCAAGATGAATATCGTGTTCACAGCTTGGCAGTGGAATTATCGAGGGAAGAACTCTTTCATATCCAGCCGCTGATCAGCCCGAATGTGTGGCTGAGCAAACTTTGCTGATTTGCGCCACTAGATTGTGCACGTGCCGCAGAGACCTCACAAACACGTGCACTAAATCGGACGCCTCAACGAACACCAACGCTCTTTACACACGACCAATGGTCAAACCTGGACCTATCGTTAGCTATAGGACCCTCGAATTGACACTTGTATGCATCACAAAATCAGCGTTCAGTATTGTATGTGAGCAAAGTGATTCCCGCATGTGATGGCAGAAGTGCACGAACCTGTTGCGTGTTCTTGTAATCTGAAGGTCAGATGAACTTTTACTCAATGCGTCTGCTGCTCACGCGCGGTCATGCAATGGCCTTAACATACTTCTAATGGTCTTCATCGTCAGATGCATCACAGTGCTTTATGCTCATTCGCCGGGGATGTCTAGGAAGGTCTCTTAGTCGGTTGTGCTGCGGAACATGGATGATGCACTATTCAGCCAAATCACGCAAGACCGCCCTACACACGGGGATTCTCGGCGATTCGGAGATCAACATGTTGTCCCCTCTCACTCTCTCCATCCCTGTTGGCTTACTCTCGTGTCCATGGGGCTGGCTGGCTGCCATGGAATTGCGGAATGGATGCTACCTTCCTAGTCAGACATGCATGCCCCACCACTAACGAGACAACTGATAAACATGCCCTTTGTATCACGTCTTTTACTGCTGACTTGCATGATTCGCATCTTGCACAGCCTTTTCGGTTGTCACGGAGGGGTTTATATATCATGATACCCATCGCACAATGTTTGGTACATTCGATCAGACATCATTTGTCAGAAGGCGATCTGAGTCGCATTCAGCATGCATGCGAACCTGGCACCCCTGAGCAAGGTTTCGCCCTCTCCCAGTCTCGCGCCTTCAGAGGCCAAGTTGTTTGTGGTTAGTAAAACCGGAGGGGCAGATTCGGAAACTTCTTCGCTATATGCGCCAATTCCAGAGTATGAAGGCTTCCACCGCTACGATTCTACCGCTACTTGGACGGAAGAGGAAGAAACATCTGTTCGCAGGAAGATCGACTGGCGGATCATGCTCTGGGCATGTATTATGTTCTGGTCTCTGCAAGTATGTTGATCGTCTTGACAAGCACGTTCAAAAAGTTAACCTTGATGTAGATTGATCGTGGCAACATCAAGCAGGCTCTGTCTGACAATATGCTCAAGGATCTGCACATGAACACCAATGACTACAACACAGGCATGACGATCTTCTATGTCTCGTTCATGGTTGCTGAATTGCCTTCACAGCTCATTTCGAAAAAGGTCGGTGCCGATCGGTGGTTGCCTATCCAGATTATGTTGTGGTCCATCATTACTTTTTCGCAATTTTTTCTGAATGGCAAGACGACATTCTATGTAACGCGATGCCTGATAGGACTGCTTGAAGGTGGCTTCATCCCAGACATGGTGCTATACCTGTCATACTTTTATACTTCTGCAGAGCTGCCGATTCGCCTTGCCTGCTTCTGGGTCGCGAACAGCAGTGCTGATATCTGTGGTGCTTTCATCGCTTATGGATTGCTGCGACTCCGTGGACATGGAGGCAAGTTTGGATGGCAGTATCTTTTTCTTGTCGAAGGTCTTGTTACATTTACAATCGGTGCATTCTCCTTCTTGTACTTACCTGCGTCACCGACACAGACCAGGTCTTTCTTGTCTCCGAAAGGATGGTTCAGCGAGAAGGAAGAAATCATCCTCGTCAATCGAGTCTTGCGCGACGATCCCAGTAAGGGCGATAGTGAGTTTCTGTTATTCTTTCTTGTGTCTGAATACTAATGTATCATAGTGCATAATCGTCAGGGTCTTAGTTGGCGCAACTTCTATGATTGCCTCAAGGACTATGACATGTGGCCCATGTATCTGATTGGACTCGTAGTCTTCATCCCTGCACAACCACCAAATGCCTACTTGACTCTGACACTCAAGCAACTGGGTTTCGGCACATTCCAAACCAATCTCCTCGTCATACCATCCACTGTCTTACACATCATTCTTCTCTTGTCAATAACGGCTCTGTCAGAAAGATTCAGAAATGGCAGAATCTGGGTCTCTCTTTCGACACCTGTCTGGACACTGATTACACTGGTTGCTTTGCTGAGCATTCCATCCAATGAAAATCGCTGGGTCAAGTATGCCATCTCGTCCCTCGTGATTGGTTATCCCTATTGTCACGCGATTCTTGTCGCTTGGACTTCAAGGAATGCAAATACCGTGAGACAGCGAGCTGTCGGTTCAGCCATATACAATATATTCGTGCAAGCTGGCAGCATCGTCGCAACTAATATCTATCGTGACAGCGACAAGCCAGACTATCGAAAGGGCAACCGCGCGCTGGTCGGTATCTCGGTCCTGGGAATCGTGCTCTTCCTCTTTGCCAAGGGATACTACGTATGGCGAAACAAGACTCGAGAGGCGGTTTGGAACTCATGGACGGAGGCAGAACAGATTGAGTACATCAAGACCACTAAGGATCAGGGAAACAAGCGAATAGATTTTAGATTTGCGCACTAGAGTTACTCTTACACAAGTACGCAAGGAGGACAAAAAAAAAAATTAGAGAATCTAGAGTTAATACTAGAAATCATGGATATGTCCACCACAGTCTGTCAGTATTGGCATCATAAGGCATTGTGACGAATCATTCTTGGCGCTCTTACTTGGCTTTAGACTGCCAATCTTGTCCCTGTAGACTATAAAACCTTTCTCGGCACCGAGATCCGATCGAAAAGCACGTACAGGATAATATCACGAATCTCACCTTGTAGAGGTGGTGCAGCCAGGAGAAAGGCAGGGAACTGACTTACCCCACCACCATCAACCACCAAAAATAATCGTCAGCCACAGGATTTTGCCATTCCACGAATCGATTGTCTCAGTATGCATATCAATCACGCCATTCCATATCACAAACCTTGTGATTTTCGAAATTGCGGTATCGAATTGTGCCATGTAGGCCTGCTAAGGTAGAGATCTACCGTATATGGCAATAGTGGTATCACAGAGTCAGATTATAGATATAAGAGTCTATTTAATCCACCTCTATACTTATTTCAATCACCTAGTCGAATAACTACTTCTTCCTGCACGATCGCACAAAATGGCTCCTTCCGTAGCAATCTTGGAGCAACCATTACAGGCTCTCAATTTGACCACCGAGCACTCTGCTGCACCACAAGCGAAGAATGCACCTTTGTATGATGCAGAAGTCCTGGCTCGTTATGAGCCTGAATACGATGTGGACGTGACGTATCCACCACTAGAAGAGTACAACCACATCGATCCGGGTCACAAGGCGACCGGTACACCCATTGAAGGTGCGACATTGACGAAATTGACTCCATCCATTGGCACTGAGATTAGTGGTCGCCAAGTCTCGTCCTTCACCGAGGCGGAACGCAACGAGCTTGCACTGTTGGCGGGACAACGGGGACTCCTCGTCTTTCGTGACCAGGACTTTGCCGAGTGGGGTCCTGACAAACAACTCGAGTTTGTGCAATACTTTGGCAGGATCCACATCCACCCAGCGTCGGCTCACATTAACGGACACCCAGAGTTCCACATCGTCTCTCGAGGATTCGACAATGCTTCTGCTAACCCGGCACAGGCGCCGAAGAATGCCAACGCAGAGGCATATGAAAAGTCCGCCAGGATCGAGGAGAATGTCGACCTTGGCGAATCAATCTCCAGTCTCGCGTGGCACTCGGATGTGTCGTACGAGAAACAACCCCCGGGATCCACGTTCCTGTGGATCTTGCAGAACCCGGAAGCCGGTGGAGACACAGTCTTTGCTTCCCAAGTCGAGGCCTACAATCGTCTCTCGCAACCATTCAAGGATCGTCTCGAGGGTCTGAAAGTTCTGCACAGTGGTGTCGAGCAGGCCAACAATGCACGAGCTCGAGGCGGACATGTGCGTCGCGCTCCGGTTGAAAACATTCATCCACTCGTGCGCACTCACCCGGTGACTGGACAAAAAGCTCTTTATGTGAACAAACAATTCTCGCGCCGCATCATCGGGTACAAGAAGGAAGAATCGGATCTCTTGTTGAACTTCCTGTATGACCATGTGGCCAAGGGCGTCGACTTCCAGGCTAGAGTCAAGTGGTCGCCAGGGTCCGTCGTGGTCTGGGACAACCGCGTTACCGTTCACAGTGCACTCTTGGACTTTAAGAAGAGCGACCAAAGACTGATTGCACGACTTACGCCACAGGCCGAGGTCCCATTCGAGAAACAGTAGTATCTCGTGCGACTGTCATGATATTGTAGATGTCCGCAGATGTGTCAATATAATGATGTACAGCGACTCTGTGCAGAGTTTTCCGATTCTGCGGTGGTTCCCGACATATGAATGTGATTGAACGTGTTTCTTTCTCTCTAACCCAGCTTTACATGTCATGGATAGCCGGTCCTGAACAGTCTGAGCTTGGTGTGCTTTTGTTCTACCGTCTGCCGGGTGGATTGCTGATGCGCTGAGCCGAAGTGATTCGTATATGAAAGAAGATATGTTTGTCGAGTACATGCAAGCCATCGGCCTGTCGACAACAATATTTGCTTGTCCATGAAAATCACAGTGCCATGTCCGTGTTGTTGTTCGGCACATCAATGACTGAGCGATGACCTAAATACGAGCTGAGCCTCTGACATTGCGGCAAGGGACAGTAGCACGCGAGTCGTTGAGATAAGAACTTCCGCAAATCGAGTAGTTCGTGTACATTGGCTCACAAGGTCCCTTAGGCGATCAAATCCGTCTGAGTCGCGGGTAAATGATGCGCACTACTTCCGCTCCGCGTGTTAAATGTCTTGTTTCAGACAGATTGACTGATACCTCGACTCCTTAGATGACCATGACGAGTTGCGAAAGCTAATCCTTACTTTGCGATATACAAATGGCACCCTTCTTGTCTGCTTTGCTATTTCTAATATCGTTCAAACACAATCAAGCATGTTCGTCTCGAAAGCACTTCAATTCTTCACCATGACAGTCCTTCTTCAAGCAAGCGTTCTGGCAGCTGCCCTAGCCGGTGGACCTCCACCGAGCCGCAACAGAGTAAGATCCTATCCCATTTGTCCAGCAGAGCTAGCACTAAAACGAGCAGGCTCAATGCGAGAGCAAATGTATTCCACTAATTGTAGCGGGCAAAGAGAAGACATACGATATCTGCCAGTGCAGGTGCGGTGATCTCGCTGCATGTGCCCGAGGCGGAGATGTTGGGTTACCCTGAGAAGGGCTGCGGTCTATATAGCAATTAGCACAGATTCTGTTCTTTGATAGCTGCTGCAGGATCTTTGCCATAGCAAGAATCCTTTTCAATACATGCCTGGTGAGCTTGCTTGGCAGCCTCAATGTCCATCAGAAGTATCGCGGTGTTCCGATCTGTAGCTGAACTGCTTGGTACATGCAGATATGATCGTGCTGATTTGCATAAGAAGCCAGTTGAGTCTGCTGCAAATGCTCTAAATTTGCGTGAGTCGTCCGTACCACCACTCGAGACGATCAACCATGCAACTGCATACTGTACTTTTCGCTGTGTCAATGGCAATCTTTAGCACACCTGTAGCTTCGTTCGGTGGTCCGCTTTACCAAGCAGTCCGAGGTGGGCCAAGTGCACTCGTACCGATAGAATCGGAACATTCGGGCCTGGTCAATCTGGCCCCTGAGGGCTCAGAGGTCCGGGAGCACCTGTTGGACTCAGACAGCCTGGAGCATTTGGCTCTGGTGAACTCAGCAGAATCGAAAGAGGTCGCCGTGAAGGGCCTGGTTGGTTCAAGCGAGACATCCTAAAAGTTATTGAGTGAGCGAATTACAAACGGCTCCCTCGCATCTATCTAGAGTAACGCTGGAAGTTGCCGACTTGCGCAAATGACTGATATTAGCAGTAACACCAGGCACATAGGCCAAGAAGACGACAAGCCTGCGTGGTTCTGGACTACTCCCACATGTTGTCGCTGCACCACGATAGATATCCTCGCAGAACAGGTTCATCCTACAGGTATATAGCCATGTGGCATAAATTTATATCACATTCGATTCGATGCCACCGCTGCAATTCAGTTTACCAGTGTCTTGACCACCATGTACCATGAATCGTGATGCATGTGGCCTATCCTGCTCAGGTGCCTCTCCACAGATGTATCAAGACATGCTGGAATCTAGAACACTACGATGAATTTCTGCCCGCAACAAGAAGAAGCAGTTATGCAGGAATCATGTTACACACACCCGTGATGTAGAAGTGAAGCGTGCGCTAATATATTGTATTGATTGATTCACTCCACTCTTGTGTGCTCGTGTCGGAACAGTCCGGCGGTCGTCGATTTCGTTGTGTGGGGAGACATATGAAGTGTCTCGAGAGCACATGAATGGCTATAATCTCGGTGTGGTGTCAGGTAATCACTCTCAAGAACCACAAGGCAGCTGCGAACTACATGTGGGATGCTGGTGTTTAGCCTAAATCTCCGATTCGACGTTCGGTCTGCATCGTTGGAAGGATGACCGAATCGTAAGGACATATCAAGCCCTCAAGCTTCGAAGGCAGGACACAACTACTACAGGACATTCCTCGGCTTGCAAACAATACGATCAAAATATGCTTGGATGTCTTAGTCGGGACCTTAGCCTCCATACTTGAGCTGTGTCGAGGCAGCCAGCAGGCTTATATGTATGCAGAGCTCAATTGCGAGACGTCATGCATACTACAGTCGATATTATCACATGGAACGCTATAGTGAAATGCATTCGTGGAATGTGGACTCCTGAACAGTTCATGCGAGTAGAAAGTATAAAGACCAGCACAGCCGCTGACAAAGACCTAACACCGTCAAACAAGACAATACATTTCACGAGCGACATGCAACTTTCCAAGGTTCTCTTTACTTGCGCCACTATCATCTCGATGATTTCAGCGATGGCTATCAATCCCGTGGGAGAAGACGAACCTCAAGCTGCAACACAAGATGTTTGAATCCGTGACGTGTGTCATGTCGCAGCGTGCTGATATGAATCAGAAATGGTGTTATCAGAAGTGTAGGACGGGACCACAAGCCAGTTGGCAGCAATGTATCTGCCGCTGTAAAGCGTTGCCCGAGGGATGTCATGTTTCACCACCGGGTGCTGAGGTTGAGGCTGAAGTGAACTAGACAGTCAGTCAGCTGGTCGTAACCACAAAGTATACAATTACAATGTCATCAACCAATATTTGATGCATCAAGACTATAAATGTTGCTTCCAGACCTGTGATATGTCGCCTTTCCTTGTGCAAATTTTGCCTAGAAGCATGCGCATGATCACTTGACGCGAGTTACTAGCGGCTATCATCCATGTCTCCCATACGTACGGAGTTCAGTCAAGCTGTTGTATAGATAACGAGCCGAATCCGGATATATCTGGTGTATGGACGACAAAACGACAACCCCTTTTGTAGATTGCACGGAATTATAAAAGCTGCCACGATTCCATTTGTTAGATACAGGTCTCACTAATCATGCTCGCCTTCAAACTTGTACAACTCGTTCTTGCCGCTTCTCTGGGAGTCTCTGCTGCAGTCATTGGTGATTCGAAAGTGTCTGAAAGTGGTCCACCCAACGCAGCCGTAAGCTACATTTCGTGCGCTCTTGGGGGCCTTACTAATGCTCTCAGAGATGCTTGACTGATTGTATCGCTGGCAATCGGAAAAAAAACGAGCCAAGTTGTTGGAACATGTGTTTCCCACCACCTGCCAAATCTGAGGAGATTGTATAACAAACGAATCATGTCGACATGGCAAAATGACATGTCAAAGGACCAATCAACCAGGAGTGACGATCTGCAAGTCCGAAGAATCCTTCCACGCGGGATTGAGAAGTAGCTACTGCTGATCAATAAATAAATTGACCCAAATGAACCCGATGCGTGTACCTGAGATGTACCGAATCCGATGACGTGTTGAAATGCCATATAAGTCGAGCCTTGGCCACCAAACTTGTCTGTCGTCCATTTACCATGCTCGCCTCTGAGGTCTTACAAGTTCTTACTATCATGTTGCTAAGCGTAACAGCTATGCCAGATGAGCCACCTGGATTATCACATATCGACCTCCCAACTGTAAGCAGGTCTGCGGAGTCTGATAAAATTGTACTGATGGACACAGCCTGCTTGTATCGAGAAGTGTCTTGCGAACAATCCAAAACTGGGTAGAGCGGCGTGTTGGCGCCGATGTGAACCTGGTTACTCGGACTTGCAAAACAGAAATCCACGGCCAGTAAGTCCCAGTAATGTTGAAGAAGAAGGATTTACTGATTCGTCTAGCTCACTTGTGCGCAAAGATGTCTGAGAGAGCACCATGACCTCCACTATGCAGATTGCATGCAGAATTGTGATTACGATATGTTTGAGTAGAATCAGTCATCGAGCAGAACATATCAGAGACCATAGAATTTCATTTGTTCAAGTCAGTGCAGTGGTATTTTGATGTAAGCTGAACACGCGATCGCTGTCTCGAATCGCTTGGCCTTCCGCAAATGTGTTGCGGGTTTGACTTGCGTTTGTGTCCGCATGCGATACCGCAGCGCGAGAGATTGAGTACACATTTGCCAACTTCAGGACTTTATAAGCTGTCTCTGCTCCCAAAAAACTTGTCAAGCATTCATAGTCATGCGACTCTTTCAGATTGCTCGATTCTTGCTCACAAGTCCTGTCAGCATCGCAGCTGCTGCAACCGAAATGCCAGACATCGCGGAGAGAAGTCTGCGTCCAGTGAGTTCAATGTATCTGTATCGAGTCTGGCGTTCCGCTGACGCTCTATAGCCGAACTGCATGGACCGATGTCTTGCTGGTGGTGGTCACGCTGCTTATGCAGACTGCATACGATTGTGCCACGGATGAAGAATTGTGTGAAGCAGAAATCCCGGCGCTCGCTGTTACTACACGAGCTGCCAAGGACGGGGCACTAGTGCTGTACAGATCGGCATCGAACACTGAAGCCATCACACGAAGGCTTGATTATCGTGCATATGCATCTGCAGAGAAACATGTGTGGCTCAAATGACAAGATCCAGAAATCAGATAACCAGTGTATTGTGGAACAAACAATGATACATTTACTGTGCTGATGTGCTGAATGTCTTCCAGCAAAATTGCGTTGTGATCTAGTTTCGATTTGCACAGCTGGACCATAGCAGTCAATTGCAAATGAGATTTGACCTGCACGCAATCCTGTATACTGCGTGCTCTTGACTATTTGTCACAATCTTCCAATTGTTGACACCTGTAGACTCAGATTCACATGTATGTTCCACAGATGAAGTGATCGAGAGGTCATATGCGACATCTGATGTTGTGCGATTAGCTCTGCTCGAGCTCATATATCTAGCCTGACAAGTAATTTCATCTGACATGAGTCATGAGCCGATGCATATGGTGATAACAGCAAGGTCAAAGCATATATAAAAGCTGCTTGTCCTTCGGATGTGAGTTTGTCATCCAGACAACTCTTTCACTAAATCATGCTTCGAACCAAGTTCATACGAATTATCGCCATGGTTATTCTCGGGGCTTCAGCTGCAGCTGTCGCGATCGACTCAACTGAAGAGCTTTCTGGGGAGCTCAAGAAAATTCACGACCACGTGAGTTGATCTTCGTCAAATGACAATGATGAGAGATACTAGTACTAAATCGTCTAGACTGCATGCATGCGAGACTGCTACCGCACTTACAATGACTGTCAGTGTAGATGTACCGGCAACCCTCTCAATTGCCAGAAGGCTTAGTCGCTGAAGCACCACGGATCAACCTTCTGAAAACAAGTATGCGGCCGTAGTCACAATATCGTTCCACAATCCATACAGCATGATATGTAACAATCACGGCGTGCTTTAGTTAGCAAAAATTGATCGTCACATGTCAGATCTCTATGCCGCATGTGAGCTTGTAGCTGCAATAATATTTATCCCAATCGGCTATCGTAAATCAAAAATCGGTATATTCACAAGACATCCTCGAGAAAGAATCGTCCTCTGCTAAACTCGCATGACCCCAACAATCTGTATGAAACTCAAGAATGTGATGCGCGCATGGTCAAGCATATATATTTGCTAGAGATGGAAAGTGGTCTCAGTCGAATCAATGTTATATAGTTCGTATCCCTGCACACTAGGACGAATGTAGCTCACGACCCTGCAGCTCGTCAACTATGCTTATCGCTCGTACACTTCACGTCATTTCTATGCTTGTGTGCGCAGTAGCCGCTACAGCAGTCGATCTCTCGGCCGAGCTGGAACGGAAACCTGACTACGTGAGCATACCGGCTATATCGGTGTCATGGCTGACTCAAGCAGCGAACATGTAGAAAAAGGTGTGATACGGAACTCATCAACGGTGCAACCTACGTCGCATATGACGAATGCTTGTGCAGATGCGGCAATATGTTCTATTGTACTTGAAAGTCAGATTGCTTGCAATTGAAGTCGACAAAGATGTTATATTTCACACATTCCTTAGCACCGTACGCGTGATACACACAGATCCCTTTGCAGTTCTTTCGACGCGCCTTCTGATCTCCATTCCTGAGCATCTCCATACACCCGAGCATTATCCTTGCTGTTCTTTAGCGTAAGCCCGGGTAGGCCTGAAGCAACCATTGGTACGGACGAGATCAAGGGGTGATTAGTCGTTATGTCTACGCAAACAGAATCGCCCCCAAGACCTTACCAAGCTTGCACAAAATTGGCGCTCAAGCTTCGCGATCCACGCGCGGTGATGTCGTTCAACGACATGTCGATTAGTGGCTACAAATGCTGTTTTGCTTATGGGATGCGACTGCTGATCTTCGCACTGATTTGGAGAAAGAAGATTGCGGGTTATAAGTTCTCGCTGTGTATCTTACATTTCAGTTTTTGCTTGACGTATCAAAATGTGACACATATTCCAGCGGCAAGCATGTTGGTACAAGCACGAAAGATCGTCTCGGAGTTTCTGCGCGGCCGTTCGGGAAAACTCCGAGTAAATGTACATCTTCTTCGAAGTCTAGACTACTCAACACAGGCCGCTAATGTGTGCGTATTTGCTGGTCCATATGATGGACTAGAGTCGAAAAAAATGGCTGAAACGACGTACTAATCAAAATCATGATGATCATCGTGTAACAATTTTATGTAACATATGCTTTGAAGGATGATCCTTGACTTTTACGTGCATATCAATATGACCGGTGGGTCGTGCCGATAACTCGCTAGCAGTGGCGCCACTTCTGATTAGACTGATTCGCTTATACAGGCACCAAGTGTCTGAGTGAGTGGGTGGAGCATGTGTAACGCTGCAAGCAATATAATGCAGCGACATAAGAGGATAGATAGACAGATAGATGAAGGCCGACTTTGCAAAGGATATAAAGCCTCGAATCGCCCACCATATCTTCTGCTTGTAATTGAGTTCAAAAAACGACGATTCGCACCATCACAGAATAACTTTAACAATGTATGCATACAAATTCCTTCAGCTGATGTCCGTCGTCATTCTCGGAGCATCATCAGCAGCTATCAACCTCGAACTCAGTGCAGCGGATCTTCTGCCTCGAGTGAGTTTGTTCCTTCGTTCAAGGAACATCAAGCTGATGAATACAGTCGAATTGCATGCAGATCTGCGAAAGACAAGGCGCTCTTTCTGAGTGTTTCTGCCATTGCTACTCGCAGACCAAGCAGTGTGCCGGAATAGGGAAAGGCAGAAGCTCGCCATCTGACGAAATCACAGAGTAGAAAGAGACGTTAAATGCTACAAAATTGATGCTCAGTGCTCTGCAGTCCCTTCAATAGCACACAGACTTCAATCCCCGAGACCAAATCTAATGATAATTAATGTAATGTGAGCGCAAGTGCAAGAACGTTGTCGCTTGTGCTAGATTCCTAGATGTCGAGATTGTGTGCCAGTGAACCACGGGATATCGGGTTCTGTGCTTGTATATGGAGATTCGATTCCCTTGCCAGCTGCAAGCATGCTGCTTGGTAGATATTACACTGGTGTATAGAGTTGACAGATCGATACATGCTTAAGCAGGATATGTCAGAATATCACCCAATTGTGCGGCCTACTGTCCGAGTCACTCTTTGGCTGATCTTCCTTGCAAATAGAAAATCTTGTGTTTCGCCAGTCATTGATTGTATTCGAGGCCGTTCGAAGAGAGCGCGCCAAACTTGGCAAATAGATAATCTCGGAAGTAATTCGACCTCGCTTGCCAAGGTCCCGTTGCTGATGCCCTCGGAAGCTGAGACTGGCCTTGCTTGACATAGGTCGAAGTCAAGTTCAGGACGTTTACCGATTTCATAGCTGCACCGTCCTCCGCCCGAGCCACGACGTATCTGCTGTTACGTTGCTCGAGCTCTTTCAAGAGACGACAAACAACCAAGGCAGTACAGTCAGCACCCAGTGTCCATGAGGCTGATGTATACCCTATGACGAACGCACAATTTGGAACATCCTGAAGCATGAGACCGCGCCAGATGTACTTGTCACCTATGTTTATTGGTTTTCCGTCGACAGTGATTTTGGCACCGCCAGCCATTTGTAATTTCAGGCCAGTAGCAAGCACTACGATGTCTGCTTCTAAGGCGTCGCCAGTGTCGAGCTTGATGCTGTTCGAAGTCATGTCTGTGATCTTTCCAGTGACGACGTTAGCTTTGCCATCACGAATGCTCTTGAAGAAATCTCCATCAGGACTCATACATAACCTCTGTTCCCAAGGGTTGTAGGTAGGATTAAAATGTGGGTCGTGCGAAAGAGTGGGTGGTAATTCTTTGAGTGTTCGTGCTTTGATCATCTTGCGCGCGGCATTCGGGAATGTTCGACAAAATGTGACGAAAAAGTAGGGAAGAATGAGGTATCGAACATATGAGATGGCGAAAACGAAGAACTTCGGAAACCAGGAAGGATATTTCGGAACCTGATTGGGCAAGGTCATGACATAGCTCGGACTTCTCTGCAGCATCGTAACTTTGGCAGCTTTGTCCGCCATGTTCGGAAGCAAGGTGATCGCAGTCGCTCCACTACCGACAATGACCACCTTCTTGTTGTCGTAGTTGAGATCTTCTGGCCAGAATTGCGGATACACAATTTTTCCCTTGTACTTCTCGATGCCCGCAACATCAGCCTTGAGTGATTCGTGGTAATTGTAGTATCCTGTGCCAAGTATAACGAACTTTGCCGTCATTGTCCGCGGTCCATCCTTGGTATCTACCTTGATTGACCAGATGGCCTTTTCAGAATTCCAATTCAACGCAGTCACTTTCTGATTGTACTGAATCTTCTTGTCGATGCCGTACTCGTGGGCAGCTTCCGTCATGTAGTCAGTAATCTGTTGACCGTTGGCGAATCGTGTAGTCCCGGACCATGGTTTCCATGCGAAACCAAACGTGAACAAATCGGAGTCAGAGCGAATACCCGGATATTTGAAGAGAGCCCATGTGCCGCCAAGCGTGTCTCTGGCCTCCAGTATCGTGTAGTCACAGTTCGGAGCTGAAGTCTGGATTCGTTGCGCAGCATTGATACCAGAAATGCCGGCACCGATGATGATCATGTCATAGTCTGCCTGCATCGTGAATGAATTGCAAGGCTAGGATATCAAGTCGTGATTGACAGAGATTCAGCTCGAGCATATGAAGTAGTGTCGTCGTCATATATAACGAACGCACAAACCAACTTCTCCACAGAATCCGCGGGCGAAGCACTTTCAGCCACCCGAGGCTCTTTGACAACGCTGGTCACGTGACTTGCCGAGGTTTCGTGCCTCAGGCTGCAGGCAATTCCGAAATAGAACGCAGTCTTTCAAGGTTCAGTTGCAAATGAAACGGGAAAGACTAGTACTAGTGCAGTACATGTATACCGGGACTTGTGCACCAGCACTCTTCAGCGCGAGTGCCTTTGACCTGGTCAGCTTAAGCCAGGCGTATCCTTCTGACCTGGTGGTCATCTATGTATCAAATTTTGTATCCGTTGTGCATTATGAATATTCTTTGTGCAATTGACACGGCTGCAGCTCATATGCTGAGACCAGATAAAGACCTGTTTGACTTGTTGAGCTCAGCAGGGCTAAGGAAGTACGGCCGCGAGAATACAGCCACACACCTAGAGCTTGGCTTTCCGTGTCCAAACACGGAAGTTGCCACCCATCGAGGTCCGCGATAGAGCGAGTACAACGGATTATATCCCATCAAGTCAAGGCCAGTACATAACATGTCGTTGTAGCACGCAAGATAACGATCCTACTTTGTATATATGACGTCGCTGTCAGCATGTTCTGATCACAAAAACTTCTGCGCCTCCTCCGCAGCACTGGTAACACTGGCAGCAGCAGCACTGTCGACACAAGGAATCTTTGCGCGTTGACAAGACCTTAGCACCGGCCAGTGAGCTTTTCTTCGAAATCTAATGAGATTTATCCTGTTTCGTTACAAGTGTAATGTTGAACATGCTTTTGGTCGACTCTTATCCAGCAAATTCCAATGAATGAGCTAAGAAAGGGTCGGTACACGGCGGTTAATTTCCTTGCTGGCCTTGTCGAAACGTGTGTCACTCGTGAATAGCTCAGCCCACGTTCATGTGGCAAAATTGCAGATATGAGCTTGTATCAGTATGTGTGTGTCTAGAAGAGTGAAGTGTATCTGATCAGATCTCCATTGCAGTCGCCAATCATCCTTCGCAACTGGAACTGATGCTTCGGAGCAAATCAAGACGAGTTTTGCCCCCTGAATATGCTGCTGACTCATTCTGTCGTTGCGTTTCAGTTGTATGAAATAAGATATCTGATCTACCTGGTCTTCATCTGTATCTGATGCCGCGACACATCGTTCGATACCTCTACACATGCAGCCCAGTGAGCTCGAACCCTGCTGACAACAAAATGAGATTTCTAGTTAGCCACTGTTCGATAGTGGGCGAGCATACTCAATTAGCAATTCGGCTGTCTTACTGCTGCAAAGGGACAAACAAAATGAGTCTCTGAGATCTACTGATCAAATTCCAAGGAAAGTTCGTGTATACGTAGTTCCTACAACTCAGGTTTGAACTTTTCACACCAATTCCAAATTATCTCTCACTGCTCTGCACGTACATCATGGCGTCTCACTCTACCAAATTGTATCTACCAGAAGAAGATTTGACCACATTTCTCAGTATAAAGGATACATTGATCGAGAACGAGGTCAAGAACACGGTCGACAATCTTTTAGGTATCTGGAAAACATGCCATCTGATGCCACTATTCAGCGTTCTGACTGTGTTTTTAGAGCTGGGAAAAGCGTCAGCTGGCTATTTGCATATACTCGAGAGACACGAAAGACAATGTGCTAATGTCAATGCTGCCTTCCCGTTCCGCGCCATATTCGCCAATTTCAACACGATCACGACCAGAAAAGGCCACTCTGAATCATATTGGACGATACAGGCGAACAAGTGTTCGTTTACTGCTGCGTCACCAACAACGGCTTCATTGTCACAGCATTCCCATAATATCTGAAGCAATGTCTCCATATACTGCATATCTCAGCAATTACCAAACCGGCTCTGTATGATCAATCGAAAACACTTTTTAAGCATACTTATCGAGCCAGCCCTTGGCAAACAAGTCAGAGTACTGTCTGATTCTTCTCAGTCCGGCGATTGTGCTTTGCACTTGAGGAACGAGGTCTATTTGTCTTCGTGACGGTCACATAATCACACAAACAAAAGATGGCGACAGCGTGACTCGCTTTGAGATGCGATTCTCGAGTCTTTCAGCCCCTCTGGTTACGAAAAGCGTCTCAAGTTCGAAGTAGGGCCAGATCTCTTGTATCAAGAGTTGATGTTACTCCAGTCCGACGAACTGGCAAGTCTGTCGAGTCATTGTCATTACCACTCGTCCTGACCCACGAACAAGCACATGGCAACAGCTGCACAAGATTGTTGGCCAGTGACAGACACATGAGCACCTAGGTGATCTGACATGTGAGAGGATAGGGCAACTCGAAAGCAAATTTCACGATGGGCATTTGTCCAAAGAAGAATCTAGAGCATCGTACGTCATCTGTATCTCTCCTACCCTAAGAAAGTCAGTATGAGCTGTGTAATCATCCGATCTTTTCTGACGAAAGACTTCTCTTGGAAGATCTGATTCATCAACTCAATGTCTTTGCTCGAGCTAGACTCACCATTTCGCGCAAGGACGAATACAATTTGTGGTCAACACCTGGTACACGACAAGAGATGCCGAGAACTTTTCTCCAACATGGATGATGACCTTGGACAACAAGGTCTCGTTTCCTGTGCTTAGAGTTCAAACGGCTTGCCTATCACAGCATGCCCTAGTACTATGCGAGGCCATTTATGACATCGCGGATTAGTCTTCACGTCGGTGAGCTCAACTCAATTTTGAGCACACATCTGATGAAATGTAGCTACAGTGAATCACTATTCGCATACCAATTCTTACACACTTCGAAAAATTCTTGAGTAGGCTACAGCTACTTCTCTTCGATCTATCTCCAAGCCACATACGTGCGAAACAATCCATTGTTTTGGAAACTGAACACACTCTACGTCGGCGACGATGACATGCTCGGCTTGAGATGTGGGGATGTCCAAAGCTGATACCGTAATGTCGAAGCCATGGATGCACAAGACAACGTCTTGAAAACACTGGAATTTGTGGTATAGCGACAATGGTAAAGGTTCCGCTCAAAGGTACACGAATTCTCACGAATTCACACGAATTCACACCAATTCACATCGACAACGATACATGTTGATCAAAGAGGTCACCCAACACAAATTCAGACAGAACCACACAAATTTATACGACTGTCGGGGACGCGCTGTCGCGACTGCCAAAGTTCTCGGTCTAGCTCAGATCGACAACTGCAGGTCTCTAATGAGACCTTGCGCAAGCAGACCGAAAACAGGAAATTTGAGCAGGATGTGCTCCATGTAAGTATCCTTGCAAAGATGGTCCTACGAGGTTCCCAGTTACGCCAGTATGGCCCCAGATTCCTGCATCAACTTTGGTGGAAGCGCAATCAATGGGCCCATCCAACGAGATCCACGACTTTATTGGCGTCCTTCGAGCGTGTCATGAGCCGAAAAGATTATTTACCAGTTTATGGTTTGTTGTACAATACTTTCAAAGCTACGATCCATAAATCAGGGTCGTTTGAGACCTTGGAGGCGGCGGTTGTAGCTCAGCCGGAGCTACTGTTAATAGAAGGGGAGATGATTGCGATCATGTAAACTGCGTGTGCTGTTGACGGATACTGTCAAATGAGATACAATGGTCTTAACAGCCAGAGTATCATCAAGGCCTTGGAGCCCTTGCGCGCGAGTGTACAAGCCAGTCTTGATGGCATGGCAGCACGTTGGTGGTTCCTTGCTTGAAGCTGTCAACGAGTACGGTGCCAGAAACTACGATCTCACCCTGAATGGCCGTTATAACAATGAGGAGGTGCAGAAGCACGAGCTCGAAGGATTACGTCTCGCGCTGAGTCTGGATAATATCCTCGATCGTGCCGTCTACTATGAGACTGTTTGGGGAGATGTATTCCGTATCAGCAGAATCGTGGCCGACGGATTGTTCAGGCAGAATTAGGCTTGGCACAAAGGTTCGGTTCGAACCGGAAACCAGTGGTTCGAACCGGTGAACCTAGTATTATGCAAGGCTGTTTTTGACGTTGCGAATTGTTGCTGACGTTGATCAGCTCAGTTTTGGTTGTTTCGAGCTCAGAATTTGATAGAATCTAGCTATAGACGTGTACTACATGTATACAACTTTTCATGCACTTCTATGAGCTTTTGATGACGCTATAGCTACTTCTATTTTATCAATTTCTGGCACGCGCACGTGCACGCAAATTGGTGTACAGAATTCTTGACGTT